>WNWK01000337.1:35000-490000 GCA_009830355.1 Cherax destructor | reverse complement strand
CCTGGGTGTTGGGTTCGCTGCAGCTTCAGGGAGTTAGTCTTAGCAGCCAATAAGAGAGCAAGTAGTGTACACATGATGAGGGGCCTAATATAAGCATTACAGAGGAGAGCTTTTGTGAAGGTTTGTGCACCTTTGAACAATTGAGCGCAGCACTATACCTTTCTTAGCGGTGATGTATTTGCATTCGTAACTTACGGTCAAGGTGAACTCCCAGTATGGTGGTGGAGGAAGTGCGTAGTAGAGGTGTTCGTGAAATAGTGGTTCCGAGTTCAACAGGGGCAGGGATACCTCGTCTACGATGGAAGTATGTTATTTTAGACTAGATGGCGTTTGCCTTAATGCAAACGCATGGTGTTCTCATGCGCTGATCCTATCGACTTCGCACTGTGTTGTGTTCAAGGAATCGGGTGTTTTCGTTAGCTGTGCGTTGTGTAATGTCTTCCGCATATGCGATGGTCATAATGTCTGGATGTATGGGTTCTGGTATGTCGTCTGTATAGATTATATGGAGTAGGGGAGAACACAGAGCCTTATGGGACTCCTGCCTGAATGATGTAGTAGACAAAGAAGCTGTTCTCAACTTTTTACGCATCTTACGACTATTAAGGAAGCTGCAGAGAGAGAGAGAGAGAGAGAGAGAGAGAGAGAGAGAGAGAGAGAGAGAGAGAGAGAGAGAGAGAGAGAGAGAGAGAGAGAGAGAGAGAGATAGGAAAAGAGAGAAGGCAGCCAGGAAGCTTACAGCACTTCGACGTATCTCGCATTTGCTCGACAGTAAAGGTTGCAAGATTCTGTATGAGGCACAAGTACGCTCACACCTTGAATATGCTCCACTTTCTTGGTTTGTCTGCCCCCCCCCATCTCATCTGTGACTGTTTGATAGAGAAGAGAGCAGAGCCCGACGCCTCATCTCTCGTCTGGAGCCTTCCTGGATAGATCTGTCATTTTAGCAGAGTCTTCAACACAGGAGGGATGTGGGTGGCCTTACTGTTATGTACAAGGCCAACATTGTCAAAGTACCACACTTGGCTCCACTTCGAGGACAGCGAGAAGCGAGCTTCTATACCACAAGACGGGCAGAAAACAGCAACTTCACTCTGGCTGTTCCCTTCTCCAGAACATCACTTCATCTGAGATCATTTATCCTCAGGATGACTCGAGTCTGGAACACATTCGTACAGCATTATGATATCAACGAGATAAAGTCAGTTGATCAAATGAAAATGCTGGCCCACAGATGGCTCACAGCTGGCCCACAGATGGCTCAAACTTCATCCTGTTCCCAATTTGCATGTTTCATAATACTCAAAAAGATTTTTAAATCAGCTGAGGTAAGTAACAGCTCTTTGCTTGTAAATAAAGGCAGGAACTTGTAACCTAACCCTGGAAAAGCACTGGAATATATATATACTCATTAATCTGAAATAATTTTGTAGTGGGTTGTTGATGGGCGATATGTTTTGTATATATATATATATATATATATATATATATATATATATATATATATATATATATATATATATATATATATATAAAGACTGAGAATGTTCAGTAGTGATGTTGATGTAAGCTTGAGTAAAATAGGAGGGAAGAACATAAGCTTGTGTGCGTGAATGAGGTCAGGTGGGAGGGATGTAGGTGATGGTGGGTGGTGAGGGGTTAGTGTTGGATGGAGGGGAGGGAGGTGAGGGTCAGGTCACCGAGTCGCCTCACAACGTTCTTCCACATGATCAAGTTCCACTAACTTCTGCTGTTTGCTATATTATTTGTTATGATATATTCAAGTTACTGCTAATTTCCAATAGATTATTTTTTTATTCACAATTATAGTTTTTCTTCCAGTATTCCGGTCCCGAGTAATCATTTACACACACATATATACATTCATACATACTATATGTATGTACTCACCTAGTTGTGGTTGTAGGGGTCGATTCATAGCTCCTGGCCCCGTGTGTGTGTGTGTGTGTGTAAAGCTTGCGATTTTAGATAAAGCTTGCGATTTTGGCTAAAATGGCAACGCTCTTCTTGCCGAATAAGGCAAGCAAAAATTTGTGTATGCAATAACTTCGCACAAATCATTCAATCATGTACATACCGTACATGCATACTGACTAAAAACCAGCATATTCTTGTTGAAACTATCATTTTGTTTATATTCTGCTAAGTACATCTCTCATGATGTGTGAACACTGACAGGAACAGCGCATGTACACATGGAAGTCTCTCCCTCTCTCTTCCTCCCTCAGTTCATATACACTTAAGTCTCTTCTTCATTCCCAATGCTCCCACATTTGGGATTAAAGTATTTTCTGTTAGGTGATGTCTTGCTGTCTGCATCACCATCGTGTGTTGCAGTCTGCATCACCATCGTGTGTTGCAGTCTGCATCACCATCGTGTGTTGCAGTCTGCATCACCATCGTGTGTTGCAGTCTGCATCACCATCGTGTGTTGCAGTCTGCATCACCATCGTGTGTTGCAGTCTGCATCACCATCGTGTGTTGATAACATTTATATCCCATTAAACAACCACCCACGTAACTCTGCCTCCCTGTACACAACTGTCAACAATACTATGCAAAGTATAATATAATGTGACTTGGAAAAGAAAGAACAGAAAGTCGAAACATCGTGACTGGAACAATACACATATAACCCGCGCACACGCGAGGGAACGTTTCGGTCCGTCTTGTACTATGTACAAAGTCACACCGAAACGTCGTCGTAATCTTCTCTTTGCTATGTGCAGCTTATTTGTGTATTGAAAAAGGAACTTTATATATGAACGACGTTCCGCTGTTTTAGCATAAAAATACATTTATTTTATAATGGTGTTTAGGTCACACAAACATTATGAACAAACATAAAGGTACAGTGTACCTTTATGGTACAGTGCACCTTTATGGTACAGTGTACCTTATGGTACAGTGTACCTTTATGTACAAAGTGACCTTTATGGTACAGTGTACCTTTATGGTACAGTGTACCTTTATGGTACAGTGTACCTTTATGGTACAGTGTACCTTTATGGTACAGTGTACCTTTATGGTACAGTGTACCTTTATGGTACAGTGACCTTTATGGTACAGTGTACCTTTATGGTACAGTGTACCTTTATGGTACAGTGTACCTTTATGGTACAGTGTACCTTTATGGTACAGTGTACCTTTATGGTACAGTGTACCTTTATGGTACAGTGTACCTTTATGGTACAGTGTACCTTTATGGTACAGTGTACCTTTATGGTACAGTGTACCTTTATGGTACAGTGTACCTTTATCCTTGGATAAACTCTCCGGTTATTTTGGAAAAACCAATTTAATTAATAAAGTTGTCACATTAAAACTTACACAATGTAAAATCAAGGCAAAAGCTTCTGATGTAAACATCTCAGCACTGTAAGTTTGAAGCTGACCAAAAGATGCATTCGCCAGGTATTGAACAGTATCCAACAACCTTTGCACCTGACACACTCTCTACCCCTCCCCCCACCACCAAAAAAAACCATGCATGTTGTATAATGCATCGGTCATTAAAGATTGTTTCCATTCGCAATTGTTTTTATCATAATCAAGGGAAAGCACTAAATCTGTACGAGTCATGAGAAGTTTAGATTCTATCCAAGGAAAGAATAGGTCTAATTTCTTGGATCAAGAACCCCTTACCAGCATCAAGGCGCCCCTACCCTGTAAGAAACATTTATGTAATTCAAAATATTATTTTACCACTTCTCCTCAGTAGGATACACTAGTGTATAAATTTTCATTTATGAAACCGATTATCCGGACTCGAGTCCTGGAGGTGGGAAGTGCAGTGCCGGCACTCTGAAGGTGATGCGAGGATGTGCCGGCACTCTGAAGGTGATGCGAGGATGTTGCAGTCTGGAGAGTCATGTGACCTGTGATGTCAGCGCACTCCTGGCAAGACACTGATTGAATGATGGTGAAAGTGTTATCCTCTTTGTCGGGTCCCCTACCTTGGTGCAAGACGGCCAGTATTGAAAACAGACTGCGTATTACAAACACTAGTTTCACTTAAACACCAATACCTGCACACAGGTAGAGTGCATTTATTTCATGAGTCTGTTACTAGTGTTGTAATAAGGGTGTTACTAGTGTTGTAATAAGGGTGTTACTAGTGTTGTAATAAGGGTGCTACTAGTGTTGTAATAAGGGTGCTACTAG
Source organism: Cherax destructor (assembly GCA_009830355.1). Lineage (NCBI taxonomy): Eukaryota > Metazoa > Arthropoda > Malacostraca > Decapoda > Parastacidae > Cherax > Cherax destructor. Next base: position 485,815 of record WNWK01000337.1, on the reverse strand, counting down.
TGTTGTAATAAGGGTGCTACTAGTGTTGTAATAAGGGTGCTACTAGTGTTGTAATAAGGGAGTGCTACTAGTGTTGTAATAAGGGTGCTACTAGTGTTGTAATAAGGGTGCTACTAGTGTTGTAATAAGGGTGCTACTAGTGTTGTAATAAGGGTGCTACTAGTGTTGTAATAAGGGTGCTACTAGTGTTGTAATAAGGGTGCTACTAGTGTTGTAATAAGGGAGTGCTACTAGTGTTGTAATAAGGGAGTGTTGGGGATGACAATAAAATCTACAATTTCTAATATTTAATATAAATCTATTGGTATAAAAATATTCATATACTTTGTATAAAGTCATAGTCTATCTTAATACCTTGCATACAGAATCTTTGGTATCGATATCACATTTTATATATACAAAGTCACACATATCATAATAAAAATCATTTAATAAAACGTCGTGTCACCTGACACTCACCGGGTTCACACCCTGAACTTCACTGAACGTGTGTCAGTCACCTGACACACGCTTTACTAATACTTGTGTGTCACAATCACCTGACACACAACGCTCACTTGGTACAACAACTCCGGGTACAACAACTCCGGGTACAACAACTCCGGGTACAATATACCCTGTACGTTACTGAATACTTGTGTCCGTGTCACCGGACACACACAGAGTTACATAACACAACACCCTGACTTAGACATCTATTCTCTTGTGTCACACTACACCTTTACCACTACCTCAGTGTCACTTGTCATGACACACCTTCGCTCCTTGTCACACGACACCCTTGTCTCCGCGTTATAAAACACCATTCTTGTCCGTGTCACACGACACCCTTTTTCTATGTGTCACACGACACCCTTTTCTATGTGTCACACGACACCCTTTTCTATGTGTCACACGACACCCTTTTCTATGTGTCACACGACACCCTTTTCTGTGTCACACGACACCCTTTTCTGTGTCACACGACACCCTTTTCTGTGTCACACGACACCCTTTTCTATGTGTCACACGACACCCTTTTCTATGTGTCACACGACACCCTTTTCTATGTGTCACACGACACCCTTTTCTATGTGTCACACGACACCCTTTTCTATGTGTCACACGACACCCTTTTCTGTGTCACACGACACCCTTTTCTATGTGTCACACGACACCCTTTTCTATGTGTCACACGACACACCGTCTCTACCGTGTCACACGACACCCTTTTCTATGTGTCACACGACACCCTTTTCTATGTGTCACACGACACCCTTTTCTATGTGTCACACGACACCCTTTTCTATGTGTCACACGACACCCTTTTCTATGTGTCACACGACACCCTTTTCTATGTGTCACACGACACCCTTTTCTATGTGTCACACGACACCCTTTTCTATGTGTCACACGACACCCTTTTCTGTGTCACACGACACCCTTTTCTGTGTGTCACACGACACCCTTTTCTATGTGTCACACGACACCCTTTTCTATGTGTCACACGACACCCCGTCTCTACCGTGTCACACGACACCCTGTTCTCCGTGTTATAACACACCGTCTCTACCGTGTCATAACACTCGACACTCTGTAGCATATCAGACGACCATACTGACCAGCATGCTGATGCTAAGCCAGCAGGAAAAGTCCAGTCGTTGTATCCGTTGTCTGGTCAACACTAGGTATATTACATGAGAGTCTAGTGAACATTCTCAAGCAGGTGTATTCTGTGAGAGTCTGGTGAACACTCTCCAGTAGGTGTATTCTGTGAGGTAGTCTGGTGAACACTCTCCAGTAGGTGTATTCTGTGAGGTAGTCTGGTGAACACTCTCCAGTAGGTGTATTCTGTGAGGTAGTCTGGTGAACACTCTCCAGTAGGTGTATTCTGTGAGGTAGTCTGGTGAACATCTCAGTGGTGTATTCTGAGAGTGGTAACACTGTCAACAGGCCGGCTCAGCAGTCCACATTGGGTTTGAACGTACCCAGTGGTACTGCTGGCCGGCAGGTTAACTACCTAACTACCACTATGGTAGGAGTTCATAACACTGCGTGTTGTACGGACTTATCTTCCGCTGTATAAACAGGAGTTTCTCACTTAAGGTACATACCTTCTATTCTTTACCCCACATGTTAGATAAGACAGTTAACTCTTCAAAGAATATAGGATTCTTCCATTTTGGCTACGAATGTGTTTCCTTTCGATTATAAGTAAATGAGAAACGAAGTGTAGTCGAGGAAGCAACCGTTCTTGAACATGCGCCTGCCCATCACAAAGTCGAAATCGTCCGTGGGATATATGCGAAGTGAATCAGACACGACTGAGTGTTTCTTATCTAAGTAGATTCTCACTCTCTTGGGACATTCCTTCATATTCAGTTTATTTTTTAGGCACCTATTGGAAATATAATTATTCTGTGCACCAGTGTCAACGTGAATGCTCAGTGTGGGTTCCTGTAGGTTGGCTGTCATGTGTCCAGACAACACGTACTGTATGTCCCTTAAATCTCGTCTGTTTTGATTACCCAGAATATTTGGGTTCTTGAAGTGCAGAGAGGAGACGGCTTTGGTTAAAGACTACACGATATGATTGCGGCGCATGGTCTTGTTGTCAAAGAACATTTTTGCCAAGTATTCGTCTGTGACTTCGATGGGAAAAATTAAGATATCTAAATAAATTTCAATTCCGTTTTCTAGACGAACTTAAACGTTTTTTACTTTTCGTAAATTTAACTATCTTTTGCTTCTCCACAGGCTGACACTGCATCTTATTAAGTCATAAGGCATCTCGAGCAGTCCTGTTTCAGCAGCCATATCATACTTCATCATGCAACTTGTGGAGCCAGAGTCTACAAACATTACACAATGCTTGTTGTTGATGATGACGGGAAGATCCGTGTGATCCTACAAGTGGATGGTAGGGAGGAGGTCGAATCTTGGTAGAGGAACGAGCCTTGGTGCTGGCTTCAGATATAGTGAGAGTGTTCCTCTCCCTGACACTTAGGGCTTGGAATTAAACGAGGCGAACAACCGCTTTTTAGAAAGCCTGGCACTCCGCCTTGTCCCAGGTGGAGGCACTTCTCTTGAGCGAAGCTTTTTTGCTGAAAGATGACCTTTTGACTTCATCTTGGAATTTCTTTATTCAAACTTCACTCAGGAATAAATTTTCTTAGTGAAACTCTGCTGAGCTAACTTTTATTTACCATATTAATATAAAATATAGTGAGCTTAGAATGTACATCATGTAGGTGATGTATTGATGTTTGTGTTATGTTTAGTATTGATTGTGTGTTATAGTGATGATTGTGTTATAGTGATGATTGTGTTATAGTGATGATTGTGTTATAGTGATGATTGTGTTATAGTGATGTTTGTGTTATAGTGATGTTTGTGTTATAGTGATGATTGTGTTATAGTGATGATTCTGTTATAGTGATGATTGTGTTATAGTGATGATTGTGTTATAGTGATGATTGTGTTATAGTGATGATTGTGTTATAGTGATGATTGTGTTATAGTGATGATTGTGTTATAGTGATGATTGTGTTATAGTGATGTTTGTGTTATATTGATGTTTGTGTTATATTGATGTTTGTGTTATATTGATGTTTGTGTTATATTGATGTTTGTGTTATATTGATGTTTGTATTATATTGATGTTTGTGTTAGTGATGATTGTGTTATAGTGATGTTTGTGTTATAGTGATGTTTGTGTTATAGTGATGTTTGTGTTATAGTGATGTTTGTGTTATAGTGATGTTGTGTTATAGTGATGATTGTGTTATAGTGATGTTTGTGTTATAGTGATGTTTGTGTTATAGTGATGATTGTGTTATAGTGATGATTGTGTTATAGTGATGATTGTGTTATAGTGATGTTTGTGTTATAGTGATGTTTGTGTTATAGTGATGTTTGTGTTATAGTGATGTTTGTGTTATAGTGATGTTTGTGTTATAGTGATGATTGTGTTATAGTGATGATTGTGTTATAGTGATGATTGTGTTATAGTGATGATTGTGTTATAGTGATGATTGTGTTATAGTGATGATTGTGTTATAGTGATGATTGTGTTATAGTGATGATTGTGTTATAGTGATGATTGTGTTATAGTGATGATTGTGTTATAGTGATGTTTGTGTTATAGTGATGATTGTGTTATAGTGATGTTTGTGTTATAGTGATGATTGTGTTATAGTGATGTTGTGTTATAGTGATGATTGTGTTATAGTGATGATTGTGTTATAGTGATGATTGTGTTATAGTGATGATTGTGTTATAGTGATGATTGTGTTATAGTGATGATTGTGTTATAGTGATGATTGTGTTATAGTGATGATTGTGTTATAGTGATGATTGTGTTATAGTGATGATTGTGTTATAGTGATGATTGTGTTATAGTGATGATTGTGTTATAGTGATGATTGTGTTATAATGATGTTTGTGTTATAGTGATGTTTGTGTTATATTGATGTTTGTGTTAGTGATGATTGTGTTATAGTGATGTTTGTGTTATAGTGATGTTTGTGGTATAGTGATGTTTGTTATAGTGATGATTGTGTTATAGTGATGATTGTGTTATAGTGATGATTGTGTTATAGTGATGATTGTGTTATAGTGATGATTGTGTTATAGTGATGATTGTGTTATAGTGATGTTTGTGTTATAGTGATGATTGTGTTATAGTGATGATTGTGTTATAGTGATGATTGTGTTATAGTGATGTTTGTGTTATAGTGATGTTTGTGTTATAGTGATGTTTGTGTTATAGTGATGTTTGTGTTATAGTGATGTTTGTGTTATATTGAGTTATAGTGATGATTGTGTTATAGTGATGTTTGTGTTATAGTGATGTTTGTGTTATAGTGATGTTTGTGTTATTGTGATGTTTGTGTTATAGTGATGTTTGTGTTATATTGTGTTATAGTGATGTTTGTGTTATATTGAGTTATAGTGATGATTGTGTTATAGTGATGTTTGTGTTATAGTGATGTTTGTGTTATAGTGATGTTTGTGTTATATTGTGTTATAGTGATGTTTGTGTTATAGTGATGATTGTGTTATAGTGATGTTTGTGTTATAGTGATGTTTGTGTTATTGTGATGTTTGTGTTATAGTGATGTTTGTGTTATAGTGATTTGTGTTATAGTGATTGTGTTATAGTGATGTTTGTGTTATAGTGATGTTTGTGTTATATTGATGTTTGTGTTGTATTGTGTTATAATGATGATTGTGTTATAGTGATGTTTGTGTTAGTGATGATTGTGTTATAGTGATGTTTGTGTTATATTGATTGTGTTATAGTGATGTTTGTGTTATATTGATTGTGTTATAGTAATGTTTGTGTTATAGTGATTGTGTTATAGTGATGTTTGTGTTATAGTGATGTTTGTGTTATAGTGATGATTGTGTTATAGTGATGTTTGTGTTATAGTGATATGATTGTGTTATAGTGATTGTGTTATAGTGATATTTGTGTTATAGTGATGTTTGTGTTATAGTGATGATTGTGTTATAGTGATATTATGATTGTGCTATAGTGATTGTGTTATAGTGATGATTGTGTTATAGTGATGATTGTGTTATAGTGATGATTGTGTTATAGTGATGATTGTGTTATAGTGATGTTTGTGTTATAGTGATGTTTGTGTTATAGTGATGTTTGTGTTATAGTGATGTTTGTGTTATAGTGATGTTTGTGTTATAGTGATGTTTGTGTTATAGTGATGTTTGTGTTATAGTGATGTTTGTGTTATAGTGATGTTTGTGTTATAGTGATGCTTCTGTTACAGTGATTGTGTTAGTGGTGAGTGTGTGGGGTAGTGATGTGCGTGTGTGTGTACTCACCTAATTGTACTCACCTAATTGTGGTTGCAGGGGTCGAGACTCAGCTCCTGGCCCCGCCTCTTCGCTGTCCGCTACTGGGTCTCTGCTCTCCCTGCTCCATGAGCTTTATCATACCTCGTCTTAAAACTATGTATGGTTCCTGCCTCCACTATATCTTTCTCTAGACTATTCCACTTCCTGACTACTCTGTGGCTGAAGAAATGCTTCCTAACATCCCTTTGACTCATCTGAGTCTTCAGCTTCCAGTTGTGTCCCCTTGTTTCTGTGTTCCCTCTCTGGAACATCCTGTCCCTGTCTACCTTTTCGATTCCCCGCAGTATTTTGTATGTCGTTATCATGTCTCCTCTGACCCTTCTTTCCTCCAGTGTTGTTAGTCCTATTTCCCTCAACCTTTCTTCATAGGACAGACCCCTGAGTTGTGGAACTAGCCTTGTCGCAAACCTTTGCACTTTCTCTAGTTTCTTTACGTTCTTGACCAGGTGTGGGTTCCAGACTGGTGCTGCATATTCTAGTATGGGCCTGACGTACACGGTGTACAGTGTCTTGAACGATTCCTTGTTAAGGTAACGGAACGCTAATCTTAGGTTTGCCAGTCGCCCATATGCTGCCGCAGTTATCTGGTTGATGTGTGCCTCCGGAGACGTACTTGGCGTTATACTCACCCCAAGGTCTTTCTCCTTTGCCGAGGTTTGTAGCCCTTGTCCACCTAGCCTGTACTCTGTCAGCGGTCTTCTTTGTCCTTCTCCGATCTTCATGACTTTGCATTTGGTGGGATTGAATTCAAGAAGCCAGTTGCTAGACCAGATGTCAAGCTTGTCCAGGTCTGTTTGAAGTCCTGCTTGGTCCTCTTCCGATGTGATTCTCCTCATTAATTTCACATCATCTGCGAACAGAGACACTTCTGAGTCTATCCCATCCGTCATGTCGTTTACATATACCAAGAATAACACTGGTCCTAGGACTGACCCCTGCGGTACGCCGCTCGTCACAGGCGCCCACTGTGATACCTCATCACGCACCATGACCCGTTGCTGCCTCCCTGTGAGGTATTCCCTGATCCATTCCAGTGCCCTTCCTGTTATACATGCTTGTTCTTCCAACTTCTTTACTAATCTCATGTGAGGAACTGTGTCGAAGGCCTTCCTGCAGTCCAGGAAAATGCAATCAACCCACCCTTCTCTCTCTTGCCTTACCTCTGTTACTTTATCATAGAACTCTAGGAGATTTGTTACACAGGATTTGCCTTCCCGGAATCCGTGCTGTCTGGTGTTTATTATCCTGTTCAGCTCGAGGTGCTCCACCATTCTTTTCCTGATGATTTTCTCCAGGACTTTGTGTGTGTGTGTGTGTGTGAGTGCGTGTGTGCGTGTGTGCGTGTGTGTGTGTGTGGTAGTGATGTTTGTGTGCTATTGATGTATGTACTCATCTAATTGTTATTGCAGGGGTCGAGTCACAGCTCCTGGCCCCGCCTCTTCACTGGTCGCTACTAGGTCACTCTTCCTTCTCCATGAGCTTTATCATACCTCTTCTTAAAGCTATGAATGGATCCTGATTCCATTACATCACTTCCCAGACTATTCCACTTCCTGGCAACTCTGTGACTGAAGAAATACTTCCTAACATCCCTGTGATTCATCTGAGTCTTCAACTTCCAACTGTGTCCCCTTGTTGCTGTGTCCCATCTCTGGAACATCCTGTCTCTGTCCACCTTATTGATTCCTCTCAGTATTTTATATGTCATTATCATATCCCCCCTATCTCTCCTGTCCTCCAGTGTCGTCAGCTCGATTTCCCTTAACCTCTCTTTGTAGGACATACCTCTTAGCTCCGGGACTAGCCTTGTTGCAAATATTTTCACTTTCTCTAGTTTCCTTAGGTGCTTGGCTAGGTGTGGGTTCCAAACTGGTGCTGCATACTCCAATATGGGCCTAACGTATACAGTGTACAGGGTCCTGAACGATTCCTTATTAAGATGTCGGAATGCTGTTCTTAGATTTGCTAGGCGTCCGTATGCTGCAACAGTTATTTGGTTGATGTGCGCCCCAGGAGATATGCCAGGTATTACACTCACCCCAAGATCCTTTTCCTTGAGTGAGGTTTGTAGTCTCTGGACCTCTAGACTGTACTCCGTCTGCGGTCTTCTTTGCCCCTCCCCAATCTTCATGACTTTGCACTTGGTGAGGTTGAACTTCAGGAGCCAGTTTCTGGACCAAGCCTGCAGCCTGTCCAGATCGCTTTGTAACTACAAAGCGACTGAATTCTTCTCAACTTCACATCATCTGCAAACAGGGACACTTCTGAGTCTATTCCTTCAGTCATGTTGTTCACAAATACCAGAAACAGCACCGGTCCTAGGACTGACCCCTGTGGAACCCCACTCGTCACAGGCGGCCACTCTGACACCTCGCCACGTACCATGATGCAATCTACGCACCCCTCCCTCTCTTGTCTTACTGCTGTCACCCTGTCATAGAACTCCAGTAGGTTTGTGACACAGGATTTCCCATCCCTGAAATTGTGCTGGCTGTCGTTGATAAGCACATTCCTTTCTAGGTGTTCCACCACTCTTCACCTGATAATCTTCTCCATGACTTTGCATACTATACATGTCAGTGACACTGGTCTGTAGTTTAATGCTTCGTGTCTGTCTCATTTTTTAAAAACTGGGACTACATTTGATGTCTTCCATACCTCAGGTAGTCGCCCTGTTTAGATAGATGTGTTCAAGATTGTTGTTAGTGGTACATATAGCGCCTGTGCTTCCTCTCTCAGGACCCATGGAGAGATGTTATCCAGCCCCATCGCCTTTGAGGTATCTAGCTCGCGTAGCAGCCTCTTCACTTTTTCCTCGGTTGTATGTATGGTGTCGAACACTTGATGGTGTACGCCACCTCTCCGTCTTTCTGGAGTCCCTTCTGTCTCCTCTGTCAACACTTCTTTGAATCTCGTATTGAGTTCCTCACATAGTTCAAGGTCGTTTCTTGTGATCTCCCTCCTTCCTTGCTCAGCCTGATTACCTGGTCCTTGACTGTTGTTTTCCTCCTGATGTGGCTGTACAACAGCTTCGGGTCAGATTTGGCTTTCGCTGTTATGTAATTTCTGTATTGTCGTTGGGTCTCCCTTCTTACCTGTGCATATTCATTTCTGGCTCTATGACTGCTCTCCTTATTCTCCTGGGTCCTTTGCCTTCTATACTTCTTCCATCTCTAGCACACTTGGTTTTGGCCTGTCTACACCTCTGGGTGAACCAAGGGCTCATCTTGGCTTTCTCGTTAATTCTGTTATCCTTGGTTACAATCCTCTCCTCAGCTTCCTTGCATATTGTCATATATTCCATCATCTAGTTTACTGACTTCCCTTCCAGTTTTGTGTCCCACTGAACCCGTGCAGGAAATTCCTCATGCCTGTGTAGTCCCATCTCTTGTAGTTTGGCTTCATTCATCCTGCAGCCTAGGGTGTAAACTTACCAACAATAAAAAAAAACTACAAAACTAAACTGTGAGGTCTTAGGACATCTTGCTTCTGGTGCTGAGTTCCACGTACTGACACACACACACCTCACTCTCTTCTCCTGGCCACTCTGGCTGACCAGGAATAATACGCGTCTGGATTCAGAACAAATCCCGGAATTACCCAGTACTCACATTATATATGGAGTGTTTTTTTATACAATATTGTTTACAATACACTACGTAATACATCACCATCACTACCATCACCACCACTACCATCACCACCACTATCATCACCACCACTCATCACTACCATCAGCATCACTACTCTCACCACCACTACCATCACCATTACTACCATTATCACCATCATTACCATCACCATCACTACCATCATTATCACTACCATCACCATCACTACCATCATTATCACTACCATCACCATCACTACCATTTTACCATCACTACCATCACCATCACTACCATCATTATCACTACCATCATTATCACTACCATCACCACCACTCATCACTACCATCAGCATCACTACTCTCACCACCACTACCATCACCATTACTACCATTATCACCATCACTACCATCACCACCACTACCATCACTATTACTACCATTATCACCATCACTACCATCACCATCACTACCATCACCATCACTCTCACCAGAGAGAGAAATTAGTAATAACATCTGTGGAACACGACATGTCCGCCTTGATGCCTTGAGGTTGGGTATTCTGAGTGTGGGTGGTGTGGGCACCTCACCCCCACCCATGAGTGGGTTACCTACTAACGCCCACTCATCCTCGGAGAGGAAGAGTGGGCGTTGAGAAAAGTGAGAGAGAATGTATGCGTGTTTAAATCCCTTCCAAATGTAAATTTCCTAAGCATCGTAAGAAGTCATCTATAAAGCACGTATTACTGGTTTAAATGTGGGTAAGATTTTTTTATTTGGGTCACATATTAGCAAAAGCTTCTGATGTAAACATCTCAGCACTGTAAGTTTGAAGCTGACCAAAAGATGCATTCGCCAGGTATTGAACAGTATCCAACAACCTTTGCACCTGACACACTCTCTACCCCTCCCCCCACCACCAAAAAAAAAATGCATGTTGTATAATGCATCGGTCATTAAAGATTGTTTCCATTCGCAATTGTTTTTATCATAATCAAGGGAAAGCACTAAATCTGTACGAGTCATGAGAAGTTTAGATTCTATCCAAGGAAAGAATAGGTCTAATTTCTTGGATCAAGAACCCCTTACCTGCACGCAGGTAATTGTGTTTAAGTGCAGGTAATGGTGTTTAAGTGCAGGTAATGGTGTTTAAGTGCAGGTAATGGTGTTTAAGTGCAGGTAATGGTGTTTAGAGTGCATTTATTTCACGAGTCTGTTACTAGTGTTGTAATAAGGGAGTGTTACTAGTGTTGTAATAAGGGTGCTACTAGTGTTGTAATAAGGGTGTTACTAGTGTTGTAATAAGGGTGCTACTAGTGTTGTAATAAGGGTGCTACTAGTGTTGTAATAAGGGTGCTACTAGTGTTGTAATAAGGGTGCTACTAGTGGTGTAATAAGGGAGTGTTACTAGTGTTGTAATAAGGGTGCTACTAGTGTTGTAATAAGGGTGCTACTAGTGTTGTAATAAGGGTGCTACTAGTGGTGTAATAAGGGAGTGTTACTAGTGTTGTAATAAGGGTGCTACTAGTGTTGTAATAAGGGTGCTACTAGTGTTGTAATAAGGGAGTGCTACTAGTGTTGTAATAAGGGTGTTACTAGTGTTGTAATAAGGGTGTTACTAGTGTTGTAATAAGGGTGTTACTAGTGTTGTAATAAGGGTGTTACTAGTGTTGTAATAAGGGTGTTACTAGTGTTGTAATAAGGGTGTTACTAGTGTTGTAATAAGGGTGTTACTAGTGTTGTAATAAGGGTGTTACTAGTGTTGTAATAAGGGTGTTACTAGTGTTGTAATAAGGATGCTACTAGTGTTGTAATAAGGGAGTGTTGGGGATGACAATAAAATCTACAATTTCTAATATTTAATATAAATCTATTGGTATAAAAATATTCATATACTTTGTATAAAGTCATAGTCTATCTTAATACCTTGCATACAGAATCTTTGGTATCGATATCACATTTTATATATACAAAGTCACACATATCATAATAAAAATCATTTAATAAAACGTCGTGTCACCTGACACTCACCGGGTTCACACCCTGAACTTCACTGAACGTGTGTCAGTCACCTGACACACGCTTTACTAATACTTGTGTGTCACAATCACCTGACACACAACGCTCACCTGGTACAACAACTCCGGGTACAACAACTCCGGGTACAATATACCATGTACGTTACTGAATATTTGTGTCCGTGTCACCGGACACACACAGAGTTACATAACACAACACCCTGACTTAGACATCTATTCTCTTGTGTCACACTACACCTTTACCACTACCTCAGTGTCACTTGTCATGACACACCTTCGCTCCTTGTCACACGACACCCTTGTCTCCGCGTTATAAAACACCATTCTTGTCCGTGTTACACGACACCCTTTTCTATGTGTCACACGACACCCTTTTCTATGTGTCACACGACACCCTTTTCTATGTGTCACACGACACCCTTTTCTATGTGTCACACGACACCCTTTCTATGTGTCACACGACACCCTTTTCTATGTGTCACACGACACCCTTTTCTATGTGTCACACGACACCCTTTTCTATGTGTCACACGACACACCGTCTCTACCGTGTCACACGACACCCTTTTCTATGTGTCACACGACACCCTTTTCTGTGTGTCACACGACACCCTTTTCTATGTGTCACACGACACCCTTTTCTATGTGTCACACGACACACCGTCTCTATCGTGTCACACGACACCCTGTTCTCCGTGTTATAACACACCATTCTCGTCCTTGTCACACGACACCCTGTTCTCCGTGTTATAACACACCGTCTCTACCGTGTCATAACACTCGACACTCCGTAGCATATCCGACGATCATACTGACCAGCATGCTGATGCTAAGCCAGCAGGAAAAGTGCAGTCGTTGTATTCGTGGTCTGGTCAACACTAGGTATATTACATGAGAGTCTAGTGAACATTCTCAAGCAGGTGTATTCTGTGAGAGTCTGGTGGACACTCTCCAGTAGGTGTATTCTGTGAGAGTCTGGTGAACACTCTCCAGTAGGTGTATTCTGTGAGGTAGTCTGGTGAACTCTCTCCAGTAGGTGTATTCTGTGAGGTAGTCTGGTGAACACTGTCAAACAGGCCGGCTCAGCAGTCCACATTGGGTTTGAACGTACCCAGTGGTACTGCTGGCCGGCAGGTTAACTACCTAACTACCACTATAATAGGAGTTCATAACACTGCGTGTTGTACGGACTTATCTTCCGCTGTATAAACAGGAGTTTCTCACTTAAGGTACATACCTTCTATTCTTTACCCCACATGTTAGATAAGACAGTTAACTCTTCAAAGAATATAGGATTCTTACATTTTGGCTACGAATGTGTTTCCTTTCGATTATAAGTAAATAAGAAACGAAGTGTAGTCGAGGAAGCAACCGTTCTTGAACATGCGCCTGCCCATCACAAAGTCGAAATCGTCCGTGGGATATATGCGAAGTGAATCAGACACGACTGAGTGTTTCTTATCTAAGTAGATTCTCACTCTCTTGGGACATTCCTTCATATTCAGTTTATTTTTTAGGCACCTATTGGAAATATAATTATTCTGTGCACCAGTGTCAACGTGAATGCTCAGTGTGGGTTCCTGTAGGTTGGCTGTCATGTGTCCAGACAACACGTACTGTATGTCCCTTAAATCTCGTCTGTTTTGATTACCCAGAATATTTGGGTTCTTGAAGTGCAGAGAGGAGACGGCTTTGGTTAAAGACTACACGATATGATTGCGGCGCATGGTCTTGTTGTCAAAGAACATTTTTGCCAAGTATTCGTCTGTGACTTCGATGGGAAAAATTAAGATATCTAAATAAATCTCAATTCCGTTTTCTAGACGAACTTGAACGTTTTTTACTTTTCGTAAATTTAACTATCTTTTGCTTCTCCACAGGCTGACATTGTATATTACTAAGTCATAAGGCATCTCGAGGAGCCCTATATCAGCAGCCATATCATACTTCATCATGGCACTTGTGGAGCCAGAGTCTACAAACATTACACAATGCTTGTTGTTGATGATGACGGGAAGATCCGTGTGATCCTACAAGTGGATGGTAGGGAGGAGGTCGAATCTTGGTAGAGGAACGAGCCTTGGTGCTGGCTTCAGATATAGTGAGAGTGTTCCTCTCCCTGACACTTAGGGCTTGGAATTAAACGAGGCGAACAACCGCTTTTTAGAAAGCCTGGCACTCCGCCTTGTCCCAGGTGGAGGCACTTCTCTTGAGCGAAGCTTTTTTGCTGAAAGATGACCTTTTGACTTCATCTTGGAATTTCTTTCTTCAAACTTCACTCAGGAATAAATTTTCTTAGTGAAACTCTGCTGAGCTAACTTTTATTTACCATATTAATATAAAATATAGTGAGCTTAGAATGTACATCATGTAGGTGATGTATTGATGTTTGTGTTATGTTTAATATTGATTGTGTGTTATAGTGATGATTGTGTTATAGTGATGATTGTGCTATAGTGATGACTGTGTTATAGTGATGATTGTGTTATAGTGATGATTGTGTTATAGTGATGACTGTGTTATAGTGATGATTGTGCTATAGTGATGATTGTGCTATAGTGATGACTGTGTTATAGTGATGTTTGTGTTATAGTGATGTTTGTGTTATAGTGATGATTGTGTTATAGGGATGATTGTGTTATAGTGATGATTGTGTTATAGTGATGATTGTGTTATAGTGATGACTGTGTTATAGTGATGATTGTGCTATAGTGATGACTGTGTTATAGTGATGACTGTGTTATAGTGATGTTTGTGTTATAGTGATGATTGTGTTATAGGGATGATTGTGTTATAGTGGTGATTGTGTTATAGGGATGATTGTGTTATAGTGGTGATTGTGTTATAGGGATGATTGTGTTATAGTGATGATTGTATTATAGGGATGATTGTGTTATAGTGATGTTTGTGTTATAGTGATGATTGTGTTATAGTGATGATTGTGTTATAGTGATGATTGTTATAGTGAGGATTGTGTTATAGTGGTGTTTGTGTTATAGTGATGATTGTGTTATAGTGATGATTGTGTTATAGTGATGTTTGTGTTATGTGATGATTGTGTTATAGTGATGTTTGTGTTATAGTGATGTTTGTGTTATAGTGGTGTTTGTGTTATAGTGATGATTGTGTTATAGTGATGATTGTGTTATAGTGGTGTTTGTGTTATAGTGATGATTGTGTTATAGTGATGATTGTGTTATAGTGATGATTGTGTTATAGTGATGATTGTGTTATAGTGGTGTTTGTGTTATAGTGATGATTGTGTTATAGTGATGATTGTGTTATAGTGATGATTGTGTTAAAGTGATGATTGTGTTATAGTGATGATTGTGTTATAGTGATGATTGTGTTATAGTGATGATTGTATTATAGTGATATTTGTGTTATAGTGATGTTTGTGTTATAGTGGTGTTGTGTTATAGTGATAATTGTGTTATAGTGGTGTTGTGTTATAGTGATAATTGTTATAGTGATGATTGTGTTATAATGATTGTGTTAAAGTGATGATTGTGTTATAGTGATGATTGTGTTATAGTGATGATTGTGTTATAATTGTGTTATAGTGATGATTGTGTTAAAATTGTGTTATAGTGATGATTGTGTTATAATTGTGTTATAGTGATGTTTGTGTTATAGTGATGTTTCTGTTATAGTGATTGTGTTAGAGTGATGATTGTGTGGGGTAGTGATGTGCGTGTGTGGGGGTAGTGATGTGCGTGTGTGTGGTAGTGATGTGCGTGTGTGTGTGTGTGTGGTAGTGATGTTTGTGTGTGTGTGTGTGTGTGTGTGTGGTAGTGATGTTTGTGTGTGTGTGTGTGTGTGTGTGGTAGTGATGTTTGTGTGTGTGCTGTTGATGTATGTGTGTACTCATCTAATTGTTATTGCAGGGGTCGAGTCACAGCTCCTGGCCCCGCCTCTTCACTGGTCGCTACTAGGTCACTCTTCCTGCTCCATGAGCTTTATCATACATCTTCTTAAAGCTATGAATGGATCCTGCCTCCACTACATCACTTTCCAAACTATTCCACTTCCTGACCACTCTGTGACTGAAGAAATACTTCCTAACATCCCTGTGATTCATCTGAGTCTTCAACTTCCAACTGTGATCCCTTGTTGCTGTGTCCCATATCTGGAACATCCTGTCTCTGTCCACCTTATTGATTCCTCTCAGTATTTTATATGTCGTTATCATATCCCCCCTATCTCTCCTGTCTTCCAGTGTCGTCAGCTCGATTTCCCTTAACCTCTCTTTGTAGGACATACCCCTTAGCTCCGGGACTAGCCTTGTTGCAAATATTTGCACTTTCTCTAGTATCCTTAGGTGCTTGGCTAGGTGTGGGTTCCAACTGGTGATGCATACGCCAATATGGGCCTAACGTACATAGTGTACAGGGTCCTTAACGATTCCTTATTAAGCTGTCGGAATGCTGTTCTTAGATTTGCTAGGCGTCCGTATGCTGCAGCAGTTATTTGGTTGATGTGCGCCTCAGGAGATATGCCCGGTATTACACTCATCCCAAGATTCTTTTCCTTGAGTGAGGTTTGTAGTCTCTGGCCCTCTAGACTGTACTCCGTCTGCGGTCTTCTTTGCCCTTTCCCAATCTTCATGACTTTGCACTTGGTGAGGTTGAACTCCAGGAGTCAGTTTCTGGACCAAGCCTGCAGCCTGTCCAGATCGCTTTGTAGTTCTGCCTGGTCCTCGTCCGATTGAATTCTTCTCATCAACTTCACATCATCTGCAAACAGGGACACTTCTGAGTCTATTCCTTCCGTCATGTTGTTCACAAATACCAGAAACAGCACCGGTCCTAGGACTGACCCCTGTGGAACCCCACTCGTCACAGGCGCCCACTCTGACACCTCGCCACGTCCCATGATGCAATCTACGCACTCCTCCCTCTCTTGTCTTACTGCTGTCACCCCTGTCATAGAACTCCAGAAGGTTTGTGACACAGGATTTCTCATCCCTGAAATTGTGCTGGCTGTCGTTGATAAGCTCATTCCTTTCTAGGTGTTCCACCATTCTTCTCCTGATAATCTTCTCCATGACTTTGCATACTATAAATGTCAGTGACACTGGTCTGTAGTTAAATGCTTCGTGTCTGTCTCATTTTTTAAAAACTGGGACTACATTTGATGTCTTTCATACCTCAGGTAGTCGCCCTGTTTAGATAGATGTGTTGAAGATTGTTGATAGTGGTACACATAGCGCCTGTGCTCCCTCTCTCAGGACCCATGGAGAGGTGTTATCCGGCCCCATCGCCTTTGAGGTATCTAGCTCACTTCTTCCTCGGCTGCGTGTATTGTGTCCAACACTTGGTGTACCCCGCCTCTCCGTCTTTCTGGAGTCCCTTCTGTCTCCTCTGTGAACACTTCTTTGAATCTCGTATTGAGTTCCTCACATAGTTTGCGGTCGTTTCTTGTGATCTCCCCTCCTTCCTTGCTCAGCCTGATTACCTGGTCCTTGACTGTTGTTTTCCTCTTGATGTGGCTGTACAACAGCTTCGGGTCAGATTTGGCTTTCGCTGCTATGTCATTCTCGTATTGTCTTTGGGCCTCCCTTCTTACCTGTGCATATTCATTTCTGGCTCTACGACTGCTCTCCTTATTCTCCTGGGTCCTTTGCCTTCTATACTTCTTCCATCTCTAGCACATTTGGTTTTGGCCTGTCTACACCTCTGGGTGAACCAAGGGCTCATCTTGGCTTTCTCGTTATTTCTGTTATCCTTGGTTACAATCCTCTCCTCAGCTTCCTTGCATATTGTCATATATTCCATCATCTAGTTTACTGACTTCCCTTCCAGTTTTGTGTCCCACTGAACCCGTGCAGGAAATTCCTCATGCCTGTGTAGTCCCATCTCTTGTAGTTTGGCTTCATTCATCCTGCAGCCTAGGGTGTAAACTTACCAACAATAAAAAACTACAAAACCAAACTGTGAGGTCTTAGGAATAAAGGAATGGAACAGACTGCCTGCACATGTCAAAGCCAGTCACAACATGAGTCAGTTCAAGAAGAGAACCAAAAGGTACCTAATGAATGTAGCGACAGAAAGGGAGGAGAATGATTTTTTATTTTTTTAGCTAACATACATGTATATGTAAATAACTCTTTTTACCTTATTCCTAGTATACATATATCCTTTATAATATAATGACATATATATCCTACAATGTAAAAATTAAGGTATAAAAAGGACCCCAATGGAAATAAGTCACTCTGTCTGACTTTTTTGGGTTATCCCAGGTTCTCTACACATATGCTGCTATGTATGATAATGTATGTATACCTGAATAAACTTACTTACTAGGACATTTTGCTTCTGGTGCTGAGTTCCACGTACTGACACACACACACCTCACTCTCTTCTCCTGGCCACTCTGGCTGACCAGGAATAATACGCGTCTGGTTTCAGAACAAATCCCGGAATTACCCAGTACTCACATTATATATGGAGTGTTTTTTTTTATACAATATTGTTTACAATACACTGCCTAATACATCACCATCACTACCATCACCACCACTACCATCACCACCACTACCATCACCACCACTATCATCACCACCACTATTATCACCACCACTCATCACTACCATCAGCATCACTACTCTCACCACCACTACCACCACTATCACTACCATCACCATCACTACCATTATCACCATCACTACCATCACCATCACTCTCACCAGAGAGAAATTAGTAATAACATCTGTGGAACACGACATGTCCGCCTTGATGCCTTGAGGTTGGGTATTCTGAGTGTGGGTGGTGTGGGCACCTCACCCCCACCCATGAGTGGGTTACCTACTAACGCCCACTCATCCTCGGAGAGGAAGAGTGGGCGTTGAGAAAAGTGAGAGAGAATGTATGCGTGTTTAAATCCCTTCCAAATGTAAATTTCCTAAGCATCGTAAGAAGTCATCTATAAAGCACGTATTACTGGTTTAAATGTGGGTAAGATTTTTTTATTTGGGTCACATATTAGTGGAAGAAACTGCTCACCAGTCTTGCAGATGCATAAACACTGCAGTCCTCCGTAAACCGGTTAAGCAAAGATTTCGTAAACATCGGGTTTAAGTAGGTACAATTCCGTGTTAATTTAGCGTATATACACCACGATCAGAAACTGGGTTATAGTAATAGTGGCAGCATAATAATAATAATAGCACCAGCAGTAGCCATGGTGTTAGAAACAGATGCGTAGAATTTGCCTTATCAGCCTTCCTAAACACCATAAAGCAGAACCAGGGCAGCTTTATATTAGAAGACTCTTCAGTTCATGGCGTACTTACAAGAGACAGAGGCCTTCTGCTGGCTTACCAGACCATCCTTTTATAATTAATATAGAGCTGAACCTCTCTACCGTAACACACTACTGTTTAAGCTGAGGGACTGAACACCTCGATCTTCAACTTTTTCCAGAAATGTTTCGGAAATTAGGATACCAAAGTGTTGCTTAGTAAGACAAGTTCAACAGTTGGGTATGTTTATTATTGAAACGTTTCGCCTACATGGTAGGCTTTCAGTCAGGTACAGAGGAGAATGTATATTGTAGGCGAGGTAAAGCTGATGTAATCAGTCCATCAACCTTGGAGAAATAGTTCGAGGCGGTCAGTCCTCAGCCTGGAGAAGAGTTCAGCTGAATTCTTCTCCAGGGTGAGGGTCTGAGTTCATTATTACCTCGACACTACTCCTGCTGCCTACTATACATTCTCCTCCGTATTTAACTGAAGAAACATGTGCGAAACGTTTCAACCATATAGATATTCAACTTTACACGTGTGTCTTATTCATCAACTAGTCAGTATTTTATACAGTTTAAACATGGCAGTGTTGCACATGTCTTGCCACTGCTCTTGTTGACGACTTCTGAAACTCTGTGTCTGGCCGTCTCTTCATCATGGCTTCCTTGTTCCTCATCTGTAGCTATCCACTCCATGGCTGAACCTAGATCTTATCTTCATAATTCAGTTATGTTTCTTCAGCAGCTCTCTCTCTCTATCACATAGTTTACACCCCAGTTCTATGACATAAAATGTTAGAGTCACTCTGAGGGGCACTTGATAATTACGAAGTGTCAATTTTTTTTGGGGTAATTCTGTACACAAGTTGAGAAGGTATTCACTTTTTCTCTACTTAGGTCTACAGAAATCTGATTTGCCCATGTCTGGAGCACCACTGCTGTAATATCTGTTGAAGATCAAACTCTACCCTTGCCTAGAGCACTGCTCTAACATCTGTTGAAGCTCCGTCTAAAGCACTGCTCTAACATCTGTTGAAGCTCCGTCTAAAGCACTGCTCTAACATCTGTTGAAGCTCCGTCTAAAGCACTGCTCTAACATCTGTTGAAGCTCCGTCTAAAGCACTACTCTAACATCTGGATAAGTTTTCCCACTAACAAGTTTCATGATCCAAATAAAAAGAAAGCTTGTTTCAGCAGTGCATCTGACCATGTCTAAGCTTGACAAATAATAATATATTTATTTGTACATGTACAAGGTATACAGGCCTAGCTGACATCAATGACATACTACTATATAAAAAGCCAGAACATTTCGGGCAAATTAGGTCAATTTTGTCCCAGGATGCAACCCACACCAGTCGACTAGCACCCAGGTACCCATTATTACTGATGGGTGAACATAGACAACCGATGTAAGGAAACACGCGCAATGTTTCAACCCTTGCCAGTAATCGAAACCGGACTTTCACCACTTTCACCGTGTAAACTGAGAGCTTTTGCCACCAGGCTACGGGCCACCAAAAAGCTTCTAGTCTCAGCACCTGACATACATAAGCTTGAAGCATGAGCTTAAAGCCCAAAAGTTACATTTCCTAAGGTTTCCAGTAGCTGTTCTTGTTTTCTGGAACTATCAAGATATTATCCCATATTGTTCATGTATGGTCACCACATAACATAATAGACGTATACAGCCACTGCCCTAAATACTCTGCCTCGTATGGGTTTTCTGACTTGTATATTTTCTATATGCAAAGATTTCATATGATCTCAGACTCTTAACCTATCTTCCGTGGGTTTCCCGACACTGTCGTAGCCTTCGTAAGGCTGAAAGAAAGGCAAGGACTAATAAAGAGGCTTCATAAGGCTAAAAGAAAGGCAAGGATTAATAAAGAGGCTTCATAAGGCTAAAAGAAAGGCAATGACTAATAAAGAAGCTTCATAAGGCTAAAAGAAAGGCAAGGAAGACTAATAAAGAGGTTTCAAAAGGCTGAAATAAAGGTAAAGACTAATAAAGAGGCTGGAGTCGTGGTGGTAAATGGTCAAACGTGGGAATACATGATGAGAAGCAGGAATTTTAACCCAGGGTGCTGATAACTGCTGGTAACCATTTCTGCTTTGATTAATTACTATCATATATTACGTGTATCAGTTATTGATAGAAAAGTAGAAGGCTTCCTTCTTCCCCTCCACTGCCGGCAAGATAAACAGGGGAAATTATACAATACTATATTGCAAAAATGTTACTGGAATTTTCAGGAGAGATGGATCAGGGTGGAAGACATGCGCTGCAACTACTTCTAATAAATTAGTGTTATGTCTATCTTGACTATTGGTGTTATCCACCAAATATACCAAGACTATCACAATACTCCGCTACCACTATTACTGACTTGGTCGCCTCTGTCATCTGATCGTCCTGGTGAAGTTGCTGAACAAACTTCAGGAATCTGTTGACTTCGGATTGACCCATTTATTGAATGTATATGACGGTCCGCGAGGGTTTAGCGCGAGTTTTACTCGGTGGTCGTGGTACATGAAAGACAGATAAACAGGCAGGCGCGCGCACAAACACACACACACATACACACACACACACACACGCGCGCACGCACACACGCACGCACGCACACACACACACACACACACACACGCGCTCGCACACACGCGCACACACGCGCGCCACACACACACACACACGCACGTCAAGAAATTAGAGAAAGTGCAAAGGTTTGCAACAAGGTTAGTTCCAGAGCTAAGGGAAATGTCCTATGAAGAAAGGTTAAGGATAATCGGCCTGACGACACTGCACGACAGGAGGGTCAGGGAAGACATGATAGCGACATACAAAATACTGCGAGGAATAGATAAGGTGGGCAGAGACAGGATGTTCCAGAGATGGAACACAGAAACAAGGGGACACAACTGGAAGTTGAAGACTCCGATGAGTCAAAGGGATGTTAGGAAGTATTTCTTCAATCATAGAGTTGTCAGGAAGTGGAATAGTCTAGCAAGTGATGTAGTGGAGGCAGGAAACACACATAGCTTTAAGACGAGGTATGATAAAGCTCATGGAGCAGGGAGAGAGAGGACCTAGTAGTGGTCAATGAAGAGGCGGGGCCAGGACCTAAGACTCGACCCATGCAACCAAATATAGGTGAGTACACACACACAGGTAGACAGAGAGTGTCATTCAGATAGACGGGTGTCACTGCCATGTACTGGGTGTGCCCACGTCATTCCCAACACCCCATCCCCTGAACCCGGGCACCCCCCCCCTTCCCCCCAAAAACACCCACCCCTTTTCCCCAAATCCACTCCTTCCTGACCCCACTTTCCGTTTCCCCTTTTCCCCACCTCCTTCCCACAACACCCACCCCTTTCCCCCTGACCCTAAATTTTGCCCCCCCCTTTTCCCCAAAACCCCCCTTCCACAACCCCACCCCTTTCCCCAAAAACCCCCTTTTTTTTTTTCCCCAACACCCACCCCTTTCCCCACAACCCCCCCGGGGCCACACCCCCCCACAACTCCCCCCCGGGGGGCCCCAAACGTCCTCCTTCCCTTTTCCACAAACCCCCCCCCCTTCCCCCTTAAACCCCATCCCCCCCAACCCCAACCCTTCCAAACCCCCTTTTTCCTTTTCCTTTTCCCCCCCCTTTTCCCCACAACGCCCCCCCCCTTCCCACAACCCCCTTTTTCCCCCCAAAACACCCCACCCTTCCGGGACCCACTCCCCCCCCTGTTTCCCCCCCCTTCCACAACCCCCCCCCCGTAAAACCCCAGCGCCCAGGGCATTGCCCCAAAAACCCCCAATCCTTCCCCAACCCCGTCACCCCAACTCCCCCTTCCTGACCCCACGCCCTTTTACCGCCCACGTCCCCACGACCCCCATTTCCCCCAAAAACGTCCCCCCCCTTCCGGGCGCCCCCCCCCCTACCCGCCACGTCACCACAACGCCCACGCCCCGGCCCCAGCACCGGGGGCCGGGGGGGCCCCTTCCACAACGCCCAGGGGGGGCCCCCGCCCCACTTTTTCCCCAAAAACTTACGTCACCAAAACCCCCCCCCCTTCCCCCAAAAGCACCCATTTCCAAAACCCCACTCCTTCCTGCCCTCATTCCAAAACCCCAAACCCCCCTTTCCCCCAAACCCCCCCCCCCTTTCCCCCCCAACACCCCATCCCCCAAAAATAAACCCCCCTTCCCCCCCCCAACCCCCCCATTCTGCCCCCCGGGGCCCTTCCCCCAAAACCCCCCCCTTCCCAACGGGGCCCCCGGGGGCCCCGTCAGCCCCGGGCATTTTTTTTGGGCCCCCCGTCACCAAAAACCCCGTCGGCCCAACCCCCGTCTTCCTGCCCCCCAAAAACACCCCCAGCCCCGTCTTCCTGACCCCCCCCCCTTTCCCCACAACGTCCACCCCTTTCCCCCAAAAAACACCCACGTCATTCCCCCCCCACCTTGGGGGCGCCCACGTCTTCCAAAACCCCCGCCCTTCCCCAACGCCCCCCCGAACGCCACCCCTTCCCCCCCCCTTTTTACCCCAACACCCACAACACCCCCCCCCAGGTGTGCCATGAACACGGTAAAAAGGGGGTGGGGTCTTCTTTTGAACATCTTGTAGTAAAAGGGGCGTTTTGGGGGGCTGTTTTGGGGCCTTTTTTATGGGGGGGCTTTTTTCCCCAAGACCTGTTCGGGTTTTTCCCCAGCTCCATGATCAATTTTTTTTTAAAAGGGATTTTGTGTTCTCACACACACACACACTTAACACATACACACACAAAATAGTACAACACGTACACACACACCCCCGTACACACACTACACACAACACACTTCCCGTACAACCACACACGTACCCCCACCCGCACCCAAAACATCCTACCTCAATTTAAAAAAAGCACCCTGGGCTGGGAATACTGTTGTACACTGGGGGGAAAATTGGTTTGGGAAAAGTCAGTTGGTAGAAATCATGGAAGAGATGCCGACCTGGGCTCGAGTCCTCTCCCACCTTATCTTTCCCTTCTCTTCCCTATCAACAATAGGTCTGAGAGTTCACTTTTCTGTTCTTGTTCTTCCTCTCTTTCCTTCTCCACATGTCCTCATTTGTTCATTTCCGTCTAAGTTTCTTGTCGTCCTCCCTTCTCTTCCTTTGCCCTCGTTTTGTTCTCGCTTTTTTTTCTACTTTTTCTTCCTTCCTCCGCCTCGCCTCCCTGATCTTGAAGAATTATGTAAATGTCAGACCACATCCGGTGAGAGAGAGAGAGAGAGAGAGAGAGAGAGAGAGAGAGAGAGAGAGAGAGAGAAAGAGAGAGAGAGAATGAGAGAGAGAGAAACAAGATGATTTTAGAAGTTCAAGATGCTAATATATATATATATATATATATATATATATATATATATATATGTTTGTGTTTTATGGTTCCTTGATAAGGTGAGAAGTCACGAAAGCGCTTGGAATTTCGCTATTGTTTCAGTGTTTTTTGGCATATTATTTATATATATAATACGATAATAATAATGATTAATAATAATAAATATATAATAATAATAATAATGATTAATAATAATAAATATATAATAATAATAATAATAATAATGATTAATAATAAATATATAATAATAATAATAATAATAATAATAATGATTAATAATAATAAAAATATAATAATAATAATAATAATAATAATGATTAATAATAATAAATATATAATAATAATAATAATGATTAATAATAATAAATATATAATAATAATAATAATAATGATTAATAATAATAATAATAATAATAATAATAATAATAATAATGATTAATAATAATATATAATAATAATAATAATAATAATAATAATAATGATTATTAAGAATAATAAATATATAATAATAATAATAATAATAGTTAGTTCAGACTCTCAGGTAAGGACCCACTAGGGGCGAGGGGTAAGTGGGGACAGAAGAAGAATAGCCGGTGAGAGGAAGAACTGAAGTAGAAGAGAAAGAGTCAGGACTAAACCCAACAGTCTAACTACTTTAGTGGAACTAATAATAATAATAATAATAATAATAATAATGATTAATAATAAATATATAATAATAGTAATAATAATAATAATAATAATAATGATTAATATTAATAAATATATAATAATAATAATAATAATAATAATAATAATAATCTCTACTTAAGTCTCCCGACAGAGGCTGACATATGACATTATATTACGTATGTAATCCCTGCTGTGTCACCTAAAACAAGTGTTACTATCTACTACAGTATCGTAGTGACACTTCGCAGGTGTTGCCACAGTGCAATTATCGTCTGGTATAGTACAACGATACACTTCAAATATTCCCTATTATAACTATATTATAGAACAGGGTACTCAAGCACTGCAAGTATTCGTATACTGCATCGTTATATAATCAAGAGTGTGGGTGTTCCACCGTCTATTATATATCACAGTGTAGCCACACTGGAGGGAACAGCCACATCCTGTTGGTGTTCCCACAGTGAAACACACTATACAATAGTGTAGCAACACACTGCTTGTGTTCCCACAGTGTAACATTATACAGAAGTGTAGCAACACACTGCTGGTGTCTCTACTTATTCCAAAAATCTCTCTTACGAGAAATATTATGCTTATATTAAAGCGCTACTGTTCTAAGTCTTCTAAGATTATTAAATGCCACTGTTGCGAGAGCTGCTTTTAAAGGTTCATTCATATTCTGGCGAGCCATTCATGGTGTTGTGTTTACTGCTGGAGTTACTCACAGTGCCGTGTCAACAAGTCACACGCACAATACTTTATTGCTTACACCCTGGCTTTATTCTGTATTATCTCTTTCTCTACTACCGTTCCTTTTGCCTGTTTTATTTCTTTTATTTTCCATTATATTTTTAATTCTTTTGTATCTTTTTTTGAGGATCTGATCCATCGGGAGGCCAGGTTGAGGACCGGGTAGCGGGGGGGTTGATCCCAGAACCACCTCCAGGTAGACTCCAGGTAGGTTGCCTCACTTCTTCTTTATCAGGGTCTTCCTAGGACTCCTTATCCATCTTCCGTCTGCTATCAAACCCTCGCTTCATTCTTTCTACATAACCATCTCCTCCCTCTCTCAGTTACAGCTTTTATTGTACAATACTGTCTACAAAAATCTTCATTCTTTATTCTGTACAAGCGACCTAGCTTGTTCTCCCTGTGTCTGCAACAACAACCAACCAAGCAAGTGAAACGTTAGTTGATTAATTGGGTTTAAAGACAGTCGACAACACGACGGCCATTAAGGTTGTATAAAGTCTCTTCAATACTAGTCTCATTCCAAGCCTTTCCACTGTTTGTGACCTTCTCAACTGATTTTTTTAAAGACCGTACTACACAATTTTATTAAGGTCACCGTGCGGCTATACTCTAATACATATTTTTTTTAAGAAGTACTGAGGACTGATCCGGAGGCCTTGCGACTGTACCAACTTAGCCACAGTGTGGATAAAGGACCTTTCATGTGACAAGTGTTATTCAACCTACTTTTACACTGTCATCTGGAGACCACACAATTATTATTATTATAATCAAATAGAAGCGCTAAACCACAGGGGTCGGAGACCACACAAGCATCGTGGCTACGGTATCATCAGATCACCTCGCAAAAGTTATATTTTTTACCTGATATAATATCGCGAAAGTTACATTTTTGACATGATATATTATTGCAAAAGTTACATTTTTGGCATGATATAAATTATCTGTAGTTGTCTAATACGTCATTTTCAATATGCCCCATTGAACTGAAAGCTGAAATGATTTTTTTCAACAGTTAGTCCTACAACTTTTTTATTTTAATATCAACCGTCTTAAGATTGAAATGAATTTCTTACGAGGTAGACGATATGTTAATTTCTCATTTACATAGTTATTTTTGTACCAGTTAAGCTTCTTAACCACACATTCCTGTGTACTCTTGAAACATTCTTTCTCTCGTCTGTACCGGGGTTTAACTTAACCTTATACTCGACCACATAGTTTGTAACTCCTCTGAAAATAGTGGTCAGTAAGGGGTCAAAGGACCCCAGTGGAAATATAAAGGACCTCAATGGAAATAAGAGGACCCCAGTGGAAATATAAAGGACCTCAATGGAAATAAGAGGATCCCAGTGGAAATATAAAGGACCTCAATGGAAATAAGATGACCCCAGTGGAAATATAAAGGACCCCAATGGAAATAAGATGACCCCAGTGGAAATATAAAGAGTGGTTTCAGGAGTGTTCAGATGTACACAAGTTTCCTTTTGTCGCAGTTTGTGGGTATCTCCACACCATCTACAACTACCACCTGTTTGGTGTTTACAATCTTGTTATTACAAGTTCGTGAGTCGAGTCTGTCTGGTGTTTTAAAACCCACTTAAAGGTTGTTGAGTCACTCTTATTATCACAAAGATAACTGCTATATACTGGCTCGGATTTACTCAGTGTTTTTAACAGTTTAAACACTTTTCAGCAGTTCATAAATATATTCATTTTAGCAGTTTATATACACGTATACTCTTTTATTTAGTGTTTCTCTTCCTTATTTAGGTCTTTATGTGTAATATGTTTATGGCAACTTCTTCTTTCTTCATTTTCCTGAACTTTTTTGGCAAGTCTTCTCTTTTTTCTTGAAGAGAATGAGTGTTAAACTTAGTGGCAGGTTTTTCTTTTTTCTTTTCCATTTATCCAAATTCTTTTTCTGATTCATCTTTTTTATCAGCCTCTGGTTTATCTCAGTTTTTATTTCACATTACTATTACCTGTCTGATAATCGTAGCTTCATCTTCATGGTCCATCAGTTTTCTCGTCCTTTCCTCTGCCTCTTTATTTTTGTTCAAATTTTCAAAGCTTTATCTCATGTTCCTCGTTTATTTTGCTTCCCATATTCTCTAAGGTGTGAATGTCTACTCACCTATATGTGGTTGCAGGGGGTCGAGTCCTGGTTACCACTGGGTTCAATCTCTCCTGGCTTCGAGATCCTTGTCGTACCTGTTCTTGAAGCTATGCATGGAAATTGCCTCTACCACTTCACTTACCAGGTCGTTCCACTTACTGGCGACTCTCATGGCTAAAGAAGTATTTCCTAACATCCTGTGACTCATCTGGGTTTTCAACTTCCAGCTGTGTCCTCGTGTTCTTGTTACAAGTCTTTCAAACAAACTGTTCCTGTCCACCCTATCAATTTCTATCAGAGAGGAGAAAGACAACGAGAAAGGAGAAAGGAGTAAGACAACAAGGCGGTAATAAAAATGAAGGGAACGAAGGGAGAATGAAGGAATTACATAAGGAGAGAATGAATGAAGAGGATGAGGAGGGAATAAAGGAATGAGATGAGGGAATAAACGAATGAGACGAGGAGAGAAAGAAAGGATGATAAAATGAAGAAATGGGACAAGGAGAGAATGAAGGAACAGACAGAATACCAAGGCAAGTCCAGCCAGCCAGGCCAGTCCGCCCAGTCGTGCGACAGTGTACAATCACCAGCAGCCCTGACCTTGAAGGCACCAGACCAGACGTAAGGTGCTCTGACCTAGCAGGGAGGGAGAGACACGGAAAAGAGAAATTATAATAATATGTACACAAATACATATATATATATATATATATATATATATATATATATATATATATATATATATATATATATAATACTGTAGAGTCAAGAGGTGTTCTGGTGCTAAAACTATATTTGCTGTCAAAGCGACCACGACTACTTATATCACCACTACTACTACTACTATTAATACTACTCTACTATGGATGGTTCATGACTATCTGGTCAGCTATCTTGGCTACTTGGTGAGCTGAACGCCAGGGTTCTATTCCCCACACTCAGACTCTGCTTTTATTTGATAAATACTTGTCCAGCCGGTTTTTAATGGATTGATTTGATTCTTCAATTAACTTAAACGGACAGTTTGCTTCACTTGTAAGGTAAGACGTGTCAGAATATATAACACAAGACACTATAGGGCGAATCTCTGTTTACAGACGATGAGCTGTATCAAAATTTATTTAAGCTCTGCTTAGATAAAACTTCAAGTATAAATAAAGGTTAACTCTTATGTCTGCTGGACAAAGCTACATTCTTCCTTGTCACAAAACAATCATTTACCCACATCTGTTGAAGAATGAGACACATGTACAACGTTTGGGACTGATTACCTCAAACTACTCCTCATCTTCCACCGTTCTTCTGTGTATTAGACTGTAGAGACCACTGGCTGGCGAAACGTTTCCTCAGTAAAGATTCACAAATGTTGCACAAGTCTTAGTCTTCAACTTGTCGATTTTCTAAACATTTACTTGTGTTTCACCTCACACTTGTGGTCTCGCAGTTGTTCTTTTGTCTTGTTGAATCCCACAACATTTCGGGAAGTTCTTGGTATGCCGAATTTATTTGGTATCATGAACGTTATATTGAATTAAACCCTTTGTCTCGCGAAGTAAACCATTTTAAATACATTCAGTCTTCCTTCATACGATTTGCCTCTGGCAAGACAGTGATGGAGTGAATGATGATGAAAGTTTTTCTTTTTCGGGCCACCCTGCCTTGGTGGGAATCGACCGATGTGTTAATAAAAAAATAATAATAATAATCATCTTTATTTCTAAAAAGTATATTATACAATTTATATAGAATTAGGTGACATTACTGACATACTTTATAGAAAGCCCCGGGTTATACACACGATTTCTCTAATCTTAAACGGGTCAATTATATGATTCAGACTCGTGTCAGGAGACACGTGTCTCCTGACTCGTGTCAGGAGACACGAGTCTTGTTTCCTGAAGAATCAAACACCAGAACATTTCTGGCAGCCTTAAAATTAACTTATAACTATTGTACAATTTTTTAATTAGGTTGTCTTACAAAAATGTTATAGTCTGCAGCCTTTGACATTAAGACTAATAAATTAGTTTATGATTTATGGCATTAAGATATTTTTTTGAGAATTTGTTATAACGCTTTTAGTGATTATTATATATGTTGGAATATATTAATTGTGAAAAGAACCTTATGAATATTCGTATGAGTTAGATAACCCGGGTTGATGTTGATTAATTAGGCTTGGCAAAATTTAGGTCAGTTGAACTAGGCGCTTTTAACTATATTTTTGAAGCAGTTGGCAGATATGGAACTCTTTGCATTATCTGCAAATTGCAAATTTTAGGATTCTTGAAGAATAAAGAGGCACAATACCGTGATACAGGAGACTGAAACATGAAACTTTGGACCCTTGCTTCACCTGCTGCTTCGTGATGGGGTGACTCAAACTCGTGGTATATCAAAGGTACTTGTTTCTTGTATTGTGTGTGTGTGTTGTGTCACAGGTGTCGAGGAAGAGTGGGAGCTCTGGGCACCTCTGGGCACCTCTGGGCACCTCTGGGCATCTCTGGCCAGCGGCACCTTCTACAGTCTATCTTTGTCTTTTATGTAATTCGTAAAGTGTTATAGTGTCAGTATTTCTTGAGTTGTTTTGAGTTTACCGCTCGAGGCAAAACATTGTGGAGTAAAGTTTAAATCATTGCTATCATTTACGTCAAGGATCTTCTCTTCTTATATCTTGGTTAGTGAGCTACCAGACATTTTAATAATAATAGTTGACATCGTTATGATCAAATTGCATTACTTTGCGCTTCTGCAGCACATTGAAACTAACTTTCCACGTCTCATACACGACACCAGCCCATCCAGGTCACACACACGAGGTTTTTCTTCGAATTTCGTGTTGTCCACGAATTTTATTTCATACGTTAGTATGAAAGATTACCTACTCATTTTATGGAAAATAAAATTCTGCTTACTGATCCATAAACATCTCCACTATTTACATGCAGCCACTTAGACACTTCTCAGTTCAGTACCACTCGTTGCCTATTAACTCAGTGGCTGAATCAAGGTTTTAGTGTAATTTACTGGTCAGGAGAAATATGTAAAAAACAATTCCTGGTGGGGCTTGGTCGTGGACCAGGCCGTGGTGGGCGCTGAACCCCGGAATACCCTCCAGGTAAACTCCAGGTAGGGTCTACAAGTCATGGGATGACCCACCCATCGGTGCCTGGGGTCACTAGAACAAGACAAGTTGGGCTTCTGCGTGCCTTATTTTTGTGTGTGTGGCCGGGATGATTGTGGTGGTGATTGAGATGGTGGTTGGCGGCGGCGGCTGTTTTAAGGGGTAATGATAGTGATGGTGATGTTAGTTGATGGGGATGAAAATGGTGCTGGTGGTAGTGATGGTGAAGACGGTGGTGGCTGTAACAAGGGAAGATTGTCTTAAAGGAACATTACCCTTACGGAAGGGTGTTCTTAAGAAAAATTGTCTTTAAGGAGCATTACCCTTTAGATTATTCTTAAGAAAGATTGATTTTTAAGGAAGATTACCCATAAGACTTCCGTTACTGCAATCCAACTTACGAACCAAAGCCCGGCTGATCAGACACTTTAGTCAAAGGGAACATGAAGTGCAGTAAGCCTCAAGACTCATGCTACTGTCTCGTGAGTTGATGTCAGGTCAAGACAGGGTTCATCGTTTTGATGATTATTGTTAACTTTTCAGAGATGACGAAGCCGCATTTGTCCTGCATAACTGTCTGAAACAGAGAGTAATGCTTCTTCAAGATGTTTTCGTCTGAGTGTCTGGTTCCTTACTCACTAAGCTGGTGTCGTTCCATTTCATCAAGTGGCTGGTGTTGCTCCGTGTTTGTACACATGTGTTGTTCATTTTTCCAAATATACACACGTAGGTGTGCTCAATGAGATGTGTTCCTAGGTTTAAGGCTCTTTTCCAGACTTACAATATATTTTATCACAGCCATTACAGGGGATTATGTCAGTGTCTGTGTTGACTGGTTCTGATGAGGTCTGTGATGTATGTGCTGGTTGCTATGGTAACGCTAGCGTGGCCTTGTGTGAGTTCTTTGGAGACTTTTGTTGTAGAGAATGATAACTGTGACGCTCGTTTCTTACAGCTCAATTGGACACAAATAACCCTCGCATAAGAGAAAGAAACTTACGACGTTTCGGAGCGACTTGGACCATTTTTTGTGACCAAGTCGGACCGAAACGTCGTCATACGTTTCAGTCTCCTACGTACGGGTTATTTATGTAACGTCCTGGTTGACTGAGTCAGAAGGGACTCACAAGTAAGAACCCACTAGGGGTGAGGGGGAAGTGGGGAGAGTTTAATAGATAGGGGAGAGGAAAGAATTATACAGAAAGGAAAGAGTCTGGGCTAGACCCAATAGCAAACTGCGTAGAAGGTCAGTGGTTTGCCAGATGAATACGTTACGTAAAAGGGAAGTAACATCAGCACTACTTAGTTTCTTGTCCCGGAGAGAGAGATCTAATACGATATAAGAGGCGACTTGAGTGCTTCAGATGGGCACGACTGATCCTCCCAGTAGGCTGGAAGGGTTTTTGTCGAGGACTTCGGCTAATTTATGTTAAATATTGATTATACCTGAAGTGACTGGGTAGGTTAGGCAAGATTCGTCAGAAAACAGGACAAGTGTTTCCTGACGCGGGTCTTAGTCCTATGATGACCCGCCACTGGAGCTTTAGGTCTTCCTACCAATGCCTTCCACTGGCTTACCAGTCCACCCCTTTAAAAATTAAGATTATTCTTAAGTGTATGTTGCATTTATGGGTCTTCAGGTTTATGGTTACTAGGAATTAAATGTCTAAGTTTCTTTCCGTCAGTTTGCTGAGTATTTGTCGGACTTTAAATATGAAGTCTTTATTTTCTGTCTCATGCTGCAGACTGGTTCTTCAGGAAGCCCAAAGTCACACAAGTCTTTGTGTAAATAAAACGTATCAGAATGTAAGGATGAAGCCTGTATATATGTGTATGGTAAACAATACCTACAAAATGATGACTTAGACACATGTCCAACATCTGGGTATCTTTATTTGTAGACGTTTCGCCATCCAGTGGCTTTATCAGTCCCTCAGCCAAGGTTGAGGGACTGATTACCTCATATTTTGTATATAGTTCTACAGTCTTCCCATTAATTCCTTGAATTTGTATTAATAAGGCCATTGATTGGCGAAACGTTTAAGTGAAGATACTAAGATGTTTCACATTTGTCTAATTTTTTATCAAGGACGTATTAGAAAAAAATTTCTCCAGCTATATCCCGGGAACCAGTTTCTTTAATATATCTGGCAAATTAAAACTGACAAACCCCAAAATGAGTGTCAAGCTGCCTTTGAGAAAAGCACACCAGAGCTAAAAGTTTGAAGCCGATCGAAAAACGCATTCTCAAGTAATCACAGAATTTTTTACTTATGTTAGCTAAAAAAAAAAAAAAAACTATCATTTCAAAATTATTAGCGTATTAGCATCAAAATACTCCAATAACAATCTTAACCTTTTTTACTAAGTAGGATACAACAGTGATGAAAGTTTGAAGCCGATCGGAAGAAGCTTTTTCAATTTATCACACAAAAATCTAAAAAAATTATCCCCTCCCCCAAGAAAAAAAGACCTACGGGAACCTATACGTTCTAATACTGGATAAACTTTTCCCTGTTTACAGTACAATAGTGTTGAAAATTTGAAGCCGATCTGACGAGGAGTTCTCAAGTTATATGCGAAAATCTTGGTGGGTATAAAGACAACAGTTATGGAACCCGTGAATAAATACCTACTAGTTACACTACAGTACCTACAAAAACTTCATATCCTACAAATTCAAACACGGAAATTGGACGATGTTACGGTCCTTGCTAAAGTAGATAATGACGTACGAAAGACCAAAACGTCTAGATTACAAATGCAGTTTGTGGGTTGTAGATTTGAAACAGCTTCAAGCCAGGTTCACACTCCCACAAGACAGCATCTTCAACGAGCTGCTGATGCGTCTCTCAGTAAACAAAAACAAGAGCGAGGTAAAAGACTCTTGATTCATGTAATAACAGCTCCCTTTCCCCTTCCTCGGACTAACTCTTGATTACCCCTTTTCTCTCGTACTTCTCACACTCCATGACATACAGATTATTGCCCCATCAGAGTAACATACTGGAAAAAACATACTGAGGTCTCCTGCTACACATCTGGCATGAAGTATTTATATTATACAATTTGTGACATATTATGCATGGTGGAAAGTATCCAGCTGTCACTTTATGTGTTACATGAGGGTGCGAGGCATCAATATGCAGGATGGAAAGTCATGCAGCTGTCGTCACCTGGGCTGCAAGATAGGTGCTTGCTGGCTGTCGTTTGCTTCTTGCTTTATCTAGTTCTAATCTTTATTGCCGAGTTGTCAAAATTATAGAATTTTTATTGTTATGTGAAAGGGAAATTTCCCAGAGAGAGTTTATAGAGTCGTGACAGCTTGATGCAGTCTCCCTTAGTACCCGGAGTCTCCTGTACGTCACCTGACAGTCACCACCAGTCTCCCGTAGTACCTAGAGTCTCCTGTACGTCACCACCAGTCTTCCGTAGTACCTAGTCTCTCCTGTACGTCACCTGCCATACTGGGATGAGGACAGGTAGACGATGGGATCATGTGACTCCTGTGTTAAGTAGGGGTCATGTGACTCCTGTGTTAAGTAGGGGTCATGTGACTCCTATGTTAAGTAGGGGTCATGTGACTCCTGTGTTAAGTAGGGGTTATGTGACTCCTGTGTTAAGTAGGGGTCATGTGACTCCTGTGTTAAGTAGGGGTCATGTGACTCCTGTGTTAAGTAGGGGTTATGTGACTCCTGTGTTAAGTAGGGTCATGTGACTCCTGTGTTCAAGTAAGAGGGGTCATGTGACTCCTGTGTTAAGTAGGGTCATGTGACTCCTGTGTTAAGTAGGGGTCATGTGACTCCTGTGTTAAGTAGGGGTCATGTGACTCCTGTGTTAAGTAGGGGTCATGTGACTCCTGTGTTAAGTAGGGGTCATGTGACTCCTGTGTTAAGTAGGGGTCATGTGACTTAACTCCATTTAAAGAATAAGACACTTGTGTAACATTTGGAAGTCTAAACTTGTCGCTTTTCAAAATCATTGACCACTTTATCCCAATTCTTCCCTCAACATCTCAGCAGCATCCAGCATCTCTGCTCCTTCATACACGTCTTCGGGCAGATGAAATTTTACACTAGAGGTCACTGAACAGCCTCTGTTAGGAATAACAAAAGTGCGTAGGACTTTTATATATATGTTCTTGCAATAAGATGATAGTAAACAGGTGATATCACAATATGCAAAATAACATCTGTGGAAAAAATAGTAAAAATCCAGGCGCTTTCGTGATTTCTCACATTATCAAGGAACTGTGGGAAGTAATCAGGTTCGACCCAAGGGGGAGGGAGGATATCTCCAGTTCGCTGGATCAAGAGCCCTTTACAAGCATCAAGGCACCTCCCTGGCAGATTAACACTACCTTAGCTAAGACTAAATGGCCGAGCAGTGACCAGCACTGACCAGTGTCACTGTCGTCACTCACAGACCAGTGTCACTGTCGTCACTCACAGACCAGTGTCACTGTCGTCACTCACAGACCAGTGTCACTGTCGTCACTCACATACCAGTGTCACTGTCGTCACTCACAGACTAGTGTCTTTGTCGTCACTCACAGACTAGTGTCTTTGTCGTCACTCACAGACTAGTGTCACTGTCGTCCCTCACAGACTAGTGTCACTGTCGTCCCTCACAGACCAGTGTCACTGTCGTCCCTCATAGACCAGTGTCACTGTCGTCACTCACAGACCAGTGTCACTGTCGTCACTCACAGACTAGTGTCACTGTCGTCACTCACAGACTAGTGTCACTGTCGTCACTCACAGACTAGTGTCACTGTCGTCACTCACAGACTAGTGTCACTGTCGTCACTCACAGACTAGTGTCACTGTCGTCACTCACAGACCAGTGTCACTGTCGTCACTCACAGACTAGTGTCACTGTCGTCACTCACAGACTAGTGTCACTGTCGTCACTCACAGACTAGTGTCACTGTCGTCCCTCACAGACCAGTGTCACTGTCGTCCCTCACAGACCAGTGTCACTGTCGTCCCTCACAGACCAGTGTCACTGTCGTCCCTCACAGACCAGTGTCACTGTCGTCCCTCACAGACCAGTGTCACTGTCGTCACCTGATAATGTGAGAAACCACGAAAACGCTTGGTATTTCGCAATTTTTATCACAGTGGTTATTTTGTCTGTATATCCATATCTAAAACGACAGGTGTAAATCGGTGAACAGATGCCAGGAATACTTTAATCCCTGTTTTAAGTATTAAAGTATTCCAGACAGGTGGTAAACAGGTTATATGTAGTCTTAATGGCTCTCATGTACTTGTAATATTCCTGACTGGTGGTAAACAGGTTACATGTAATCTTAATGGCTCTCATGTTGTCTATAGTCTTAAAGCTTAATTAACCTAACCAACCTTGATAGTCAGGGATGACTCTCTCGTTGGTCGTTGAAGAAGGCATTTTATAAAATAGAGGCAACTGCTTTCACCTTTGCCAAGAGGCCGAGGTGTCATACCAGGTCAAAGGCACCACCAATGTCTAGTGCAACGGTACAGTTGATTTTAGATTCTTTTGGTGAGCGGTGGTGGCCGCATCGTACAGAGATCACCTGCAGAGTGACTTTTTCTAAAAGAAGGGATTCGCTCGAACAAGATTTAGTCTTAAGATTGCTGACATTTGTTTGAGGTAATTGTCTTTCAGATTGTACCAGTGAGTTAACAGTGACAGCGGGCAGTGAGGGATGACAGTGACACTGGTCTGGGAGTAATGGCAGTGACACTGGTCTGGGAGTAATGACAGTGACACTGGTCTGGGAGTAATGACAGTGATACTGGTCTGGGAGTAATGGCAGTGACACTGGTCTGGGGGTAATGGCAGTGACACTGGTATGAATAACGACAGTGACACTGGACTGAGTGACGACAGTGACACTGGTCTGAGTGATGACAGTGACACCGATAAGTAATGACAGTGACACTGGTCTGAGTGACGACAGTGACACCGATTAATAATGACAGTGACACTGGTAAGTAACGACAGTGACACTGGTCTGAGTAACGACAGTTACACTGGTAAGTAACGACAGTGACACTGGTCTGTAACGACAGTGGCACTGATCTGAATGGCGACAATGACACTGGTCAGTGAGTGACGACAGTGACACTGGTGAGTGACGACAGTGACATTGGTCAGTGAGTAACGACAGTGACACTGGTCAGTGAGTAACGACAGTGACACTGGTCAGTGAGTAACGACAGTGACACTGGTCAGTGAGTAACGACAGTGACACTGGTCATTGAGTAACGACAGTGACACTGGTCAGTGCTGGTCACTGCCTGCCCATTTAGTCTTAGCTAAGGTAGTGTTAGCCTGCCAGGGAGATGCCTTGATGCCGGTAAAGGGACCTTGATCCAGGGAACTAGAGATATCCTCCCTCCCCTTGGATCAAACCTGATTTTTTCCCATTCCTCTGTATGACCCGTATTACTTCACTACTGCCTCACTAACACAATGATAATAATAATGCTACTAATAATTATTACTGCTACTACTAATGATAATAATTATTACTGCTACTACTAATGATAATAATTATTACTGCTACTACTAATGATAATAATTATTACTGCTACTACTAATGATAATAATTATTACTGCTACTACTACTACTAATAAAGTAATATCATTACTACTACTAATATTACTACTGCTAATATTATTTCTACTACTAATATTACAACTACTGTTAATAATATTACTACCACTACTACTACTAATAATTTAAATAGTTTGGTGCTTTGATTTCGGTGAGGGGCTCTTGATCCAAGGAAAAGTACCTAACCTTCCCCTTGCTATGGATCAAACCCCAATACCTCCCTTCCCTCCCCGACCCTATGACACCCCTATGGGTTTAGCACCCCCTCCCCTCTGTCATTTAACAGTGAAATAAGACAGGTCTCAGCTGCGGTTCTTGCTTTATCTGCATGGATGTTGTCCTAGCAAGAAAATATCCCAGTAAGACAGTCCTGTTTTACTTTCTCTCTCTCTCTCTCTCTCTCTCTCTCTCTCTCTCTCTCTCTCTCTCTCTCTCTCTCTCTCTCTCAGACTCTTGAGAGAGTGTGTGATCTTGACCCGAGAAAAATAAGAACATAAACTCAACAAAAGTCAAACATTCGCATGTTATCAAAACTTCAGTGCGACTTCAACACCATAAACAAAAACTTCAGTGCTGCTTCAACACCATAAACAAAAACTTCAGTGCTGCTTCAACACCATAAACAAAAACTTCAGTGCTGCTTCAACATCATAAACAAAAACTTCAGTGCTGCTTCAACACCATAAACAAAAACTTCAGTGCGGCTTCAACACCATAAACAAAAACTTCAGTGCGGCTTCAACACCATAAACAAAAACTTCGGTGCGGCTTCAACATCATAAACAAAAACTTCAGTGCTGCTTCAACACCATAAACAAAAACTTCGCCGACCATTGCATGACCTTTAATGTCATATTCCACTCGCTACGTTGCTAAATATACATTATACGCTGAATGTAAGATGATATATTCGGCACACTGAGAAATCTGGGCGAAACATCTGAAGATTACGACACTAGAGCAAGTCTTATGTTTACAGGAGATGTTTCGAGGTTTTGGACTATATGTTGCTGTTGTTGGCGTTCTTGTAGCTGCTTGTCATCCTGAAATCCACATTGTTGTTGTTGTCGTCGGATTTGAAGGAGGCGAGTGGGCGATATTGTTGTGCTATTTTTAATGCAGATATTGAATTTGTTTCTATTTATCCTTAAATGTATTTATTTCCATGTAGTTATATTTTACCTTAATATAAATAAATAGAAACATATTTTTAAACATTTTCTGGAGATAAATCTCTGACCTCAAGATGATGGAAGTTTGAGTGAATGTCGCACACGACGCCCTTTACTCTCTAAATGGCTATCCCTCCCACAGGTCGCCTTTTTAAAGTAATGATTCCTGTCCTCAGCTGTCCCAAACTAAAAATGCTTGACATCCTCTTGAAATACATGATAGAAAATAACCTAAACCCTTTCACTGGATAATAGACGATATTAAGCCTCATTTCCAGTCGGAGTAAACAGACTAGAAATACATGCAATCTTCCAGATGATTTTGCCAGCCTTCTTATACCTCTCCTTATAATAGTACTATTAAATAATTTACCAAACAACAATTGTTTAGCAAGGTTGCATGATTCACCTTCACTTGTAGCTCCAGCGCCAAGATCACCTGCAATGCTGGTCCACTAACAATGCTGGTCCACTTGCAATGCTGGTCCACTAACAATGCTGCTGGTATGACCTTCTTATGATTTTTTTAAGAAATGCTCACTGCTGCAACTTACAAGAAGTAGATTAACCGTCTCACAGAATGAATATCAGATTCACTGGAGACATTTTTGTAATAATCTCTGCACTAGCCAAGCATCTCGACACACTGACCCTCCGCTTCCACAGTCGATATCAGGGTATTTGCGGCAAGGTGGAAGCTGATCAATATGGTCTCCATGGTCTAAATTATGCAAGTTCCAAATGTTGGCTCATAAGTAAAATGAAATCAACGATATCATCAAAAGGAGCCTCACCACAGGTGAGTGCCCTGTTCAGAGAGTACCCAGAGGGAGTGTCGCAATACTTGCGATTGATACGCTGCTGCTTAGTTTGGAGCTTTATTGACGGAAGTATAATAGTTGGTAGCTATAGCCATTACAAGTACCCAAGGTACTGAGCTCCGGAAGGGGTGTGTTGTAACCAGGGACAGTATCCAAGGAATGAGAGCTCTGGTATAAACCTGGGTAACTGATACCGACAAATTTGTTAAAAAAAAAACACGAGCAAACACTAGGATATTTTTGAGACGATATATTTGACACGATATTTTTGTTTGGAGGTCTCTGGATGTTTCGCCCACGTATAATTGATTGCAGTCATTGCAATCAATTATGTATACCCCTGCAGTGGATTGAACTTATTCCTGTCTATTACTGGTGATGTCCTTGATAGTGGTGCATGTAGAGGTAGATGCTTGGAATAAGGTATTGAAAAAGATGTTGGAAATGTTTGGTTTTGGTGTCGTAGTGAGAGTAGAAGTGGAGAAGATCCTGTTGGTTGGTAGGTTTTCGATAGACTTTAAAAGGAAGTTCTTGGCCAGAGTTGCAGAGAACATCAAGGAAAGGAAGAGTGTTGTCGACTTCTTCTTCTTCTAGTGTGAACTGGATTGAGCGTCTGGGAGATATGATGAGAATGTCGTCAACATAAAGGAGCCAGGTGACCGAAGAGAGAATCACAGAGGAAACGCTCGGCTTCCAGATGTTCATGTATAGGTTCGTCAGTACGGCACTAGGTGGGGAACCCTTGGGTAGTCCAAAAGTCTGCTGAAAAAAGTGATTTTCAAAAGAGAAACATGTAAAGCCAACACACAGTTAAACAAGGTCCATGAAATCGCTGGCTGGAATAGGAAGGTAAATGGAGTCGTCAGTTTTCTTGCGCAGTAGATCAATGGCTTGTGTTGGTGAATAGGGATGTTACGTCAAGGCTAGAGAGTTTCTTGTTCTTGATGTTAATGTTGCGAATATGACTGAAGAGATCACCAGAGTGTTTAAGATGGGCTCGGCTGATTGTGCCCAAGAGTTTAGAAAGGTGTTTAGCAAGAATCCCTGAGAGTTGCATTCTTAGTTGGTAAATTAGACACATATGCAACACTTGGGTATCTTTATTGAGGAAACGTTTCGCCACACAGTGGCTTCATCAGTCCATACAAAGGAGAATCGTGAAGAACAGGAGGAGTGTGAGGTTGTCAGGCCCTCAATCTTGAGTCGATGTTGTCAGTCCATCAATCTTGAATAGAATAACAGCATATGAGCAGAGGGAGCTTATATACTGTAGACAGGAGAGGTGCAGCAGTTGTAGGAGGTGTCACATTTGTTCAATGTGGAAGTAGGTCGTGCCCAAGGAATAGGCAAGCGAAGAAATCCCTGTATTAAGATACCAAGATGTTGCAGTGTCAGACAGGATGTGAATGAATGGTTCAGAGAACCGACGAGTTGTAAATTAGACACATATGCAACACTTGGGTATCTTTATTGAAACGTTTCGCCACACAGTGGCTTCATCAGTCCATACAATTCTCCTTTGTATGGACTGATGAAGCCACTGTGTGGAGAAACGTTTCCTCAATAAAGATACCCAAGTGTTGCATATGTGTCTAATTTACCAACTCGTCGGTTCTCTGAACCATTCATTCACAGTTGCACTCTTAGTTGGATTTGAACTGGACCTGCCTAACATGGATCATTAAGCTTACTGAAGGTAATTCCTTGGCTAGTGTTAAGAACAGGTTAGACAAATATGTGAGTGATAGGGCTGGCTTTGAGATGAATCTGTCAGGTATGGATCAATAGTTGTGGCGTCCAGCTACTCTAGTCATCGTTAAATAAAGTTTAGTTCCCTCCCTTCATTAGCAGTGTGGCCCTTAGATTTTCCCTTATAAAAACCCAGACTCTCACTCTCCTGTACTGCTGAGGAAGATCTCAAATGGAGACAAAGAGTGAATTATGTCGTCTCTTTCTGAGTGAATATCAAAATGGTTGCCTATGTGTCTTACTTACCAACTCGTCTCTTTCTACGTTGTTTTCCCTGCACCTGAGTTTCTTTAGTTCATCGACAAGTAGTGGCTTTTTGGACTGTCTACACAGCCTATGTTTTTAACCTGCTTTCATTTATATTTTGACCGACGAAGGCTGTGGTCGGATGATTGTAAGAATACAAATTAACTCACCGAGTCCACACAAGAGGGCCTCAGTGTTCGGCTGAAATAAACAAACGTCTTCTGCTTTATCTTATCCGTATTTTTCCTGTGCAAATAACCAGTGTCTTCTCCACTTCTGTAACTGCATCTTAAAAAGAGATCCTAATCCAAGGACTTAGATCTTCTCTCCCATTATTTGGACTAAATAGGATTACCTATCATCCCCCAGGTGCTTTATGACCCCTATGGGATTAGAACCTTCTCATGCATATAATATCACGAGGTCGTCCACTGAGGTTACGACCCCCTCACTGGTTGTCATCATGTACCTCCCTCGACATTTTCCTTATAAGAAAGTCTCGTTTCTTATGTCAGGAGAACTTTGTGATTATTTTTGCTTGAAGTCCAGCGGTCAGATTGCTGGGTGAACAACTGAAAGGTC
Organism: Cherax destructor; assembly: GCA_009830355.1. Lineage (NCBI taxonomy): Eukaryota > Metazoa > Arthropoda > Malacostraca > Decapoda > Parastacidae > Cherax > Cherax destructor. Next base: position 443,846 of record WNWK01000337.1, on the reverse strand, counting down.
TCTGGTTGGGTTCCTGGTCATTGTGGGTCAAGAATATTCATAAATTACCTGTGTGATAGACATCTAATTGTGTCCAATCCTGGATAAAGGAAGTTAAAATGTAAGTGACAAAGATGGAAGAAGAGAACACTGCAAGTACTCTTACACAGTACTTTCATGTAGTTACTGTAGTACTTGTACTTTCTGTAGTACTTGTAATGTACTTACTGTAGTAGCTATGGTTACTGTAGTACTGTCATATTGAATCATTAATATATGCACAAAAAATGCTACATCCACACTAACACAAGGAAGGTCTTGTGATAGCTAAATACAGGAAGACAAACAGCAAGGAATAAACACAAGACAATATAAAAAAAAGCGAGAAGATGGACATAAACAAATACAATAATAATGTAAGACTTCATTAGAAAATAAACAAAATCCGTAGGAACCATACGGCGCCTGGGGGCAAAACCATAAGGAAATCAGGTTAGATTGAAAGGAGAGGACAGCTCTAACTCCTCCGATTAAGAGCCCCTCACCAGCACTATCCTTCAAAGGAAAAATACAAGTAGAGACACAAGCAGCACAAGCGGTCATGAGGCCCACAAACACTGCAGTTATCACTGAGTGTCGAGGTGCTCACAGCTGCCTTTTAATACAAGATTCTCACAAATGTCAACAAACACATTACAGATTAAATCCCAGGTAAGTCAAAAAACGAGGAAGAATAGTACTTTGTATATTTTGATAGTAGAACGTAGACAGTAGAACGTAGAGTAGAACGTACGTACAGAGTAGAACGTGCGTACAGAGTAGAACGTACGTACAGAGTAGAACGTGCGTACAGAGTAGAACGTACGTACAGAGTAGAACGTGCGTACAGAGTAGAACGTACGTACAGAGTAGAACGTGCGTACAGAGTAGAACGTACGTACAGAGTAGAACGTGCGTACAGAGTAGAACGTAGAGTAGAAAGTAGAAAACAGAACGTAGATAGCAGAACATAGTAGAACGATAGGAAACTGGTGCTGAGTTCTAGGGACCGTGATGAGTGATATAAACAACTGCAGCATTAAGAACCCCAGTAGAGCCCTCAGCTCACATACTGAGGGTCAGGGGTTCGATCTCCGGCAAGGATGGAAAAGTTTGGCATGTTTTCTTACACCTGCTCTCCCTATTCACCTAGTAGTATGTAGGTACCTGGGTGTTAGTCAACTGGTGTGGGTTGCATCCTGGGGGTGGTAGTATACCTTAGATAGGCCTTAGCTTTGAGGTAGGATAACAGCTTTTAGTAAGTAGGACGCTCGGGTAATTATACTGGGATGAAAATTAGGTATTAGTTTCGTCAGGAAACAAGACAAGTGTTTCCTGACGCGGGTCTTTAGTTATACGATGACCCACAGCTCAAGCTTTTAGTCATCCGACCGAGACCTTCTACTGGCTTATGATAATGATTATGATTATAACTATTTCTTATGATGATTACTGGAATATAGAGTAGAGACAGAGCTTTTTAGATCCTGAAGGTGGTAATAGAGATCCCTTAGTAGGTAAGAAATAATAATAATAATAATAAATACTAATAATAATAATAATATATACTAATAATAATAATAATATATACTAATAAGAATGCACAAACTTAAATCAAATTGCTCAATACATATATGACTATTCATGAATTGCAAGCACTTGCAGTGCAAGTGCTTGCAAATCATAACTGTTATATCATATCAGGTAAATAAATGCACAAACACACTCACTTAAATGCATAAACAGACAGAAAGACACACACACAAAGACGCCACACCCACATGTACACTCGCACGCACTCTCACTCTCACTCTCTCTCTCTTGCTCTCTCTCTCGTTCTGTCTCTCTCTCGGCTTCAACTGGCTGTGCAGACGTGATCCCTCTAGCACAGACTACTGCTGGGATAATATCGTGGCTTGTCTGCTACAGCAGTGGGAGCAGTTCCACCCGACTGGCAAAACTCAGTAGAGGAATGGGAAACCTAAAATAAAATAATAATAATAATAATAATAGTATCTATTTCTACAAGTACATGTACGAGGTATACAAGCCCAGGATGCGACCCACACCAGTCGACTAACACTCAAGTACCTATTTTACTGATGGGTGAACATAGACAGCAGGTGTCTTATGGAAACACGTCCTAATGTTTTTCCAGCCGTACCGGGAAATCGATCCCCGGACCTCAGTGTGTAAGCTCTAGCGAGAAGTGCAGTATAATGCTATCCTTTATTGACAACGTTTCACCCACACAGTCACTCATGTCACTCTTTACCCAGGTAGATCTGTTTGACTTGATAAAGTCCACTGTGTGGGCGAAACGTAGTCAATAAAGGATCGCATTCTACTGCATTTGTGTCTATTTTCCCATCATGTCGGTATTTTATACCATTTATCTCAAAGAGACATTCACGTTTCTAACGTCTCGCCCACAGTGGGTAAAACGTCGCATAATAGAGTTTCTTTCTGAGTAAAGTACAGGTCACTGTCTGCCTCCTGATACAACGTAGAAGCAATGCAGTTGGCTTAGCTAATCCTAATTAAATTCTTTTAAAGGAGAGTATAATGGTAACAGTATTTCAAAGGGACCTGCCTCAGCCGGACCTACTAAATTTCAGACTTCATTATACCATTTAAGCAGTGTAAGAGGTACGTTTATTTAAGTTCTAGTGTACGACCATCCTCTACTTCTTGTCTCAAACCTCACTAATGAGCTTTCAGCTTAATAATAATAATAATAATAATAATAATAATATATATATATATATATATATATATATATATATATATATATATATATATATATATATATATATACTCAAATTAAGATGTAATAAACAACCGTAAATGAATAAACATAAGGGGAGATGAGAAGCTCGAACCGCTGTCCATAAACTGGCAGTACGACGCTCTACCGTCTAGGCTAACCCAGGCTTCTAACAGGAAGGATCCGGAACTAATACTGTATTATATTTAGTTAGAGGCACCGACTGTAACCCAACTGAACTCCTTCCTTCAGCCCAGGAGCTTTAACACTAGATCAATTCTTGCCCCCCCCCCCCTCAAGGCCACATCGTCTATGGACTCAAACAACTGTTAATGAATAAACCCTTTTGTTTATTCCAGATAATCATGTACAAGACTGGTGTCAGGGCCTAAGGTTGATCATCTCGACTGAGTAAACTTAAGATACGAAATGAATGGTTCAGAGAACCGACGAGTTGGTAAATTAGACACATATGCAACACTTGGGTATCTTTATTGAGGAAACGTTTCGCCAGTCCCTACAAAGGAGAATCGTGAAAACAGGAGGAGTTTGAGGTATTCAGTCCCTCAATCTTGAGTCGATGTTGTCAGTCCATCAATCTTGATCAAGATTGATGGACTGACAACATCGACTCAAGATGAGGACTGACCCCTCAAACTCCTCCTGTTCTTCACGATTCTCCTTTGTAGGGACTGATGAAGCCACTGTGTGGCGAAACGTTTCCTCAATAAAGATACCCAAGTGTTGCATATGTGTCTAATTTACCAAACTTAAGATACCTAAGAGGAGTCCTCTCCTACAAACTCAGTTCGCAGGATCCAATTGTCTGGTGGGTTTCGACCCGATTATATAAACAGATACAGATATCTTGGCGCTTTTCCCACTACTGAGATTTGTTGTAACAAGTCTTTGTCGACAACACAAAGGCTGAGATCACTTAAGATCTGTTAAAACTATGTATTTTGTTTACATTAAATCTCTGGTTGATTATGCCGCTCCCATACTTGCTGTTGTGTCAGACTGAATTCTTGGATCGCTTGAAAAATTGCAGAACGAATCAATAAGAATGATCCTAGGATGTCCCCGTATCATCAAAATTATAAACACGGGGGAAAGAACTAGATATTCCAAGCATCAGAGATCGTATCACTGGAAGAAATGTCCTAATTGGTGCTAATATGGTCAGGCAAACTCATCCAAACCCTTGCACAGAAACCCTCCTTCGTCAGCACTAGTAAGTATTTCTGCAGCTGGATCATAAAAACTGGAACCTCCCTCAAAATGAATCAGATACATTGATCAATGCTAAGTAAGGCAATCTCGACACTTCCTGAACCATTAGAAGATTACCTCTTTACAACCATCCCTCGTCTTCCCCTCAAAGAACATTATTAAATCACAACCCAAGTTTGTAATGGTGCCTTAACCTCACAGCATTCTCTTCCACAAATTATGCTGATGGCTCAGTTCACCAACCCTCTGGTGCAGCTGGCACTTGTGGATTGGTGAATTGGTTTAAAAAGAACACGTGAGCAAACACTAGAACATATTTACTAGAAAATGTTTGGTCCTAGTACCTTGATAACTTCTAACATACAAAAGTCGAAAATAGTAAATGTAGGTGTCCCACAGAGTGACCTGGAAAATGCAAGTGAAGCTTTTTTTTCAGATGAGGTCAGGTAGCCATTGAGGTCACGTGATTCCTGTGTTGCGGGGCAGGTTGGGCTTTGCCTGGTTGAGTATCATGTATGCCCAAGATTTTGAAATCTTATAACTTCCAATATTATGTTCCACGGTATCGTTGACGGCGATTGACTACGCTTCTAGACACCGTTGGCGTGTAAGGTCATGTTCAGTGAGGAGGAATTGTGTTTCATTCTAACTCATCCAATGTCCCGTCGGGTCCTTGTTGTTTCTTATAAATATATCCTAGTGTTTCCTCACGTGTCGGTGTCAATTACCAAGGTGACCAGAATGACACTGCAACGCAGGTGGTACTGCCAATGATGTATCCCGACTCACAAAATCGTAATAACACCATTGGAAACAAATCAGGGAACGGGTGGGGTGTGAACCCATATATCCCACATAAAAACTGGAGCAAACATCAACAACTGGGTTTCTTCCCTTTAAATTGAACTGTTTGCTATAATCTTTGCACTCACATGTATTCGTGTATATAAAATTGATATCTTAATATTATATGATTCTCAATCATCCATAAATGCTCTTCACGAGTGTCAACTGCTGCTTGAGTATGACAGAAGCCAGACACAGGTATGGTAGGATTGTAGACGCTGGAGACAGTACACCTGTGGATTCCATCTCACACTGGACTTCAGATGTGTGACAGAGCTGATGTATTGACAAAGGTATATGTATTAAAGGAGAGATGTCAACTAGTACTTTGAGGACAATAATACGAAAAGAACTTCAATTGAACTTCAATGACTTGAGAGTGAGGGAGACTGACACCAGTCAGTCTACCAGTCATGGTTCTATCATGCAGGAGCAACAGTCTATGGTGCATTCTACAAAATAAGAAGACTGTTGGATACCACTACTGGAGACGCAACCTCCCACTACCGTGGGAGGTTGCATCACCACCTGATGTAGACATAACTAAGTGTAAACTTTGCCAGATGGACAACTGTCACATCCTGCATCATAAAATGAACGAGTTCAAAGAAAATACAATCACAAATGTTTTAGAAAAATACTCTGACTTTTTTTTTTATTCCAAATGACTCCTAAAACCTGTTTAAATTCAAACATTCTTCGCTAAAATATCAGGAAATGTAAATAATTTAAAACCACTTTTAAGCTACGCTAATATATTTGAGACTGAATTCATGTCTGCAAGGAAAAAAAACTCATTACGACTGGAACAGACTCTAAACATGTAAATAGTTTATTACCACTTTGCTTGGATATCAGAACTTTGGGGCCCATTATGGGCCTTTGTAATCTTTTGACTACCACCCACAGGATGGCTATGGGGTGCATGAAGTCAAAACAAACAACTCAAGATGTGCATGTTATTGTAATTTTGCGTAGTGAACAGGTTGGAATAGGGTATTTACATTTATTATTTATGTTAGGTTACATTTGTTGAATGTGACACAAGTCATTTAGTGTATATAGGACAATAGGCTATAAGTTGAAGTGTTGTAATAACGAGGCTACGTATTCGTAAGCAGTGGCAGTGAGGTAAGGGAGAGAGGTGGAGTGTAGCAATAACATGGCCGCCTCCACAGTACTGGTCCCATTGAAGAGGCTGCAACTATTTCATAATTCTCGCCTGCCTCCCTTCGCACTGCCCCGCCTTATCTGGTCCCATTCCCTCTGGCCTCGCCCCGTCTAGACCCGCCTTGCCCCGTCCAATTCGGGCTTGTCTCGCCCCATTCCGTTCATCCGACCTCGCCTTGTCCTCGTCCTGTTATATCCGGCCCCGCCTCGCCCTTCCCAATACATCCAACTCCCAATTCTCTCCCCACGGCTCCCTTACCTGTGTGTGTTACTAGTTAATGGTCCAAGACGGTCCATTGTGCCTTCTTATTTCTTAGTTCAATTTGTGACGTTACACTGCATCACCCTGCCAAGACTCACATGTCACTTTAACTGACACATTACGTTACACTGCATCACCCTGCCAAGACTCTCATGTCACTTTAACTGACACATTACGTTACACTGCATCACCCTGCCGAGACTCTCAGGTCACTAACTGACACATTACGTTACACTGCATCACCCTGCCGAGACTCTCAGGTCACTGACTGACACATTAGTTACACTGCAAGAAACCAATCCTTGGTGATGGAACACAACTGGGAAAACATAATTAGCTTTTGTTTTCACAACACAATGTAATCATCGTATAGTGCTACAGCACACTGTAGGTGTACCCAATTTTATTCAATGAAAACAAATTTTTATACCTTAATCTCTCTCAATTCTCGTTGTTTTCCTAATCTGATGATATTAATGCCAAGATAAACCTTCCCGGCTCTCCAGCCCCACCTGAACCCTCTACCCCATGTGTGTGTGTGTGTGTTGTTGTGTGGTGTGTGTTGTGTGGTGTGTGGTGTGTGTTGTGTGGTGTGTGGTGTGTGGTGTGTGGTGTGTGTTGTGTGTTGTGTGTTGTGTGTTGTGTGGTGTGTGGTGTGTGTGAGTGAGAGAGAGAGAGAGAGAGAGAGAGAGAGAGAGAGAGAGAGAGAGAGAGAGAGAGAGAGAGAGAGAGAGAGAGAGAGAGAAATTTAATACACATCACAATCACACGAGTGATCTAGTTACTTGTTCTTGCCGACCACTACAAATAAATACTTTATTTGCAGACAAATACTTGCTTCGACAAGCAAGTGAAATATCCCAGAAACAGCTGTGGATAAAAAAAAAGTTTTATGATCTACAATATTTTTGTCGATAAATATGTATAGGTGGAAAGTGATTATTGAGGTCAAGATAAACTTGCTTCTTGAGATAGAGTGTTGGCACTGTCAGTTCCCTAGCACTCATAATTACACTCTAAGATAATTGGCACTATCAGATCGTTGGCACTGTCAGGTAATCTCCACTATCAGATAGCTGACACAGTACTGTCAGCTGTAGTAGGTCAGAAAAACTATTAATAATAATAATAATAATTATAATAATTATTATTATGGGGAATTTCAAGGCTTGCAAGTAACATGAGAAGTAACCAGTGTATTGATGTTGGTAGAATTACCAACGGCTTGACAAAGCTCCTGGAGAGCGAAACGTTGCCTCAATGTCACATTAGTTGCACTTGTGTCCTTTTACCTAACAGAAGTAACCATGTTTGATCCGAGGAAGGCGGAGGTAGAGTGCGACCACCTCACAGCCTATTTCGTCAGTCTGAGTAACCATCTTCCTACTGTCAACAAATCAACTTCACTCCAAGGCGAACACGAACCTCTTAAGGTAATTATCTCAATATAACTAATTATCCTACTTTAAATTAGTGCATTAAGCACTTCGTGTAATACTACTTTTCTTTAGCTCAATATCTCGTTAACTTAAATATTTTTTTATAATAACCTAAGCTTTAACTTTTATAATACTGATATTCCTGTTAATATCAGTAAAGGAGGAGGAGGTGTTGATTCACCAGGAATTCTCCTGGCCCGGGTCTTTACCAGATGGTGACCCGGCTCCGGCTCCCTGGCGTGGAAGTGTCAGAGATCTATGTCTCCCATGGGAGGGGGTGCCCCTCAGAGGCGGGACCAAATGGTCCCAGGCCTAGCCACATTCCCCACCAGCACAAGGCATGGAGGTAGATAGATGCCAGGCCACTCTGGTCTGCCACCTTCCCCGCCCCAAGGAGGCTGACAGGAAGGACAGGCTTGTGAGCCGCAGATGGTAGCAAGCTCCAGCCTTGGCACCTACCCTGCCCTAGAAGGGCTGGGCATGGTGATCGACCTCTCTCTCCAATATCAGTAAAATATATATTATGTAGACGTGAAATATTACTACCACAGTTATGCCTATTAATAACAATAATACAATTAAAACATACTACTACTAATAATAATAATATAATAATAATAATAATAATAATAATAATAATAATAATAATAATAATAATAATAATAATAATATAATATAATGTAATATAATAATAATAATAATAATGTAATAATAATATAAAAATAATAATAATAAATAATAATAATATTAGACTATCATACTAAGAATAGGAATGATTTTCATGTTAGCTTAATCACGAATGTTGCAGCTGTCGATGATGTCACCTTCTTACCTGCCCTGACCTGCTCAAGTGAGAGGGAGTATGAGACCCTCTCAAGTGAGAGGGAGTGTGAATGGCCCTCTCAAGTGAGAGGGAGTATGAGACCCTCTCAAGTGAGAGGGCGTGTGTATGACACTCTCAAGTGAGAGGGAGTGTGTATGACACTCTCAAGTGAGAGGGAGTGTGAATGGCCCTCTCAAGTGAGAGGGAGTGTGTATGACACTCAAGTGAGAGGGAGTGTGTATGACACTCAAGTGAGAGGGAGTGTGTATGACACTCAAGTGAGAGGGAGTGTGTATGACACTCTCAAGTGAGAGGGAGTGTGTATGACACTCAAGTGAGAGCGAGTGTGTATGACACTCAAGTGAGAGGGAGTGTGTATGACACTCAAGTGAGAGGGAGTGTGAATGGCCCTCTCAAGTGAGAGGGAGTGTGTATGACACTCAAGTGAGAGAGAGTGTGTATGACACTCTCAAGTGAGAGGGAGTGGTGTGTATGACTCTCTCAAGTGAGAGGGAGTGTGGGGCTTTCTCAGGTGTGTGTGTGTGTGAGAGAGAGTAAGAGAGAAGAGAGAAAGAGAAGAGAGAGAGAGAGAGAGAAAGAGAGAGAGAGAGAGAGAGAGAGAAGAGAAGAGAGAGAGAGACCATGGCCTCTACTCCAATAGATATTTATATTTCATCGATAAAATCTGCTGTGGGAATTTACAGGCGACACGAAACAGCCAAGAATTTATCGAAGTGACTTACAATCCCTTCAGTAGGTCATGCCTTTGAGGCGTGTGTAGTGGCAGGGCACAGCAAGGACACTTTATTTACACAAGTGAACATATGCATTGTTTTGGAGAAGTTATCGAAGCCTTCACTCACCATCAAGCTTGAAACACCTGCTGAGCGAAACGTAGCGTCAATGCTGCATCGAAAACATTGCGTATGCCATTGTACGATAGAGATAAATGGTCTAAAATACCGACACGATGGAAAAGTAGACACAAATGTAGTATAATGATATTTTTTGTTAACGCATCACACTGCAATTGTACATATTTTTCCATGTCATTTTTACCTAATTGATTGTCGGAATTTCCACAGATTTCGTACTGTAAATATATGCTATAAACTTACACAGAATAATCTCAAGGGTAACAAATAATAATTGTATTTAAAAAGGGATTTGTCTTTTAGGTTATTATTGTAAGTTGGTCCTCGGTGGAACTCAGGCATTACTGTATATTTTGACGATACTTGCAACCTATTTAAACCACGGGAAAAAAATAGTTATTTTCTGTGAAACTTCTTGTTTTGGGAGATATTAGCAAAAAGAATATATTTTTATTTGAATGCCACGTCAGGGCCAATCAGGGGTTAATATTTAATGCCACACCTGGCCAATCACAGGGAACATAAACAAAGGCAGGCCAATTCCTTTTCTGCCTATAAAGGAATAAGTTAGGCTGTGTTAAGTTAGGTTTTGTTTGGCTGTTTCCAATTACACAGCATGAAACTATCTCCATGGCATAACCAACTTAATACTGGACAAGTTAGGCTGCATTTAATCACCACTATACGCCGAGGTCCAACAGTCAATTATTACCCTCTTTTTAATTCGTCTTTATTTAATGTAGCTGACTTACAGAGGTCACAATAACCCCCACAGAGTTCAGAGAAAGAGTCACTAATTTTTTTTCTGAATTATAGATTAGTCATTCATACAAATATCCACATTAACATTTTGGAAAAAAAAAATGATCTTAGATCGCATATTATTGCCAGGAATTATAAAAATAAATGAAATTTTGTTATAATAGCGCAATAAAGGCCGGGCAATCGTACAAATGAACCATTTATAATTTTTAATAAAACAGGTGCGAGTAGTGTATTTATCGGCTGAACACGGCTACAGATATACACGGCTGAATTATACAAATCTTCTTATATCTTATGTTTTATTCTCTAAGTGTTCGTTCCAGTGTTCCATAAAGTAAAAGCTTCCAGCACTCAGATACCAAGTGATCCTCTGATTCTCACAGTCTGTATACAGCCAAGCACCAGGTCCTCGCACTTTCAACTCCAGACTGGTCTACTTACCTCAATGCTTTCAAGCAGTGAAGCCATACAACCCAGCCAATCATAGGCCTTGGTTCAAGCCACCTAAGCCTCTCGGGGAAGGGAAGGTCGCCACCACAAGCACCTCATAAGACTCCATGTAAATATATTGCTGACGTAACTAGGCTTCACCTCAACCCTCGCCCACTACTAACACTCTACCATAACTGTGCTCCTATTTTTATATTAAAACGTTTGTTTTTCTTTGCAGTAATTCAAATTATAATAAAACTTATATTGGCTATTTCATTCATCAGGGTTAAAATCGCCTGGACGGTGCTACGATAGTGTAACGTTGGAGACTCAATCCTCCGGAATCCCTGACGGGAGTACAGACTGTCGGTAATGGCCTCGTTTGTTTGTTTTTGCCAGATCATGTCACACTGTTCTCCCGTCTGGGATGACGAAGGATCGAGCCTCCGGCGTTACACACTATTTTGTATAACCCCACAATGGTGCCGTTTTCTCAATAGTAAAGAAGCAACCGCTGACATAGACGGTGAGAGCCACTAATATAGAGGCAGATAGATGTTATGGCGTGAATACTTGGCAGAGTACCACAGGACCACTGTACTACAAGGATTATACGATGGCAGATTTGTCAAATTTAAGATATTTATTAGTATAAAAAGCAGTTGTAGAGGACCGTGTCTATATTTAGAGATAAAAATGGACAGATTAACTTTAAAAGGGAAGATCACATGTGAGAGGTATTAAAGTCTTACCGTATATTCGTCCACTAGGGAATACGCAAACCTGTTGTTAGCCTTTTTTTTTTTTTTTACATTTTATTAGTGTATGTTGGAAAAAACATTAAGACAGGTATTTGACCAATGATAGACCAGTTCAGTGGTGGCAGCAGTATGCCTGGGGCGTGGTAAGTTTTTTATTTAGCTAAATTGAATACATCAGCAATGCACTACCACCCTGTTCTATACGAGTTAGACAGTGGGATAAAACAGCGATGTTTCCCATCATGCAAGGTGCATTTGACAGTGTTGATTTTTTTCAGCCTGAGCTGAGAGACTTCAGTAGGGCAATGAGGATATTGTCAAGTATTCCATTAAATATACAGCACCTACTGTAACTTCAAAACAGAGTTAGAGTTACTCTCGGTATGACCTATCCCATACACAGGAGAAACTGCTCCATTCTAGAGCAGGTCAACAAAAATTACATATACAAAATTATATATACGAGAGTGAAGAATGCAGAGAAGGAATAAAGTTTGGACAGCTACATTATCTAAGAATGCGTACATACATCAGTACCAAAACAATGAAGATTCACTGTTGTAATTTCCACTGGACATGTTTCAGAATACCTGCTTGCACTAGCCTCGCAACAATCAGCCTGAGCATCACAAACATACTCGACTTCCCCTGCACTAAGCATCACAAACATACTCGACTTCCCCTGCACTAAGCATCACAAACATACTCGACTTCCCCTGCACTAAGCATCACAAACATACTCGACTTCTCCTGCACTAAGCATCACAAACATACTCGACTTCCCTTGCACTAAGCATCACAAACATACTCGACTTCCCTTGCACTAAGCATCACAAACATACTCGACTTCCCTTGCACTAAGCATCACAAACATACTCGACTTCCCTTGCACTAAGCATCACAAACATACTCGACTTCCCTGCACTAAGCATCACAAACATACTCGACTTCCCTGCACTAAGCATCACAAACATACTCGACTTCCCTGCACTAAGCATCACAAACATACTCGACTTCTCCTGCACTAAGCATCACAAACATACTCGACTTCCTTGCACTAAGCATCACAAACATACTCGACTTCCCTGCACTAAGCATCACAAACATACTCGACTTCCCTTGCACTAAGCATCACAAACATACTCGACTTCCCTTGCACTAAGCATCACAAACATACTCGACTTCCCCTGCACTAAGCATCACAAACATACTCGACTTCTCCTGCACTAAGCATCACAAACATACTCGACTTCCCCTGCACTAAGCATCACAAACATACTCGACTTCCCTTGCACTAAGCATCACAAACATACTCGACTTCCCCTGCACTAAGCATCACAAACATACTCGACTTCCCTTGCACTAAGCATCACAAACATACTCGACTTCCCCTGCACTAAGCATCACAAACATACTCGACTTCCCTTGCACTAAGCAAAACCAGTAAATTTAGGCTGCTCCAAGTTGGACAAGGTTAAGCTGCGTTGTATAAAAACAGATCGCTAGGCTAGTTTGGTAGGGAGAAACTCCCACAAACTATGTAAATTTAGATAGTTGTATACAAAGCAAGACATCATAATACATACACGTTCACTAAGGATAGGGGAAAGTAGAGTATTCGACTATTGGCTAAGAAGACCCTTGCTGGACGCAATCATCGACGTGAATACTAATAGTTCCCAAGTTGCCATCATGTTCACATTTATAATGTAATAACTAAATAATAAACTAAAACAGAAAATTGTACATACTTTGGTTTGTGAAATGGCTATACATGAAAACTTATCTTAGCGCCTCGCATCTGCTGGAAAAAAGGTTAAGGTTGGCCGCATGACTGGTCAAGCAAGCCCATCATTGTACTCCTTTAAAACAATATGTGGTCACAAGGCATTGGAGTTAAGATTAGAACAAGGAGAGTAGAAGGCGGTTACCTGTGTGAGCACCTGTGTGAGCACCTGTGTGAGCTTTGTACTCTTCTCTTGTTTTGAGATCCTATAATATTATAGTTGTCTTGTAATCAAGGCATGGTTGGTTTGAATATTAGCTTTAAAGCTTATACACTGCACGATATATTAAGATATATAGCACCTCTATATTAACACTAACGAATACTTTAATTTCAAAATTAGTGATTAAAATATTGTGTATATATAACAGACTTTAATAACCTCTCCATGTACTTACTCTGTGAATCCCTATGATTACCTTCCTCTGGTGTTTACGTATCTGTATGATATATTTCTAATATTTCTTATATTATAATGAAATAATTTGAATTACATTTCTGAAGCCCTCAAAATAACTTGCTAAACTGTCTTTAAACTGTGTGTATATATATATATATATATATATATATATATATATATATATATATATATATATATATATATATATATATAGCCGAATAGGTAAAACTGGCCACTTAACAATAACTCATTTAAAATTAAGTCCGTTCTAAAAAAAAATCTTATACTATATTCAAAGATATACTTTTTTCATTTATGACAATATTTTGTACCAAAAGAACCTTACGAAACTTTCCTGGGTTTTGAAATGGAAAATTAAATAAACTATATTATCACCGATAATATATAGTTTATTTAAATAAAATTAAATGGTTGTCAACAATTCTAGTCCTTAAAGTATATTGAGGGTTATATATATATAAAATCGTAGAAGGTAATAAATGTTCAAGCAGAATATTATCCATATGAAAGTAATATTATAAGTAGCTACCAATTAGGCTTGATGGGATTTTATTCAGCTGACAAGGAAATTTCTCAGTAATGGTAAACGTTAACTTAAAAAAAAGACGTTTTTGACTCATTGAACTATGAAATTATATGCAAAAAGCTGCAAGCTATCGTTATAGAATCTGCAGACTGGTTTAAGTCTTAATCAGAAGGAAATAAATGATTAAAATCTAATAATATCGCAAGAAAACCGTTGTGGATAGCACGTGGAGTCCCACAAGGAAATATCCTGGGTTCCCTCCTGTACTGTTGCAATGTATGTGACGTGCAAATTAGTCTTAAATATAAACGTTGACTGTATGCTGATGATATTGCTCTCTTAATATCAGATGAAGAAACAAAGGTTGTAATTACTAAGTCAATATTTTTGTGTTATTACCACCACCAGTCACAACTGTATTTCTATACTGAATTATGTGCAAGATTAAACAAGGATTTTTCATGGAATATAATTTTTTTTTACCGAAGAGTTAAATAAAAATTAATATCAGTAAATGAACAAAAAAAAAAAGAAGAAACAAAGATTAAGCAGAATTTAAGAAAGAAAATTATGAAAATTACTCTTGGAATAAAGACTATCTTTTTGGAGCTGTAAATATAAGAACATAGATGAAGCAGATATAAATATGAGAGAGAGAGAGAGAGAGAGAGAGAGAGAGAGAGAGAGAGAGAGAGAGAGAGAGAGAGAGAGAGAGAGAGAGAGAGAGAGAGAGACGCTGAATAAGAATAGTGGAAGTTGCTAATAACGAACAGCCTCAATTACCAAGAGTTTATGAGAATGAGCGGAGACAATGCAATCATGGAGCACAGTAACCTAGCACTGGACATCAGAAGCAAGGAGTGGTGGAGGTTCAGTCCTCCGTGGACTGTCAGGAAGATAGGCTACCTAGATGGATTTGCTTAGCTTGTTCCAGTAGTAAGATATATGTGATTTTTCACAATTTTTTCAAATTAAATATAATAAGTTTATACAAATTTGTTTGGGCATTTTCACTCAAACTTAATTTTTTTAACCGTATACTGGGTATAAACTTTAGTGGAAATTTTCAAATTTTATAAAAACCTTGAAAACATCAGAAAATTGGAAAATTTCGTGAAATTTTAAGCTTTTTTATTTCATATACATTAAGCCTACTATGGAGTCCATCCTTCAACATTGTATGGCGCAGTGCATCCAATGTTTGTTAACCTAACTTAAAATAATTATTAAGTCTTGATAGAATCTTGCAGAAATCAACAAACAGTTAATCAGAGTGAATTTTAGGGTCCCAATGGAGGATAGGTTGTGCTAGGAGTGGTTACTACCCTCTGGCGTTCAAATACCTGGTGTAATATGGTTAGGTTAGGTCAGATTACTCGTCAGGAAACAGTACAAGTGTTTCTTGGCGCGGGTCTTATATGATGACCCGCTACTGCAGCTTTTGGTCATGAGTGATGAGTGTGGTGGTGATGGAGCGAGACAGGTAGTGGAGAGGTGACGGGAGGGGTGGTGATGGTGAGAGAGGGGTGGATGTTGTAGGGGGTTATACTGGTATTCAGACTGCAGTTCTTACTGCTGCATGACTTAACAAGAGCAGTATGACCCAGGGAGTGTTACATGACTCACCTTGTCTATCCTCTCCATCTGCGTCACCTACCTACACTTCACCTCTAACATACATATATATATATATATATATATATATATATATATATATATATATATATATATATATATATATATATATATATGCTAGGAATTCGCAAGAGCAGGCGAAATATTCACAAACACTGATCTCTGGCCGACGGAGACTCGAACCTACGAACCTCATGACAAGGTACGCAGTGCTTTACCGACCGTACCACACTGGTCCAATACCTTGGCATCCAGCTTTCGCTAGACGTTATTCCAAGGCAGCCAGCTTTCAGGCAGGAAGGCTTACAGCTTTTCATCTCATCCCCTGCATGCATCGACCAGTGTGGTACGGTCGGTAAAGCACTGCGTACCTTGTCATGAGGTTCGTAGGTTCGAGTCTCCGTCGGCCAGAGATCAGTGTTTGTGAATA
Organism: Cherax destructor; assembly: GCA_009830355.1. Taxonomy (NCBI): domain Eukaryota; kingdom Metazoa; phylum Arthropoda; class Malacostraca; order Decapoda; family Parastacidae; genus Cherax; species Cherax destructor. The sequence goes on along the minus strand of WNWK01000337.1, from coordinate 427,657 downwards.
TATATATATATATATATATATATATATATATATATATATATATATATATATATATATATATATTTTTATCCTGAGAGATGGTATTTCCCAAGTGATAGTAACTGCAGCTCTGCTGGAAGGAAACCTTTGAAGCTGTCGTAGCTTATGAACCATTGCTGGAATACTTGATAATTCCTCATTGTCCTATTGAAGTCTCCCAACTCAGGCTGACACTAATTATATATATATATATATATATATATATATATATATATATATATATATATATATATATATATATATATATATACTGTAAATTGTCATGAATGCTTAGAACCGATCCTTGAGCCAGTGCCATTTAGACAAAGTCATTAAAATTCTTCTCAGCTACATTATTGATGACAAGGGCGAAGCCACCAGCTGTTACCAAACTCTTTTTATAAAAGAAAATCGAAGATTAAGAATACGAGGATGTAATCAATCTTGGGTTTAAGGGAGGAGGCGAACTGAACATAGGTAAGGTTTGAAGGGAGTGTGAAGGAGGTACTGGGATTTTAGGTAAAACGACACAAGTGCAACTAATGTGACATTTTATTGTGGCAACGTTTCGCTCTCCAGGAGCTTTGTCAAGACGTTAATACAATAAAATGTCACGTTAGTTGCTCTTGTGTCCTTTTATCTAAAATACCGTCGGTAATTCTACCAATATTAATACAGGTGCTGGGATGTAGGGACGTGTACATCCAGAAGGACTGTGTGTATTGCTAGACCGAGTAGTGTTGTGGGTAAAGCAAGAAGGAAAACCAGTGTTGTGGGTGAAGCAAGAAGGAAAACCAGTGTTGTGGGTGAAGCAAGAAGGAAAACCAGTGTTGTGGGTGAAGCAAGAAGGAAAACTAGTGTTGTGGGTGAAGCAAGAAGGAAAACCAGTGTTGTGGGTGAAGCAAGAAGGAAAACCAGTGTTGTGGGTGAAACAAGAAGGAAAACCAGTGTTGTGGGTGAAGCAAGAAGAAAAACCAGTGTTGTGGGTGAAGCAAGAAAGAAAACCAGTGTTGTGGGTGAAGCAAGAAAGAAAACCAGTGTTGTAGGTGAAGCAAGAAGGAAAACCAGTGTTGTGGGTGAAGCAAGAAGGAAAACCAGTGTTGTGGGTGAAGCAAGAAGGAAAACCAGTGTTGTGGGTGAAGCAAGAAAGAAAACCAGTGTTGTGGGTGAAGCAAGAAAGAAAACCAGTGTTGTAGGTGAAGCAAGAAAGAAAACCAGTGTTGTGGGTGAAGCCAGAAGGAAAACCAGTATTGTGGGTGAAGCAAGAAAGAAAACCAGTGTTGTGGGTGAAGCAAGAAAGAAAACCAGTGTTGTGGGTGAAGCAAGAAGGAAAACCAGTGTTGTGGGTGAAGCAAGAAGGAAAACCAGTGTTGTGGGTGAAGCAAGAAGGAAAACCAGTGTTGTGGGTGAAGCAAGAAAGAAAACCAGTGTTGTGGGTGAAGCAAGAAGGAAAACCAGTGTTGTGGGTGAAGCAAGAAGGAAAACCAGTGTTGTGGGTGAGGCAAGAATTAAAGCGAGCGCTGGCAACCTGAAAGAAATGGGCGCTAATATATTTAAGTAGGATACCTTTAATGGAGCCCTTTCTATTACTGGACCTTGATCACTTCAAATACTTTAAAATGTTTGAAAGGAACAACAAGGTTCATCAACCGAAACGTTTTTCATAAACGTTTATTTTATGGTCTTTTGGGATTTGAGATCGGTAAGTTCTCTTAGTGTCTCTTTCCCGACAAGCGATCGCTGGGTTGCAACAACAACAGCCTGCACTGAGATCGCTGGGTTGCAACAACAACAGCCTGCACTGAGATCGCTGGGTTGCAACAACAACAGCCTGCACTGAGATCGCTGGGTTGCAACAACAACAGCCTGCACTGAGATCGCTGGGTTGCAACAACAACAGCCTGCACTGAGATCGATGGGTTGAAACAACAACAGCCTGCACTGAGATCGCTGGGTTGCAACAACAACAGCCTGCACTGAGATCGCTGGGTTGCAACAACAGCCTGCACTGAGATCGCTGGGTTGCAACAACAGCCTGCACTGAGATCGCTGGGTTGAAACAACAGCCTGCACTGAGATCGCTGGGTTGAAACAACAACAGCCTGCACTGAGATCGCTGGGTTGAAACAACAACAGCCTGTACTGAGATCGCTGGGTTGAAACAACAACAGCCTGCACTGAGATTGCTGGGTTGAAACAACTACAGCCTGCACTGAGATCGCTGGGTTGAAACAACAACAGCCTGCACTGAGATCGCTGGGTTGAAACAACAACAGCCTGCACTGAGATCGCTGGGTTGAAACAACAACAGCCTGCACTGAATTCGCTGGGTTGAAACAACAGCCTGCACTGAGATCGCTGGGTTGAAGCAACTACAGCCTGCACTGATTTCGCTGGGTTGAAACAACTACAGCCTGCACTGAGATCGCTGGGTTGTAATAACTACAGCCTGCACTGATATCGCTGGGTTGAAACAACTACAGCCTGCACTGAGATCGCTGGGTTGTAATAACTACAGCCTGCACTGATATCGCTGGGTTGAAACAACAACAGCCTGCACTGAGATCGCTGGGTTGAAACAACAACAGCCTGCACTGAGATCGCTGGGTTGAATCAACTACAGCCTGCACTGAGATCGCTGGGTTGAAACAACAACAGCCTGCACTGAGATCGCTGGGTTGAAACAACAACAGCCTGCACTGAGATCGCTGGGTTGAAACAACAGCCTGCACTGAGATCGCTGGGTTGAAACAACAGCCTGCACTGAGATCGCTGGGTTGTAATAACTACAGCCTGCACTGAGATCGCTGGGTTGAAGCAACTACAGCCTGCACTGAGATCGCTGGGTTGAAACAACAGCCTGCACTGAGATCGCTGAGTTGAAACAACAGCCTGCACTGAGATCGCTGGGTTGAAACAACAGCCTGCACTGAGATCGCTGGGTTGTAATAACTACAGCCTGCACTGAGATCGCTGGGTTGAAGCAACTACAGCCTGCACTGAGATCGCTGGGTTGAAACAACAGCCTGCACTGAGATCGCTGGGTTGAAGCAACTACAGCCTGCACTGAGATCGCTGGGTTGAAACAGCCTGCACTGAGATCGCTGGGTTGAAACAACAGCCTGCACTGAGATTGCTGGGTTGAAACAACTACAGCCTGCACTGAGATCGCTGGGTTGAAACAACTACAGCCTGCACTGAGATCGCTAGGTTGAAACAGCTACAGCCTGCACTGAGATCGCTGGGTTGAAACAACTACAGCCTGCACTGAGATCGCTGGGTTGAAACAACTACAGCCTGCACTGAACAACCCATATGAATTTAGCACCTCACATAATCGCCATATATTAATAACAGTAATAATCATAGTTGCAAGTGCTGTAAGAGAGCGAGAGTAATGTCTCTGAAGATATTTGGAAGTTTTTGAGGTAGTACAATATCTGTCTTTTATTAAGATATATAAGGATGTGGTGGTTCAGTTGGCCATCATTGAATTACATGTCTATAATGTTGTGTCAAAACAGCTGGGCTCAAGTAATGGTCAATGTATTTTCTTCTATTGGTCATCCCTGTCTAGGCAGGAAACAGCTATGCAATAATAATCGGATAGCTTAAACACAAACACATACATGAGGACGATGTGAAAACTTATCCAATAATCACAGCCAGAATTTGAGTTTTCAAAACATTAAAAAAAAAAAAAACATACGGAACTGATATGTCCATAGTGTGCACATCATTTCAGGCAAATGAAAAATAAGCATGCAGAGGTCTGGACGATTCACCCGAGGCGTGCGTGTGACCCGGAGAATGTCATCAGTGTGGGGCTGGTGACCTTAATGCACTGAGGGATGTGGTCATATTGCGACACTGTGCTAGGGCGACCACTTGGCAGCCTCACGGTCAACAGGGAACAGTTTGAAGAGAACTAGATGATGCGGGAAGGGAAGGGAAGGGAAGGGGAGGAGTCAGCAGGTATATAACGGGTGCAGCTGGATTACTGAACCACAGTCCATCCCAGACATCACAAGCAATATGTTCTCGGTAAGAACTGCTGTCTCTGGATAGCCTAGGCTGGCCACTCTGAGGCACATAGATGCATTAAGCTGCGTCTACAACAATAGACTCAAGCTTTTAGATTTTTCCATATTTGCTTCAACATTAAATTCGTTTTAAACCTGTTTATGTTTGTCGAGTACTATAGCTGATTCAGAGACAGGTGTTAGAGAAACTCTTGTTTACAACACCTGTTGCAGGTGTTACACTTTAACTCTTTCTAGCTACAGTTAATCCTCCTGTAGGTGCTATGATAATTTTTAAGCAGAAACTCTTGCTCACTAGAGTTGATCATGTGGCAGGTACTGCATACAAAATTAGGTCTTCTGCTGCACAGGTTGGTAAAATTTCTAGTAAGAAACTTCGATTAAAATTATAATTTGTACATGGAAACTGCACACAAAAATATTTTATAGACAAAGAAGTAAAAGACTATATAGTTCAGGGAATATTATTCTTATAAAAATACCTTAATAAATATTCATTGAGGGCGGAGAGGTCATGTTAGGTCGTTAATAAAGTTTGGTGAATCAAAAAATTAATCCCCTTCCCTAATATATATAAACACATTTCTGGGTTATTACAACACGCTTGGAAAGAATTCACTGCTCGTTACTATCTATAATGATGACATGTGTTTGCAGAAGTTGGTCCTGTGTGTCATGGTAGCGGTTGCAGCCGCGGCGCCACAGGGGTACGGTCCACCTGCACGTCCCTCCTACAGCGCCCCCTCAGGTCCTGTAGTCCCCATCCTGAAGGATGATCGTCAGGGACCTGACCAGGCCGGCAACTATAACTTCAACTTCGAGACTGGTGACGGCATCAGTCGTCAGGAACAGGGCGCCCCCCAGGGCCCAGCTGGTGCCGTGGCAGCCCAGGGAGGATGGTCGTGAGTATCTTGCTGAAAATAATCCTAGGAAAACTGTAGAGACTACATGGAATTTTTAGGAGCAATTATCTTGCAAAATAAAGACTATTTTACTACAAACAATAAACAGACTAACGTTTACAAATCTAAATTATAGGTAGTCTTGCTATCAGATACACAGTCCATAGCACATCCAGTATCCAGACTCTGTAAGTCCATGTTCTTGCAGGTTCACCTTCCCCGACGGTAGTCCAGGAGTCTTCAAGTTCGTTGCTGACGGTGCAGGTTACCGCGTCGAGTCTCCCCTGCTGCCCACGCCCCATCCTCTCCCAGCCCACGCCATCGCCCAGATCGAGTTTGCCCGTCAGCAAGAAGCTGCTGGTCCCAGACCCACGTACGGCGCTCCTGCCAGACCAGGATACAACTAAACGATGACTACCACACGTCCCTTCTTAATCCACTGTCCTGTCCTCCCATCCAAAGTAAATAAAGAAAAATATTCCTATATCTATTGTCAGCACCATACTGACGCTATTTAGAATAATATGTATGTACAAAGTTGCGACATTTGGTTGTTTTTAGTTGCATCCAGGGTCACCTATGGTCCCTGTTTGCTCTACAAGGACAAAAGTGTTGATCACTAATATAACACAGTGTATGCATGCTTATTTATTAGTTTTTGTTGATACTGTACATTATTGTCAATAAAAATAACAGAGATTTGCTGTTTTCTCCAGTAACCAAAAATACTCGTTCCTCGTGACTGACATCTGGGACAGTATTAAGAGGTGTACACTGTCTGGTCATGCACGTTCCTTGTGACTGACATCTGGGGCAGTATTAAGAGGTGTACACTGTCTGGTCATGCACGTTCCTTGTGACTGACATCTGGGACAGTATTAAGAGGTGTACACTGTCTGGTCATGCACGTTCCTTGTGACTGACATCTGGGGCAGTATTAAGAGGTGTACACTGTCTGGTCATGCACGTTCCTTGTGACTGACATCTGGGGCAGTATTAAGATGTATGCACAGTCTGGTCATGCACGTTCCTTGTGACTGACATTTGGGACAGTATTAAGAGGTATGCACAGTCTGGTTATGCACGTTCCTTGTGACTGACATCTGGGGTAGTATTACATAAATGTGGCCATAACTGATAAAGCATATTAATGAGAAAACTTACATGAAGGCGAAAACAGAAAGGATAATTTTCTGTATAACAGAACCTCCATCTAAAGTCCTCTTTAGCGGATGCATCAAGAGAAAGAAAAATATTTTCTATTTAACTAGCACAATAACCTGGCGCTGCAAGGGTATGTTTTTGTTTATCGTAAGATAAGATTATAAATGTAAACATGTTACGTTTTAACTCTAGTAATTTTTTTGATGGTTTCAAAATTTTTCTTTCACCTGCCTTCTCTAGTCTCGACAGGAAGCAGGAGGCAGGTGTGGGGACTCGTGCTCCTGCGCCTACCTTGTCAGGAGGCAGGTGTGGGGACTCGTGCTCCAGCACCTACCTTGTCAGGAGGCAGGTGTGGGGACTCGTGCTCCTGCACCTACCTTGTCAGGAGGCAGGTGTGGGGACTCGTGCTCCTGCGCCTACCTTGTCAGGAGGCAGGTGTGGGGACTCGTGCTCCTGCACCTACCTTGTCAGGATGCAGGTGTGGGGAACTCGCATCACCACACCTACCTAGTCAGGAGTTAGGTGCTCGTAAATGGTACCCATATTATATTATAATAAAAAAAGAAGAGCTAAACCAATGGTACAGATAAATTTTGCATTTAGGACATTATTTTGAGCGAGGGAGAGAAAGAGAGAGGAACGAACCGGGTTAAGATCATTTTCATACCTTATTTAACAGAAAAGAAAGTAGAAATTCGCCAACTCACTAATTTTACTGCTACTAAAATTACTGCAATTACCACTACATCTAATTTCACTATTATATTCGGTGTGGCTCGTGGTCAACTGGTCACCCTGAGTAGATCCTAAGGCCTCGTCAGGGTGTCAGTGATCACAGTCAGCTTCTTGGTCAGTATTTGCAGAGTGTTTATCCAGCCGGTTCTTAAAGGAATATATTACTTTTAACTTATATTAGAGGGCAGTCTGTTCCAGTGTTCGGTATCTCAAAAAAAAAAAGGGTTACGGGGTATGGATAGTAAGGGAATATTTACTGCAAATTTGGGACTTAGATATATATGACGTCGCTGGTGGTTCAGTTGATTTAAAAAAAGATATGAAAGAAAAAATACAAAGATTGGAGGACTGTAATCTCCGCAGACTATGAGATATAACGTGGGGATTGCAACAGCTGCTGTTGCAGTACTTTTGGGAAAGTCAAAAGGGAAGCTGCATAACTTGGTGCAAAAATTCAAAGAAGAAAGTTAGTGCAGAAATAAGGACAGTGTTGAAAATTAGTTGAAATACAATGAACAAATACTGGAGGAGCTATGAAAGAAAATAGTATGTAGGAAGTGAATATATATAGATATTTAGGCAAAGATGTGTTAGCAGATGGTTCTGTGAAGGATGGCGTAATGAAGGGAAGAAATTTGTAGTAGTGATGAGTAATCCCAGGAGAAAAACTGTGTAACAATAGATGCAAAAAATGTGGATATGTTAGATACTAGTCGTTGTTATTGTATGTGGGTGAATTACAATGAAAATACTAGTCTGATTATGTGGGTGTATAAATCTGGGTTGGACGGAAGTTGTTGCATCGGAAGTTTGAGGAAAGTCTGGAAAGATGGAATAAAGGAGGTAACCAGATGGAAGTGTCTTAGCTACCAGGGGAAAAAAACAAAGATGTGTGAGTGTGTTTGATTTGATTGAAGGAAATTTATTTTTGCGATTAAAGATTTAAGGTTGTGTCTAAATTTGTGCATAATCATGTCTCAGGGGGAGATAGATCATTCATGAAAATATATATAACCTTACACGAGTTTTGGAAGGTGGGAAATATGTCTATTTGACAAGTAAAATGAAACGGTAAGCCAGCGGAAGGCCTCGGTCAGATGACCAAAGGTTCTAGTGGCGGGTTATCATATGACTCAAGATCCGCGTCAAGAAACAATTATCCTGTTTCCTGACGAATCTTCCCTAACATAAGTTGACAAATAGTGTGTAAATCATTTATTGAATCACAATCTTTGCCACTATGAAAAAAAAATATCTTGGGCGCAAGATAATGTATATGATCCATGTATTCAATATTTGCTTGAGTTATATTTATATCTTCCATCTTTACCTACTACGGTGGGAGTTTAATCAACAGGTGTTGCACATTATATATTGGCTGTGCAACACCTGTTGCACTGCCCCCCCCCCACACACACACACACAAAACTGACCCTTGAACAACGCGGGACTCAGACGCGCCGACGCTCCGACGCGCCGACGCTCCGACGCGCCGACGCTCCGACGCGCCGACGCGCCGCGCAGTTGAAACTCTGCGTATAACTTTTGACTCTTCAATAACTTAACTACTAATGGCCCACTGTTGACCGGAAGCCTTACCGATAACAAACAGTCCATTAACACATATTTTGAATATGTATTATATACTGTATTCGTACAATAAATTAAGCTAGAGAAAAGAAAATGTTTTTAAGAAAATCATAAAGAGGAGAAAATACATTTACAAGATGACTCGTCTGTGTGTCAGTACCTACATCAATATTGTCTTATATGATACAAAACACTGTAGATGATATACGTATTACTAAAACTAGACATCAAAAGTGAAAAGATAATGTGAAAAAGAAATTCATATTTATTTATGATTTAATATTGTGTGTTTACGTTTGTGTTTAAATTTCTCTCGACTGTGAATGGAACAAGTTCCAGTTGTAATTGTTTGTGTAAGTTTTGATAAATTTTAACTTTTTATAGTAGATTTGTGTATATTTTATGTTATTAAATGATAAAATAGACTAGTATCTACATATATTTTATACATTCATGACATAACTTTTTTTTTTTTTCGGTCGCAAATCTCAATTTTTTTTCCAGTATATTTATTGAAAAAATCAGTATATAAATGGACCCACGCAATTCAAATATATATATATATATATATATATATATATATATATATATATATATAATGTCGTGCTGAATAGGTAAAACTGCTCAATTAACAAGAACTCATTTAAAATTAAGTCCTTTCTAAAATTTTCTCTTATACGTTTAGAGATATTTTTTTTTCATTTATGTTAATGTAAAAAATAATTTTGTACCAAAACATCCTTTCAAAACGTACCTAACCTTATTATAACAAGCGTAATTTAATTTAGCCTAATCCAACTAAATATATTTTAGATTAGTTTACAATAATTTAATAATAAACAAACACAATGAAATATATTTTTTTCGTTAGGTTCAGAATGATTTTTGTTAAATTAATGCATACACAAATTCTCGCTTACCTTATTCGGTAAGAAGAGCGTTGCTATTTAAGCCAAAATATCAAGTTTTACCTATTCGGCACGACATATGAGATACACTACAAGAACAATCACGATCTAGAATTCTAAAAATACATTTATATAAACATAATAAATAATATCAAGTAAGGGAGAAGTGACCTTGGTAATATCGTGTTGTATCACTTACTAACGCAATCTTTGCATTACTTCAGGTTCTCGAAAAGTACAAGATCAGTGAGAGCTCATCACTCATAATAATGAAAACTTGTGTTTGCAGAGGTGAGTATTGTGTATCATGGTGAGGTGGGAGGGGAACCACCATCCCCCTATGGGTGTGGTCCATCCCCACGCAACAACTACAGCGTTGGTATTGTATACCATTCATGTACAACTACAGCGTTGGTATTGTATACCATTCATGTACAAGTACAGCGTTGGTATTGTATACCATTCATGTACAACTACAGCGCCCCTTCATATATTGGAGTTTGTCTTGAAGTTCATCAGGGACTTGACCAGGACGCCAACTAATGGTGACGGCATCAGTGTCCAGAAGCAGGGCGCCCCCCAGGACCCAGCTGGTACTGTGGCAGTCCAGTGACGATGATTGTATCTCTGTGACATTGGTTGTAGCGCTGAGTCTCACCTGATCCTTCGTCTCCCTGCTCATACCATCGCTTAGATCGAGCTACCCGCCAGCAGGAACTCACCCGTCCTCTACCCACAGACGACACTCTCACAACACCACCAGAATACTACAACTAAACGAAGACTCGCATTTCCTTTCCTTCTTTCCTACCCTAATGCCTCGTCCTCCTCTACGGAGTGACCTATAAGACATTATTAACATATCAGTTGTCACGAGCTGTAATCAATATTGTACTGTTTTTAGTATGAATATTAGTTTAGGCCTATACAAATTAGATTAATTTATAAAATTGGAGAAAAATTTAAACTATGCGTGACGGGTTCTTGACACTCCCACTTGCATCATACTGGGACGGGTGTAATGTCGTATGTGAGGTGATACTTCAGCCTTATAAATATTCTACTGCTCCATTATTTTTTCAGTTCCTTGATAATGTGAGAAATCGAGAAAATGCTGGAACTTAACTATTTTCACTGTGATTATTTTGCACATTGTGATACCACCTGTAAATGGTTTACAAAAGAGAAAATTTGAAGAATGAGACACTTATGCAACATTTGAGAATCTTTATTGTGGCACAAGTTGATCTTTTATATATTTGTGTGTGTGTGTGTGTGTGTGTAGGAATGTATTTATCATGCAGATAAAAGAGAGTTATAATACAGAGAGTGGAGCAAGATAGGCTGATTTTTAATGAGTTTTTAAATGTAGGTGAATGGTGTGAGGGGTGAAGGTGGGAAGGAGGGTATAAGTAAGTAAGTTTATTCAGGTATACACAAATACATTTACATACATTATCATACATAGCAGCATATGTGTAGAGAACCTAGGATAACCCAAAAAAGTCAGACAGAGTGACTTATTTCCATTGGGGTCCTTTTTATACTTAATTTTTACATTGTAGGATAAATGTCATTATATTATAAAGGATATATGTATACTAGGAATAAGGTAAAAAGAGTTATTTACATATACATGTGTGTTAACTAAAAAAATAAAAAATCATTCTCCTCCCTTTCTGTCGCTACATTCATTAGGTACTTTTTGGTTCTCTTCTTGAACTGGCTTATGCTGTGACTGGCTTTGACATGTGCAGGCAGTCTGTTCCATTCCTTTATTGCTGTACAATAAAAGGTGTTTGAAGCCTGGCCACTGACTGTGGGAACTACAAAGTTGTGCTCTCTCCCCCTAGTACTATGTTTGCTTTGGTTCGCAGCCTTGACAAAATTGGCAGCAAGATATTCTGGACACTGTTTGTGAGCAATTTTATAAACTTGATTTAATTTAAGCTGTTTTACTCTGTCTTCAATATTCAGCATATCCAATTGTTGTAATTCATCCTGGCCTACATGCTCTCTTGGTCCCAGGTCCAGGATGAATCTTACCATTTTGTTCTGGGTGATGAAGGAAAGGTGGGAAGGAGTGTATGATGAAGGAAAGATGGGAGGGAGGGTATAATGAAGGAAAGGTGGGAAGGAAGGTATGATAAAGGAAAGGTGGGAAGGATTATGATGGAAGTAATGAGATTCAATACCTTGAGCTTCCAGAAAATAAGCATGCACATATTTCAAGTACAATCATATCACAGAGCATTAAGATACTCCCGGCAGAATTATACAACATAATATATTCACCATTTTATAAAAACATGATGAGTGTAATTGATGGTGAAAAGATTGACCTATGTAGATGTCCTAACATACAAGTACACATATACACTATCACAAGCACAGACGCGCGCAAAGACAATACCAAAACACCTTTAAGTTAAGAGGAAAATAGGAAGACAGGTCAGGACGATTATTTTCAGAGTTGCTGCTGACCCGTACAATGTTGTGTGTGACTTATGACCTTAATAGACTGAGGGATGTGGTCATGTTACGACATGAGCTGGGGAGACCACTAGACAACCTCACGGTCAACGGGAACAAGTTGAAGAGGACGAGAACTAGATTATGCCAGGAAGGAAAGGGGTGGAGCCAGGAGGTATATAACGGGTGCAGCTGAAGCATCACCACAGTCCATTCCCAGACATAACAAGTAACATGTTCTCGGTAAGAACTGCTGCTTCAGGATGGTCTTAGGCTGGTCACTGACGTAGGAGGGCACCTACTAGATAATCTCTCTTTAATGTGATAATGTCTACGAGATAATGTCTATCTTTTTATTTATATATTAATATTTTCACTCTGTCTCATGCTGTAAATGCTACTGTAGTTATTACACAGTAACTTTACTGCTACACTGTAATGATTTAGTAACGCTGGAAATTTTACATAACACCTAATATTTTTCCTTGGTATTTATTCACATTTATATCATTTACACTTTGCACAGCAACAAAACAATATCACTCAAGCATTAGAAACATCTTGAGACACGAACGAATATCCAACACAAGCGGAGTGTCCTTGCGAAGGTCGGGCATGAAAGTTCAAGACACTCACAGCTTCTGCCTTTCTTCTTGTTTCCGCGACAAACAATATTAGTTAGAACATAATTATATTCACAAAGCAGCATATTATTATAATCAAATAAAGCGCTAAACCGACAAGGGTCATGCAGTATTAAATAAACTTTTTAACGGTTTAATTTATTACATTATCTATCGTATTTTTATAATATACAATTGATAAATGATCGCGAGGCGTCTCGGATCACACGAGCGTGTAAAGCCATTCAACCACGTTGACAACATGTACTTTCAGAAGTTGGTCCTGTGTGTCATGGTGGCAGTAGTGGCCGCGGCGCCACAGGGGTACGGTCCACCTGCACGTCCCTCCTACAGCGCCCCCTCAGGTCCTGTAGTCCCCATCCTGAAGGATGATCGTCAGGGACCTGACCAGGCCGGCAACTATAACTTCAACTTCGAGACTGGTGACGGCATCAGTCGTCAGGAACAGGGCGCCCCACAGGGCCCAGCTGGTGCCGTGGCAGCCCAGGGAGGATGGTCGTGAGTATCTTGCTAAAACTAGTCGTAGATAATCTTCTGAGCCTGCAGGAAATTTCCAGGTAGTAACCCTCTGTAAAATATAGAACAGTGATATATATTGTCCACCACTCCATCTTTTCAAAATAGACTAACATAATTTTTCTTGTAGGTTCACCTTCCCCGACGGCAGTCAAGGAGTCTTCAAGTTCGTGGCTGATGGTGAAGGCTACCGCGCTGAGTCTCCACTGATCCATCCTCTCCCTCCCCACGCCATCGCTCAGATTGAGAAGGCTCGTCTGGAGGACGCTGCAGGTCCCAAACCCACCTACGGCGCTCCTTCCAGACCAGGATACAACTAAACCACAACAGATATCTTCCACACCGGCTGGCTGGTCCTCCAATACAAAGTGACACAAAATAAAGTATTGCCCTATCTATTAGCAAGACCTGCTGATGATGGTTTGAGTAAGATGCACCAAGTTATAACATATGGTTGTGCCCAACAGTTTTATGTCGGAGGCAGCAACAATATGGCTTTCTACGCCACCTAAAATGTAAACTGAGTTTTCTATTTTATTTTGATTCACTTTTAGGACTCGCATCCGTTGTACTCTACAATTCTTGCTTGTCCTCACAGGACAGTAGAGAGGATTATTGCTAGAGCACAGTATATATCATTATTTATTTCATGCTTATGATATTAAAGTATTTTTCTCAATAAATATGAAAGAGATTTGTTGTTTTTCCAGCAACCTGAGACAGACACTCCAACAGGCAAACAATGCCTCTCGTCTTGGAGTTGTTTACTCTTCACTGATTCACAGTTACAAAAATGTACCCATAATTTTTTTAGTTTTATAAAAAAAATGTGTGCTTAACTATCTAGTTGCAAATACCAAGTCGAGTTTCCAAATTTGAAGCTTAAGCTGCAATTTAATGCTTAAGAAACGTATCATATTGTCTCTGCAATGGAACTTGATATTTACTTTTTGTCAGTATCTCTTTGTTCACCTGGAATTTCTTAAGAGATATTTTGTACGTGATTATATTTCTTCTCTGTTTATTCTAGTGTCGTGAGACCAAGTTCCTATCCATGTTTATTTCTCATTCTTTCTGTTACCTTCTCCGATTTTACAGTCTGTGATTAGCGTAATATTGAAGCCTCCAGAACTCCTTAAGAAGAACCACCTGTACTGGTAGATCACTTTATGAAATACAATACCTACGCTAGATACACAAATTTCAGCATCATGTGGTCAACTATAATTAAATATGAAATTCCACTTGCCACTAGCATCGAATGAAATCTCATAGTTTCATGTAGATGTAGCACTGCATTAGACACCGTCCCCAGTTTGTAGTATCCTGGTCCACCACCATATTCCTCTGAACGAGTATGCCATATCACTCCATTTGAAGTGACAGGTGTAGATTACACTGGACCAATAATTTTAACTAAAACAGTTGACAAAGTTCCTATCAAGGTGTACATCTGTTTGTCCACCTGTGCTATGACTAGATCAGTACATCTAGAAGTAGCCACTGATATGTCTGCTGAAACCTTTATCAAATTATTCAGAAGGTTTGCATCCAGAAGGGCATGTCCCAGGGTGATATCAGATAATGCAACGAACTTTGTTGCTGGTGCTGCTTATATAAGCAAGATCTTTGATAAACCAGAGGTACAACAGATGCTGAATCAATGCCATGGCAAGGCGGATTTTATGAAAGAAGGATCTGCATCGTAAACGTTGTTTAAGGAAGACTCTTCATTGTCAACGAATCGACTTAGAGAGCCAGAACTTGAGAACTTTGTTGGTGGTGCTGCTTATATAAGCAAGATCTTTGATAAACCAGAGGTACAACAGATGCTGAATCAATGCCATGGCAAGGCGGATTTTATGAAAGAAGGATCTGCATCGTAAAACGTTGTTTAAGGAAGACTCTTCATTGTCAACGAATCGACTTAGAAGAATTTCGCAGTCGTAACTGAAATACAAAATAGAGTCAACAACAGACCTCTAACTTATGTTACCGATGATCTGGACAATTTAGAAGTGTTAAGTCCATCTCAATTTACTCCATGGCAGAAGGCTCGAACCTGTTCCTCCCATGAATGATAAAGAAATCATAGAGGATCCAACTTATTTCGAACCTGAGCAACTCAAACGTAAGTTCAAACACCTTAATAAAGTGTTTGAACGCTGGGAGAAAATTTGGTGAGAAGATTATCTCACCTCATTGAGAGAACACTTCTATGGAGCTGGTGTTCCAGAAAATTATAAGTCCTTAAGACCTGGTGACATAGTGATTATTAACAATGATGGTCCGAGGTCCCAATGGCCTCTTGGGAAAAATTGTGACCATATATCCTGATGCAAATGGAATCATCAGGACAGTTGATGTTTTGAGCAAAGGTGTAGTGAATAAGCGGACAATAGATAAATTAGTGCCGTTAGAATTACACAGTGCTGAAAACAAAAACAAAATTAGTGATTCTCCAGAAACCCCACAGACTAAAGCTGTTCAGAAAAGAATCAGCAGTGGTGGCGAGTGAGAAAATCAAATTAATGTTAAGAGATGAATAGTTCACCTATGGCGAACCTCCACCTCCCCCCAGTGTGGAGAAATTTTCTCCAGAAGAGGGGGGTATCAGCCCCTTCAGCCCTTTTCAGCCCTGAGAGACGACCCTCTTAGATAGGGCAATGATGTCTTGTTTGCTTCCGCATCAAGTAATTACAAGCAGATGCTTTACCAGCATGTCCCAGTCACAAGTCATGCGCACTCTCTTGCCAGAGAGCACTGTTGCAACTAGTGTGGTTAATGAGAGAAAATTAATCTCTTACAGGGACAGGAAAGGTACAGAAAAACCCCTGCCTCACTTTATTGACATGTGGGACAATAATGGACTCTGTGATCGAGACATATCAAGAAATCAAGCATTTGTGTTACAAATTGTTGCAGTTTGGCAAAGAGGGGAAAACTCTGGTGTCAGGGATAAAGGGCTGCACCAAGGGGCGAGGCGCGCCCAAAGTCAGATTGATATTAACCACGGACTGAGGAGCGTGTTACGCACATGCATTGACCTATCAACAAAGGAACTTTTACAGTGTGCCCTCGATCTCTGTCTATTTCCATCATCACAATATAAATATTCAAATAAAGTGTGCACAGCTTCTTATAGTGACATTATTGCGAGATGAACAAATAGACAAGTATTGAACGTATAGTGACAATGCGAGTGTTACAAATTTCCAGACTGAGTGAAGGACTTGTGACATTCCTCAAAGACACTATTCTTCAATCAAAGACACTGGATACCCGGGTAAATTAAGGGTCCGATACAAATACCCAGGTAAGTCTACTTAAGACATATTATAATTGACTGCGCAGTTAAGAACTAATGGACGATCTAAGTAGATTACCATAAACCCGGTAACTGGTGGGCCATTGAGCCCAAAAGAGTGAGTACCTAAGGCACTGTTCAGTATTTAGTTACTGAATGTATATTGCCATACGCTCCTCAAGGGCAATTATTCTCATACTCACGTTTATCTTACTTTTTTACACAGTTCTTAGGGAGTGTATACGACAGCTCTTCAAGACACGTCCTTGGAGGCGGCTTCGAGGGCGACTGTCTTTCAAGCTAAGTTACCATCTTCAATTCACTTTATCTTTTGACTTAGCTTGTCCTACATCCCTAAAACCTGGTGCTGTCTTGGAGGACAGTTCCTGTAAGAATACAGAAATAAAAGACAGTGCACCATATGGAGATAGTGGTCCTGGTGATGAAACAAGTAAAGACAAAGATATATGAATTCCAGAGTTACAAAGTAGCAATACTGCTCGAGACCTGGTCACAGACCGGGCCACGGAGGTGTTGACCCCCGAAACCCTCTCCAGGTATACCCGTACCCTGGTTTGTTTGCAGTCGTGAGTCAGGTTAGGGAATGGTATGAATTACTTTAGAATGGATGTGAGTGGTGTTGACGGGAGTGTTGAGGTGTGTGCTGCACGCAACTTGTGGGTGCATCAAGTTTTAGCTTCTAAACATGTCTTTTACCCACCAGTTCATTTCACTTACATCTATATCGTTTCATGTATAGATGTAGCGGTTTTACAATATTACCTCCAGTATAATGACGGGCTGACACTTGAAGCTTTCAATCGCCTCCTCCACAGATAAAAATTAGTTTTTAATATGGTGGAGGGGTGAGCCAGCGGAAGACCTCGGTCAGATGACCAAAAGCTCCAGCTCTGGGTTATCACATGACTAAGACCCGTGTCAGAAGGCTACGTCTTAAATAATTGTTCTATCACATACTTCTTTTAAAAAATTCCAATGATTGTAACACTTCAAACACCTTTTAATTCATTGTTCGTGAGAAAAATATTTCTTGCATTCCTGCAGCTTCACTTTTTTTACAAGTGAGCCTCAGCTTGTCCCTGTTGCAGGAACTAAGAACTCCTCAGAGAACAAAAAAGATAATACCGTGACTGGAACCCCACAGGTAAACGTCTTATTCTTTTCTACTTTTTTTAATGTGTTAGTGTGACTTGTAAATGATCCAAGTCGGACCGAAACGTCGTCAAAAAATCCTCTCTTCTATTTGTGGGGTTATTTGTGTACCAAGAAGTCCTCTTCATCTATTCTTTCATCTCACCTGATATGTGGTTATCATATCTCCTGTTATCTTCAGATCAATCACCGTGGCCACCTTCAGTGTTTACTTTTTCATCGTAACTCGTATTTTTGAGTTCTGGTAACCATTTCGTAGCTCTTTGAAAATGTTATAGCACGTCCACATGTTTTTCTTAACGTGTGGGCAATACACAGCTGCTCCACACTTCATTTTCGGCCTAACTCATGTTGTAAATAGCATTTTTTTGACATTTCTCCAGGCATATCAGAGTAACTTGAGATACTCAAAATTAATGTGCTCTTCCTAAGATAATGTTTTTAATAATAACTGTCTCTCTCTCTCTCTCTCCCTCTCTCTCTCTCTGAGAGGCAGGACGGAAGGAGAGAAGCTGCACTCTCACTTAAGGAAGACTGACGCTTTCACGCAGCTGCTCACCAGAAATAATGAAAGTAAAAAACCCGGACAATTACCCGAGACTGTGGCAGGAGTGAATATACAAGAAATAGATGAGGGAGTGTTAAGTAGAGCAGATGGTGGTAAGAGGACATGACGGAGGGAAGGAAGAAAGAGGAGGAGGAGTGAAGGATAAGGAAAAATATGAGCATGAGGAGTGAGGATGAGAAGTGAAGAGGAGTGATAAGCAGTGAGCAGGAGAAAGCAGACGTAAAATCGAGAGATATATATGTAACTAGAAAGGAAGGGAGGTAAGAGCAATAGGAGAGTGATAACAGCAAAATAACAGTGGTAAAAGCAATGAGATAGAAGAGGAAGGGAAAAGAGGTAAGAGGAACGCAAGACATACAAGGATAAGTGGAGAGAAGTAAAAGGAACGAGAGAGAGAGAGAGAGAGAGAGAGAGAGAGGAACGAAGTGCATAACAAATGTTATCTGCTACCAGGTAACATCTCAGGTAACAACCTGACTAGTAGTCGTAGTAGTCGTGGTATTACCTGCTACCAGGTAACATCTCAGGTAACAACCTGACTTGTAGTCGTAGTAGTCGTGGTGTTACCTGCTACCAGGTAACATCTCAAGTAACAATCTGACTAGTAGTCGTGGTGTTACCTGCCACCAGGGAACATCTCAAGTAACAACCTGACTAGTAGTCGTGGTGTTACCTGACACCAGGGAACATCTCAAGTAACAACCTGACTAGTAGTCGTGGTGTTACCTGCCACCAGGGAACATCTCAGGTAACAACCTGACTAGTAGTCGTGGTGTTACCTGCCACCAGGTAACATCTCGGGTAACAACCTGACTAGTAGTCGTGGTGTTACCTGCCACCAGGGAACATCTCAAGTAACAACCTGACTAGTAGTCGTGGTGTTACCTGCCACCAGGTAACATCTCAGTCTCGTTACTTGAATTTACCTTCGCTTGACAATTTACTTGATAGGCGTAACAAACATGCTACACCACAGGTTTGATTAATTCCACACACTGTGGTAACGAGGGACTGATAAACTTTCATATGAATGTATCTAATTCCTCACTGATAAACGTATCGTATGTGAGCTATTTAAGCAATTTATGTATTTATTTGTTTACCTATTTCATGTCAAAAGAATATCTCTAACGAGTAAAATGTTATCTCCTTTATTAAAAGTGAGAGGATTTTATACTTTGACACAGCAATAGTGAGAGAGATTCAACTTTGACACAGCAATAATGAGAGAAATTCAACTTTGACACAGCAATAGTGAGAGGAATTCAACTTTGACACAGCAATAATGAGAGGGATTAAACTTTGACACAGCAATAATGAGAGGGATTCAACTTAGACACAGCAATAGTGAGAGGAATTCAACTTTGACACAACAATAATGAGAGGAATTCAACTTTGACACAGCAATAATGAGAGGAATTAAACTTTGACACAGCAATAATGAGAGGGATTCAACTTTGACACAGCAATAATGAGAGGAATTAAACTTTGACACAGCAATAATGAGAGGGATTCAACTTTGACACAGCAATAATGAGAGGAATTCAACTTTGACACAGGAATATATGTATCAGCAATGACAAGATTCTGTTGAAGACACTGTTTACTTTCAGGCACTGAGCTTGGTAAACGTCTCTTCAGCCTCACGGTCAACGGGATCAAGGAGTTGCAGAGGACGAGAACTAGATGAAGCAAGGAAGGGAAGGGAAGGGGAGGAGTCAGCAGGTATATAATGGGTGAAGCTAGATCACCACCACAGTCCATCCCAGACATCACAAGCAACATGTTCTCGGTAAGAATTGCTGCGGTCCTGGGCCGGTCACTTTGATGCGCACAGTTAGTTAATATAAACATCTACAAGATGCAAGATTACTATTCCTTAGTCTGCCAAGTATGATAGGTGGTGGGTGTTACATAGTTATTAGGCAAGTGAAATGTTTTTTAGATGTTGATTATTTGTGCATAAAATTTTCACACACAAAAAAAATCCATAGGATTTAATTATATTTATAAATACACGTATAGTGTATAATACATAATAACATCACTCTAGAAATAGAACGGAAATATTTCTTAGTATAGACATATCAGAGAATCCAGTGAGGAAGGAGTGGCGGCCTTGGTAATGTTTCTACTTTTTCTTGGTCGGTCGAGAAAGTGTATCACATTCAAACATTATCTCATACCTTCTCGTTTCTGAAATGTTAAAGGCCAAGTGCAACTCATCTCATTGCCATAATGGATAAATATATTTTCAGAAATTGGTCCTGTGTGTCATGGTAGCGGTTGCAGCCGCGGCGCCACAGGGGTACGGTCCACCTGCACGTCCCTCCTACAGCGCCCCCTCAGGTCCTGTAGTCCCCATCCTGAAGGATGATCGTCAGGGACCTGACCAGGCCGGCAACTATAACTTCAACTTCGAGACTGGTGACGGCATCAGTCGTCAGGAACAGGGCGCCCCCCAGGGCCCAGCTGGTGCCGTGGCAGCCCAGGGAGGATGGTCGTGAGTATCTTGCTGATATTGCTGTTACATAAACCATCAAGACTGCATAAAACCTGCAGGTAGTAATCTTGAAAATAATAGTTACATCCACAAATCTTTTTCCGCTCCGTAGATTCTGGCAGTAAATATAGAGTCCAGACTGTTTACGTCCATATTCTTGCAGGTTCACCTTCCCCGACGGCAGTCCAGGAGTCTTCAAGTTCGTTGCCGATGGTGCAGGTTACCGTGCTGAGTCTCCCCTGCTACCCACGCCCCATCCTCTCCCAGCCCACGCCATCGCCCAAATTGAGTTTGCCCGTCAGCAAGAAGCTGCTGGTCCCAGACCCACATACGGCGCTCCAACAGCTAGACCGGGATACAACTAAAAGATACCCACACTTCCCTCCCCAATCCACTGATTTGTCCTCCCTTGCAAAGTGATTCCTGTATAAGATATAAACTTATCTGCTGTCATGACCTACTGACAATGATTTAAGTACGATACCCAACGTTGTGACTTTGAATTGTCTTTAGGAGTTGAATCCTGGTCTTCTATGGCTGCTGTTTACTCTCCCAGTGTGGACAACTAACAGCAGAACACAGTATATACATATTTATTACTTTTGTTAATATTGTACATTTTTTCTCAATAAAAAAATTCAGATAGTTGGTGTTTCTCAAATATCCTCAGGTAGTCACTCCAGGTGTACACTGCCTCGTCGTCCAGTTACTCATGAATGATAAATCTGAGTCAACATTATACAACTGTAGCCGTAAATACGGTAGTACATAAATATACAATCAGTGTTGAGGATCATTAGCTTCAGCTCAAATTTTCCTTGATACTCTAAAAATGCTATATAACTTTTCTGATTATCATATGCGTATTCAAATTCAGTATATCCTCTTATTCTATTTATCTTAGCAACAAGCTTGTATTATTATTATTGATATATCTAGATGGTTCTAAAACCGTAGGGGTCGTACAGGGCAAAGGGATACAATCCGATTAGATGGAATCGGATTACCTGGAGTTTAAATATTTTTAGGTGGAGGTTCTATGAGAGCGTCGAGCACTCGAGTGTTGCATATATTGTTCTAAACATCTTAAGATTCCTGAATGCCATTCTCATGTTTTCGAGTTGGTTTATGATCCTCTAAGTTTAGGCTCGTAAGAAATAATATCTGTTAGAGTGAAATGAGTGATTATGGTTCGTTATTTTCCTTAACTCTTATGGGAATGTGTGTTAATGCTACATGTTAGCCAGGTTTCTAGTTCACTGTATAATACACCTGTTATCATAGAGGATTGTTTTTCTTTTGCTATGTTCATTTACTTGGTGACTTTGTTATGGGTCAGTCTTTATCTCGCCCTATGTCTCTTCCGAAATCTGAGCTGTTTTATCCTTTTTTTTTTGGACAGTTTTATTGATTACGGTGGTGTTTTCAAAACTATTTACATAGTATCTAGACTTGTTTGTTAGTAACGATTTCACTATTGTTTGTTTCGATGTCATTTTTAAGGACCTTCAACCGTCATTGATTTTTAGAAGTGTATTTCTGGTAGCCAGCCTATTTAATCTTAGCTCACAGTTTTGGTGGGTCACCCAAAACAATGAGTGTTAAGTCTGAATATAATCTCACACTCCACCACAGGCTGGTGAGAGAGGCTGGCTTGCTGGGTGATACTCCCTCACACTCCACCACAGGCTGGCTGGCTGGCTGGCTGGGTGATACTCCTACACACTCCACCACAAGCTGGCTGGCTGGATGATACTCCCACACACTCCACCACAGGCTGGCTGGCTGGGTGATACACTCTCACACTCTACCACAGGCTGGCTGGCTGGGTGATACTCTCTCACACTCTACCACAGGCTGGCTGGCTGGGTGACGCTCTCACACACTTCACCACAGGCTGGCTGGCTGGCTGGGTGATACTCTCTCACACTCTACCACAGGCTGGCTGGCTGGGTGATGCTCTCACACACTTCACCACAGGCTGGCTGGCTGGCTGGGTGATACTCTCACACACTCCACCACAGGCTGGCTGGGTGATACTCCCTCACACTCCACCACAGGCTGGCTGGCTGGGTGATACTCCCTCACACTCCACCACAGGCTGGCTGGCTGGGTGATACTCCCAATATTTTCATTGTAACCACAGTAAGCTGGAATAACGAAGTTCTCATCAACCTTCACAGGACGAGTACCGGCTACCTTTCAGCTTGGTCAGCGTCAATTGCAACAATAGTATCAACTACTGTGATTGCAGCATATTTCGTTATTTCGTGAGTGCTCAATGTCGGGTCCGTGACTACCCTTATACCTTATTTCAAGTAGCTCTATCTAGCAACTTGACGTGCTCTTGGATGCAACAGTTGTTCAGGAAAAAAAAAATTGTCTTACTCCTTCACGCCTGGACTTCCTTGCTCTCTGGAACATCTGCAGACTTTATCAACTGTCAGGGGACCTGCAACACCCTTGAACACCTATTGTTACTTTAGCTTGTTCTCTTGTTTCAACAGTGATTACCCGGGCCATATTATGTTCTGTCAGTTATTTTCCATGTTAAGAGTATCGGCAAAGTCATTTTTTTCTACTGATTATTGATATATATTAAAACAATGCTGTTTTTTTTTATTCTCATGCACTTTTCACTTTTCATCAATTATACACACACATATATATATATATATATATATATATATATATATATATATATATATATATATATATAGTGCCGAATAGGTAAAACTTGCTATTTTGGCTTAAATGGCCGAATAAGGCAAGCGAAAATTTGTGTATCCAATAATTTCGCAACAATCATTCTGAACCTAACGAAAAAAAAGATATTTCATTGTGTTTATTAAATTACTGTAAACTTATCTAAAATATATTTGGTTGTATTGGGCTAAATTAAATCGCGCTTGTTATAAAAAGGTTAGTTAAGTTTTCAAGGTTCTTTTGGTACAAAATTATTAATTTTTAAATTAACAAATGAAAAAAATATATATCTTTAAACGTATAAGAGAAAATTTTAGAAAGGACTTAATTTTAAATGAGGTCTTGATGTATACATATTATTCATATTTATTTTCGTTGTTTTTGAGAGTTTCTCGTCATTATGACAATTTCTTGAGTGTTTTTTTTAATCCCTCTCCAATTTTCATTTAGCAGCATCTGCTGTAGCGCGGGTCATAATGCATTTCTTCCGAGTATTTATGTGGCTAGTTTAGGTCATCTTGTAATTGGCAATCCCCGTTAGTTTGAATTCTCCTGTTAACCATAAATCGTTTGCAAACATTAAAATATAAGTTTCTTAGTGATATTTTTGTTGATGAAAAACCATGATTACCAGAGATGAACCTTGTTAGACACTAATAATGTTCACCAAGTCAGCCTCTTATGTCTCACCTTGAGTTATTTCTGTTTACGTTTTCTCATATTGAAGATTAAGACAAATGTGCAACAGTTGCATATCTTTACTGTTGATACGTTTCGCCTACATAGTAGGCTTCTTCAGTCAAATACAGAGGGAGCAGGTGTAGTAGTGAAATAAAGATGTAATCAGTCCATCAACCTTGGAGAAAGTATTTGAGGTGGTCAGTCCCTCAGCCTGGAAAAGAGTTCAGCTGCATGGTGTGGAACAAAGTGGTCAGTCCCTCAGCCTGGAGAAGAGTTCAGCTGCATGGTGTGGAACAAAGTGGTCAGTCCCTCAGCCTGGAGAAGAGTTCAGCTGCATGGTGTGGAACAAGGTGGTCAGTCCCTCAGCCTGGAGAAGAGTTCAGCTGCATGGTGTGGAACAAGGTGGTCAGTCCCTCAGCCTGGAGAAGAGTTCAGCTGCATGGTGTGGAACAAGGTGGTCAGTCCCTCAGCCTGGAGAAGAGTTCAGCTGCATGGCCTGGAACAAGGTGGTCAGTCCCTCAGTCTGGAGAAGAGTTCAGCTGCATGGCCTGGAACAAGGTGGTCAGTCCCTCAACCTGGAGAAGAGTTCAGCTGCATGGCCTGGAACAAGGTGGTCAGTCCCTCAGTCTGGAGAAGAGTTCAGCTGCATGGTGTGGAACAAAGTGGTCAGTCCCTCAGCCTGGAGAAGAGTTCAGCTGCATGGTCTGGAACGATATGAAGCTGAAGTATGAGAATGGAGTCCAGACCATGGAGCTGAACTCGTCTCCAGGCTGAGGGACTGACCACCTCAAATACTTTTTCTCCAAGATTGATGGACTGATTACATCTTTATTTCATTACTACACCTGCTGCCTCTGTATTTGACTGAAGAAGCCTACTGTGTACATATGGTTCAGCTTTTGTTTTCCCACAGATACACTACTATACAGTGTGAACATAGGTAGCAAGCCAGAGGCAGGTCCAGGAGCTGAAACTCTCACCCCCCATCTTAACCACATTTATGTAACACACACACACTTCTCAAAAATATCTAGATAATGGAAAATGCGAATGCAGAGGTCAGGACGATTAATCTCAGACTATCTGCTAACCTGGAGAATGTTATGAGTATTGGGCTGATGACCTTAATATATTGAGAGATGTGATCATGTTACGACACTAAGAATGCCTACCTGACAGCCTCACGGTCAACGTTGAAGAGTTAACTAGATTATGCAGGGAGAGAAGGGGTGGAACCAGCTGGTATATAATTTGTGCAGCTGGAGCATCACCACAGTCCATCCCAGACATCACAAGCAACATGTTCTCGGTAAGACCTGCTGCTTCTTGATCCTGGACTGAACACACTGACGTGCAGAGTTAGAAAACGTGTAGAACAAATACTATCTTGCTTTACGTACTCTAATATTTGTTTTGATAGTTTTCTTTACATGTTCACTCTTTAAATAATTGTAGGTATTATCACTAGTAGATTTTCCCTACTACTGCGAGTGATCTTGCAGCATTATTAATAGTGGTTTAAATGAAAAGTATTGAACTTCTAATAAAGGTTTCATTATAACAAATGCTTTAGTAATAATGCAAGAATAATGTCTTGGATATAATTTTTAGATGCGATTTTTATAAAGCTTCATTAATGTTTATAAACAGTCAGAATTTATACATAAACAATACACAAGAAAAATAACACTCAAGGAAAAAAGTAATGAATATCGCGCATGGGCTGAGTGGCGTTGACGAGGTCAAGTATCACAGTGTCTCGCATTATCTCAACATTCACATTCTTTTATATTCTCGACACGAACTGGATCAGTTGACTCTTATCATAATGATCATATATACTTTCAGAAGTTGGTCCTGTGTATCATGGTGGCAGTAGTGGCCGCGGCGCCACAGGGGTACGGTCCACCTGCACGTCCCTCCTACAGCGCCCCCTCAGGTCCTGTAGTCCCCATCCTGAAGGATGATCGTCAGGGACCTGACCAGGCCGGCAACTATAACTTCAACTTCGAGACTGGTGATGGCATCAGTCGTCAGGAACAGGGCGCCCCACAGGGCCCAGCTGGTGCCGTGGCAGCCCAGGGAGGATGGTCGTGAGTATCTTGCTAAAACTAGTCGTAGATAATCTTCTGAGCCTGCAGGAAATTTCCAGGTAGTAACCCTCTGTAAAATATAGAACAGTGATATATATTGTCCACCACTCCATCTTTTCAAAATAGACTAATATAATTTTTCTTGTAGGTTCACCTTCCCCGACGGCAGTCAAGGAGTCTTCAAGTTCGTGGCTGATGGTGAAGGCTACCGCGCTGAGTCTCCATTGATCCATCCTCTCCCTCCCCACGCCATCGCTCAGATTGAGAAGGCTCGTCTGGAGGACGCTGCAGGTCCCAAACCCACCTACGGCGCTCCTTCCAGACCAGGATACAACTAAACCACAATAGATTTTCCCCACTCTTCATCCACACCCACAAAATGACATAAGGAAAAAATATTACCATATCTGTTGTCTAAACCTGCTGCCGATGGTTTGAGTAAAAGTCGCGACATTCGTCGGTGGTGCTTCTATGGTATTCGTCAAGGAAAAATTGTTTCCTCATACGGGTCTTAGTCAAATGATTACCAGCCAACTGGACATTTTGGTCAAGTGACCAAGGCCGTCTGCTAGCTTACCGGTCCATCCCATAAGAAATTAAAGACCCCATCATCTTATGTGGATGTTATCCAGTAGTAACCAACAGTTTTATGTTGGAAACTGCAACATGTATATAGCTTTATAAGCCACTTGCAATGCAGCCTTAGAGTTTTCAATTCTATTTTGGTTCAGTTTTAGTTGCAGCCATGCTCCTTTACAGATCCTTTGCCCTTGCTACATAAGAGAGGAGTTTAGTATCAAACTACACTGTATATGCCTAATTATTGCCATTTGTTAATATTATAGAATGTTCCCAATAAATAATGAACATATTTTCTGTTTATCTAGACACTGCCCTACTGGTGGAGATTTTCTCTAAGAATCATAGATATAATGATTTTAGGTTCAAGCCTTCCTCCTCCTGCAGTTATTTACTGTTGAGGGCAAAATTTGAATTACTGTGAAATACAGTATTTCAATGAAGAGAGATGTTAAGCTTCTCTGTGGAAAATGATAATGGAAAATATTCCAACCGAAAATATAAAAAAAAAAGAGAAAAAGGTCAAAATATTCAAGAACACATCAGTGGAGATGTTCTGAAGACACAAGTCAGAGAATTGTTAAAGCACTCCACAAAGTCTGAGTTTTTTATCCGGTCTTCTCTTTACTTACCTATTGTCTTAATCTTGCATGTGCTGGAGGTTGAACACTAAAAGTTACCTCTTTTCAGTTTGTCCAGGTTCTCTTGTCGCTTTTAAAATTCTTCTCTACTCTCCATATTAAAGTCATCCGCATATAAAGATAAGAATATCTGGTGAGGTATTTCCTTTATATATCAGAAACAGTGCCAGTCATGTAGGTCACTGTTCATCACGTTTATTCATCCTGACATTTATCAGATCGTTTCACTGTCTCCTTCCAGTAAGATATTTCTTGATAAACCAAGTTACATTTTTCTTTTTCCTTGCTTACTCTTCTAAATTTTACCTTTTCTAAATCAGCGTGTGTGCTGGTGGGTGTGTGTACTCGCCTATTTGTAATTGTAAAGGACGAATCACAGCTCCTGGCCATGCCTCTTACTATGTTGCTAGCCTTGCAGGTCCTGTTATACCTATTTCTAAAGTTATGTATGGAATCCGTCACCATTACTACTACATTCAAAGTCATTCCACTTTCTGACTACCCTGAGGCTGAATAAATACTTCCTAACTTCTCTATGATTCATCTGCGTTATGAGCTTTGAACTGTACCCTCAGTACTTGTTTCCCACTGCTAGAAAAGTCTATCCCTGTCTACCCTTCCAATTTTCCTGAGGATCTTGTATGTTTTTAACATGTTTCCCCTGGTTCTTCTGTCATTTTAAGTCGTTACGTTTACTTTAGTTGGCCTCTCCTCGTATCTTATTTTCCCTAATTCTGGAATAAGTCGTTGCACATCAACACTTTCTCCAGTTAACACAAATAACCCGAACATAGTAGAAACTTACGGCGACGTTTCGGGTATAACTAGTCACATTAACTAGCCACACCTAGTTAATGGTACAAGTCGGACCGAAACGTCGCCATAATTTTTGTCTATGTGCGGGTTATTTGTGTATTGTTCCGGTTACGGTATTGTGACTTTTTATTCTTTATCCAGTTTCTTAGCGTGTTTTATCAGGTGTGGGCTCCATGCTGGTGCTTCGTACTCCAAGATGGGCCTGACATATGTTTTAAAGAGGACAGTTCTGCAGTCTCTGTCCCCTTTCCCTCCCGAGTCTATACCCAGTATGCGTTCTTCTTGTCACTTCTCCAACCTTCATAACCTCGTATTTGCTAGGGTTGAATTCAAGTACCCACATCTCTGACCAGTTCTGCAGTTTGTACAGATCTGGATTTGAAGTTCTTCTCTGCCTCCCAGCACTTTCCCTTCTAGGTATCTGCAGTTTGTCCTTATCTGGGTATCAAGTTCTTTGCCTCCAAACACTTTCCATCTAGTACGCCATCTTCTTGGTTGAATTTTCTTCTTGTTTCCTTTTCCAACTTCGCTACATTTAGGCATTCTCACATTCCTAGAATGTTTTCCCTTTTGAAGTTTAGTTTCTCGTATCCTTCAAGTCTCATTCTTCCTTCAAAGTTTATTTGCATAAGGAATGGAATGTCGGTAGTGTATTGTTGCCTGGAACGAGGAGGCTCTCATATAATTTCTCTTATATCAGATGTATTTGTGACGAATGTTAAATCCAGTCTTGTTGGTTCATTTCCACCTCTCTCTCTCTCTCTCTCTCTCTCTCTCTCTCTCTCTCTCTCTCTCTCTCTCTCTCTCTCTGTGTGTGAAGGATCCCAAGAAAATCATCAAAGATCTAGAGAGAGATTTGGCTTCAGCTGGCGTAAATATTGATTCTTCAACTGTTCGACGAAGGCTCCTTGAAGTTGGCAGAATTGCCATAAAGCCGGTACAGAAACCATTATTGACTGCTGCTATGAATAAAAAGCTGCTGCGGGTGGCACTCGATCATAAGGGATGGACGACAGATGAATCAAGGAAAGTTATATTTTCAGATGTGGCGCATTTTGAGGTATATGGTTACAGATCAGTGGTAGTGAGACGGAGCAAAGGCGAACATCTTGGGAATGAACTTAAGATGTTTTGGGGTAGTTTTACTGCTAAAGTCCCTGGACGACTTGTTATTGTTGAGAGAACGATTAACAGTGACAAATACAAGGCAATCCGGCCACTCATTTGCTTTCCATTGTAGAGACCTTCCTAACGGAGAAGGTATTTTTGAGCAGGATGTTGCTCCATGCCACACTTCCAAAAAAATGCTGACATTCTTCGAAGAGAGTGAGTGGGCTAGGCGTTCTAAACTGGTTTGGAAACTCTCCTGACCTCAACCCATTTGAGAATCTATGGGCAATAGCCAAACGCAGGATAGCGAAACAGGATTATTCAACTAGAGAATCTAATTGCTGTTATTAGGACCTGGTACCACGACGAACTTGCCAAAATGTGTTCAACGCTGGTTGAGTCTATGCCCAAGCGTGTAGCAATGAGTAGTCATATCACTTATCAAACCAATTACCTGTCATATTACTGTCGTGAATTTTTCAAACATTAATTTTCCAAATAAATGTCTTTTTTCATCACTGTCCAGAGAGAGAGAGGGAGAAAAAAAATTTTCCATGCTCACTAATTCCCCATTCAACTGGCCTTTCCAACAGTGCTGATAGAATCCAAATAGCGTACAAGAAAATACGCAAATTTCACAGCAACTACGACAACACTCGCACTGTGCTCTTCAATGACCCATCAATAATTTGTTCAGTAAAGTATCTTTTATTCAACAGTGCGTCAACTGTCGGATGTCAGAGTGCGAAGTCATGGAGACGCCGCTCACCCAGATGGTCTCTCTGGACGTCCTTCCGGCAGCCAGTGACCATGAAACTGACGTCATCCGTCCAGCTGTTGTGCGGAGACAACCATGTGTTACATTTTTTACCATCTTTAAAGCGATTATTCTCTTTTCCAGCTCACTTTCACTTGACAGTTATCTTATTTTTTGTTCAGGTTATTCTAACGCATTATCTTACCCATGTACTGCTTCTATAATTATCTTATTAGCTTCTACAGTACACAACTCAGCACAGTGTCTCGTCATTATCACAGGATATTCCAATTTATTTCCGTTCTTGATTCATTTTCACTATTTGTTCTCTCCTGACCACTTGTCTAATTTCTTCCTCGACATTTGATGACAATATCTCAGCTTGTCATGGGTGATCGATGTGAGAGAGAGAGAGAGAGAGAGAGAGAGAGAGAGAGAGAGAGAGAGAGAGAGAGAGAGAGAGAGAGAGAGAGAGAGAGAGAGAGAGAGAGAGAGAGAGAGAGAGTGAGTGAGTGAGTGAGTGGTGTGTGTGTGTGTGTGTGTGTGTGTGTGTGTGTGTGTGTGTATTAAGGAGATAATGAGTAATTTAGAAATCAGAAGAGTGGATGTTATGTTGGACTGAATAAATAATAATGTTTTAAGCGGTTTAATAAATAAGTAAGCTTATTGAGGTATACACAAATACAGTTACATATATTATCATACATAGCAACATATGTATAGAGAACTTAGGATAACCCAAAAAAGTCAGAGTGACTTACTTTTATTAGGGTCCTTTATTTCCACTGGGGTAGAAAAAATCCGAGGTTTTATAGGATTTAAGGCGCTTTTTGAAGAGTGGGTATAATAATATTCATAAATGGCCTGAGGGAAGTCTATTAACCAAACATGAAATTTAGAAGTGAGAAGTAGAATGCATGTTCTTTGCAGGTCATGACGGGAAGATTCACAACACCTACAAGACTAGTGAGAAACAGCACTAGTTTAAAAATAAAATAGGAAAAGACACACTCATCAACACTCTTGAAAACTTAAAAATTCTCCAGCCAATGGAAAAATAAGAATGGAGATGTTAGGGCGATTTACCCCCAAACTTGCTGCTGACCCGGAGTATGTAGTCAAACCATACCACGGTTGGGGTTAGAATCCGCGATCAGAGTCTCAATGTGTGGCTGACTGGTGACCTTAACTAATACACTGAGGGACCCAGTTGCAACACAAAGTTGGGTCGACTGCTCGGCAGCCTCACGGTCAACTAGGAGCAAGGTGAAGACACCAAGAACTAGACGATGCTGGGGAGGGAAAGGGTGGAGCCAGCAGGTATATAACGGGTGCAGTTGGATCACCACCACAGTCCATCTCAGACATCACAAGCAACATGTTCTCGGTAAGAAATATTGGGTCTAGACGGTCCTAGGCTAGTCACTCATAGTCATTCTTGAACTACAAAATGATAAACTTAAGTCATATACACCAAGGTTAATTTATATAATTTGCTTTTACTTTCAATTTGCTTTAAGTTTCGTTTTTCTTCCTAGAACTGCAGGTGATACTGTGTTACTCAGCAACTCTTACTTAGCAGAACTAAGAGGAAACGGTCTGGGCCTTCTATTTATCATCTACTCTTAAAAACTGTTAACATCAAGGCGAGAGTAATCTCTTTAAGATGACTAACTTAACTTGTACATGAAACGCAATATATATATATTCTTATGTCCGTAACATTTAATCACATTAATGATATTTTCACACGAGTACATAATGCACTACAAGGATTAAAACACCAACATGAAACAATAATAGTTCACAGTAACAAGTGAAGAATAACCAGCAAGGGAAGGACAGTGGTTATATTAAGGGTAACGAACGCGTGTATCACATGGATTATCTACATAGCTTCTGGATACTGAGAAGTAAAATGTTACTTAGAATTCATCACATTTGACCATAATGGAAAAAATGTGCTTGCAGAAACTGGTCCTGTGTGTCATGGTAGCGGTTGCAGCCGCAGTGCCACAGGGGTATGGTCCACCTGCACGTCCCTCCTACAGCGCCCCCTCAGGTCCTGTAGTCCCCATCCTGAAGGATGATCGTCAGGGACCTGACCAGGCCGGCAACTATAACTTCAACTTCGAGACTGGTGACGGCATCAGTCGTCAGGAGCAGGGCGCCTCCCAGGGCCCAGCTGGTGCCGTGGCAGCCCAGGGAGGATGGTCGTGAGTATCTTGCTGATATTGCTGTTACATAAACCATCAAGACTGCATAAAACCTGCAGGTAATAATCCTGAAAATAATAGATTTACATCCACAAATCTTTTTCCGCTCCGTAGATTCTGGCAGTAAATATAGAGTCCAGACTGTGTACGTCCATATTCTTGCAGGTTCACCTTCCCCGACGGCAGTCCAGGAGTCTTCAAGTTCGTTGCCGATGGTGCAGGTTACCGTGCTGAGTCTCCCCTGCTGCCCACGCCCCATCCTCTCCCAGCCCACGCCATCGCCCAGATCGAGTTTGCCCGTCAGCAAGAAGCTGCTGGTCCCAGACCCACGTACGGCGCTCCTGCCAGACCAGGATACAACTAAACGATGACCAACCTTAATACTCTCCTCATACATGTAATTGCTAATACTTTCCTATGCAGTGAACGAGAGAAAATATTCCCTTAACGATTTTCACAATCTGATAGTGATGGTCTGAGTGAAGTGAGCAAAGTTTAGACAGTTGGTTCTGAACAGTGCTTTTATTTTCTTATGTATCACTTTTCAGTCATATCTTTTATTTACTGTCCTTTATAATTCTTGTTTACTCTCCCAGGACAACAGTGATTACCGTCAATGGTAGAGAACAGTATTAATACTTATTTATTACCTTTATTGATATTAAAGAATTTTTAAATAAAAATGACATTTGTATATTTCCTATATCTCCTGCCCCTTCAGAAAGTTGACTCCTGAAGGTATACATACGTACTGCCCTTTCAGGAAGTTTTCCACTCCTAAGGGAATAAATACTGCCTCATCACGAAGTAGTTCACTCCTGAGTAGTAAATCCGAGACACCATTACAAATATATAACCCTTTATGATATAATTTATTAAAGAATGTACACAATTACCTAACTGTAATGTTCCTAACTAGTTGATTCGCCAGGATAGTCAATAATCCGTCTCCTCACTTTTGCTAGTGATAAATATTAAGTTGTCTCTCTTGTCTGTCTCTTAACATTGTTAATGTCATAATTACGAATCATCTTCCTAATTCGATTCATTTATTCTCATAAGCTTTAATTCTCTCTTCAAAACTTTATTCTTTTTAATTTCTGTACAAATTTAAAAAAAAAATCGTCTTCTCAATTTTCTGTGTTTTACAAAGTTGAAAACCATCTTATGTGCGAGAACTGGTGAATTATGACGCTCAGATCTAGCCTAACTGGCTGCGAGAACTGGTGAATTATGACGCTCAGATCTAGCCTAGCTGGCTGCGAGAACTGGTGAATTATGACGCTCAGATCTAGCCTAGCTGGCTGCGAGAACTGGTGAATTATGACTCTCAGCATCGTATAGCTTAACTGGTGCGAAGGAATGACTGATCTAGCTACTGGCTGCTGAAAACCTCCATTATTACGTTTCGAAGGATCATATACTTATCTCCGCGCTGAATAACCCACATTAGTTTAGCGTTTCACATAAATATATATTACAATAAAAACTAAGCGCTAAAACCACAAGGGTCACACATCTCTGCATGACAAGATGTGCTGAAGATGTAATATGCAGAGATCAGGGAGCGGTGAAGGTGTAGTGTGAGAGGCAGAGTCAGTAAGGGTAGTAAAGAGTGCTAAAATAAAATCAAAGTTGGTGTAATAAAGGAGTTGCTGACGAGAACCAGTAAAACATCTGATGAATATATTAGGACACTATTTGTATTCGTGAATTTATATTTGCGTTCTTGGTAAACTTTACTCACAAAATTCAGTTTAAAGATTTTTGTAAGTGATTTAGTATAGCTGTGACTCCTAAATCCTTGGTAATGTGTTTTAACAGAATTCTTACTACTGTTCTACGTTCTTTTGTGATATTTTTATCCAGATCTATTTTACCTCATTAACTTTTATATTTGTAACGGCTGACTGGCTTATCTTCATGAGCACTGAGTCAATTAAGTATTGAGATGCATAAGTGTAAGTCACTTAAGCATATGAACTTATGAAAACCCAAAAAAATGGTTATAATCATAACCATAATTTTTAAAGAGTTAGACAGGTAAGCCAGTGGAAGGCTCGGTCAGAAGACCAAAAGCTCCAGTGGTGGGTCATCATATAAGTCCCGCGTCAGGAGACTCCGATGGTGCAGGACTCCGATGGTGACATGACTCTTATATCTTCATTAAGACATGTATCATGTTAAAGACCTTCTTTTAGTTTGGGAAGCTGCAGTATTCATATCCCTCTCATATATCTGGTCTCTGAATGTCTCAAGATATCTATTAGGACTACGAGAATGTATTTTACTTCATCAGTATAGAAGGAAGTCTTGTCAAGAATATCGCGTCTGCAGAACAGTTCTGCTTCTCTGTTAATTCCATTAACACTGTAATTACATTATTTCCATAAATGTTCATTATTTTTTGCATGTTTTACTCGTCTGAATTACTCGTTTTACTCGTCTGAGCAATATTGTATACGGTTCCCTTTTATTAATTATCTATTTATAGAAAAAGTACTTAACAACAGCTAGGCCTCTGCAACATCAGCCTCTTTTGTACCCCATGACTAAATGAAAATTAAGTTGACAAGGCAGTAGTGGTGATTTTTTGAAAAAAATAATGAGGAACGACTATAATACATATTTTGCTTCGAGATGCAAACTTATTATACATAAACTCAATTATCTTTTTATTTTTTAAGTTTTCACCTCTAAATTGTTTTCTCTTAAATTTTTTGTAGTCATTGTCATAACGAATTGGGACGATTATTTCGGTTAACGACGATTTGTTGGGGTGCTTAGAACGGACACCATTTGGGGCGCAAGGGTTTCAGATTTTTGGTCGTGGACGAAAATAAGTTTGGGAACCAGTCGTGAACGGAAGAGTGAGCTTTGGCGAAATCACTCTGGAGTTTGTAAAAAAGACAAGTGCAACTAATGCGACATTTTATTGTGGCAACGTTTCTATCTCTCCAGGAGCTTTGTCAAGCTGTTACAAAGCTACTGGAGAGCGAAACGTTGCCACAGTAAAATGTCGCATTAGTTGCACTTGTGTCCTTTTACCTAACATACTGAAGATTATATCCCAGTTATACTTCCCAGTCAGCATCTTCATGAAGTATCCCAGTTATACCTCCCAGTCAGCATCTTCATGAAGTATCCCAGTTATACCTCCCAGTCAGCACCTTCAGGAAATATTCCCAACAGTGATGGGAAGGGGTTTTAAGAGTAAGAATACGTTTGAGAACAGTGACTGAAATAGGCAAGAATATACAGTGGAACCTCGGTGTTCGAACGTACTGGACCTCGAACGAACTGGAGACAGAACAATTTTGTTCAGAAAATATTGACACGGTCTCTGAACGTTTTTCTGGAGTCCGAACGCCCAAGAATGCTTACAATTAATTTGTTAAAATAACTTTACATGAAAGTCCTGTTTCAACAGTGCTTTGAAGTGACCTCTGACACTGACCTAACTCTCAGAGACTTTTGGAAGTGTCAGTTCAATATCCTCCAGTGTGTGAGACTGATAACTAAAGCCTGGGAAATACTGTTTCGGACATCGAACTTTTCGGAGTTCGAACACCTACTAGGAACCAATTAAGTTCAAACACCGAGGTTCCACTGTGCAACGTAGCAAGTCATCAAAACCACTGTTGAACCGTCAAACCTCACCTTCTATAACAATAATAATTTTTATTTCTCTAAGTCTATAATACAAATGATACAGACTTAGTTGACATCACTGATACACTACATAGAAAATACCTGGTTATAAAGAAGTATCCCAAGGAAGTATCCCAAGGAAGTATCCCAAGGTATACACTTAAACCCACACCTTAAGAAGGTATCCCAGTAATATTTCTCAATATAAAAATTCAGAAATGATCTTATTCTCTGTATCTGCACCCGGCATATATCATATATACATACATACATATAACTAACCTTCCGCTAATCGTAGACAAGTGAATAACTCGTACAGGTGGTTGTTGGGGTCCCAGGTGGTTGCTGGGGACCCCAGGTGATTGCTGGGAACCCCAGGTGGTTGCTGGGAACCCCAGGTGGTTGCTGGGAACCCCAGGTGGTTGCTGGGAACCCCAGGTGGTTGCTGGGAACCCCAGGTGGTTGCTGGGAACCCCAGGTGGTTGCTGGGAACCCCAGGTGGTTGCTGGGAACCCCAGGTGGTTGCTAGGAACCCCAGGTGGTTGCTGGGAGACCAAGGTGTTGCTGGGAGACCAAGGTGTTGCTGGGAGACCAAGGTGTTGCTGGGAGACCAAGGTGTTGCTGGGAGACCAAGGTGTTGCTGGGAGACCAAGGTGTTGCTGGGAGACCAAGGTGTTGCTGGGAGACCAAGGTGTTTGGCCTGAATCAACACTTTCTATCAAGATTCAGTTCTTATTCTGAACCAATATACTTGCTAACACTGTTAGACAAACTTTTGTTAGACAAACTTTTGTTAGACAAACTTTTGTTAGACACTGTTAAGCCTTTGTTCAACGCTGTTAAGCCTTTGTTCAACGCTGTTAAGCCTTCGTTCAACGCTGTTAAGCCTTCGTTCAACGCTGTTAAGCCTTCGTTCAACGCTGTTAAGCCTTCGTTCAACGCTGTTAAGCCTTCGTTCAACGCTGTTAAGTCTTCGTTCAACGCTGTTAAGCCTTCGTTCAACGCTGTTAAGCCTTCGTTCAACGCTGTTAAGCCTTCGTTCAACGCTGTTAAGCCTTCGTTCAACACTGTTAAGCCTTTGTTCAACGCTGTTAAGCCTTTGTTCAACGCTGTTAAGCCTTTGTTCAACGCTGTTAAGCCTTTGTTCAACGCTGTTAAGCCTTCGTTCAACGCTGTTATTTAGCTGTTAATATAGTTAAACACTTTTATCAAACTCTTTTGTTAAATTTATTTTCGTTTTCAACAACATATCAACACTTACGTATAATATAAAAAATTGCGTATAATAATTTTTCTAACAACTCTCTTATGAACACTAAGAATTTATGTTCAATGTTGTTAGAGCTTTACTAATTTTGTTGTAAACAATGACATTTGTTGTTAGAACATAGACAAAAATAATTCACACATAGACTGGTTATAAACAAATAATATTCTCGCGCTGGCCACAAACACTTGTCTCACCAACACCTGAAGTACACGTATTTATCTAGCCACAAGTGGCAGGTTAAATATACACTTTGGTGTTTATCAAGTATGTATACACTCTTAACTTTATTTAATATTCATGTGTTTTAAATAGCTTTGCTTATTGGCTGGTTGGTTTATAAGGGTCATTGAGGTTTAATATTGCTTGTTCACCCCGCGTCAGGGTTACTTTAATATTAAAATGGGAATTAATGTTAACTCTCACTGTATGTACACAGAGATACATACATCTTGGCACTTATATACAAGCACACCTCTCGCTGTACATAACCTTACTTGTTATTGTACAATAATATGGCCTGGTGGCCCTCGCACAGTGGATGCACTGGACACACTGAGGCCAGATCTGAAAATCTTTGCTTCAGAGCTCCAAAGCTGGTTCACTTAACTAAGTCGACTCCACTGCTATTACCACACGCTTAGTACTGTTTAGCAGTTAGAGGACATATAAACCGCTTGCTTGGAAAATAATTGTCTAGTGTTGTCACCTAACGTCTTGTAGCATGCTGATGTAGTGGTCTAGGGCGTCGAGAGTCTGGCTTACTCAGAAGCTGCCTCCAGTCTCGGCCAGTCGCAGTATTGTTCTTTAGTAAGGACACACACACGCGAATGTATCTATTTATCAATATATCTATGCAAATTATTAGAACTCAATGGAAATAGGTCACAGTGACTTTTCTGGGTTAACCTACGTTAAGGGAAAACTTACAGGAATGGTGACTCTCGCATTAGTATTAAGATTGAATATGATTGATCAAGTAAACTATTTGTCTAGTTTTAAGTAATTACTATGTACTATCATCCTGTCTAGTTTTAAGTAGTACTATGTATTAGGATTAGTCTGCCCGAAATGCCCCGGCATGATAGTGGCTTTATTTCTACTTAGCAAACCAAAATTGTAATTACATATTGTAACGTTTACAAAGAAATAAACCTTTACTTTACTTTATAAAAAAGAGCATAGGATCTAGACTAGTTTAAGTCTTACCTGAACAACAGAAGACAGTTTGTTAAGGTCAATAATATAGAATCAGAACCATTGCCGATAGCATTTGGAGCTCCACAAGAGGGAATTTAGGGGCTTTGAATATTCTTGCGCTATGTAAACAACATGAGTGTAAACTACAATTGTATACTTGTGCTAGGTGGCAGGAAAACTAGAATCTTGCAACAAATAGGTATTAAATAAAAAAAATTGCTACGCTTAGGAAATACGGAGGTCACACTATTTGACTCAAAAGGTAAATTGAACAGGATAAATAATTTTAACGTACTGTGTAACGAAGAAATCTCAGCAGAAACTTCAGCGAAATATCTTTGATCTATCAGAACTAATTTTAATTTTTAAAAGGGTGGACTGGTAAGTCAGTGGAAGGCTTCGATCAGATGACCAAAAGCCTCAGTGGCGGGTCATCATATGACTGACCCGAGTCAGGAAACAGGACAAGTGTTTCCTGACGAGTCTTACCTAACCTAACCTTTGATCTATTGATGTCAGGTAAATTGATAGCGTACAATGAAGTAAATAAAACAAGACAGATGTTGAATAAAGTGCCATTGTTGACATGCTCGGTACCTACCTGCTCATGCAAGCAAGACCCTATATCTAGGTGGACTTTTATTGTTCTTCATGGGACTCTGACATGTAGTTGAGTACAAATAGGAAGTGCGTCTGTCTCGCGCTCAGCAGACGGGAGATCAAGCCTGCATCATGTCTTGATCTGAATAACCCAGGTGGGTTTAACGCTTTGAATGAATTATATTAATGATCATGGTACTCAACCCTAACATAAAAATAACTCAAAAACTGTCTACAAATTACCCAAAATGAGGTGAGATTCATCCAGTACGTAAGTCCAAGAGTATATATAAGTCAGGATGAATTACAACAACTGGAAATGCTTAAAGTGACAGACAAAATAAAGCAGCCGAACCTCAACTATGTAAATAATAATAATAATAATAATAATAATAATAATAATAATAATAATATCTATTTCTACAAGTACATGTACATGGTATACAGGCCTAGCTGACATCAATGACATACTACTATATATAAAGCCCCTTGTTATGCAGAGCATTTCGGGTAAATTAGGTTAATTTTATCCCAGGATGTGAATCGCACCAGTCGACTAACACCCAGGTACCTATTTTACTGATGGGTGAACATGGAGAGCAGGTTTATGGTAACACGTCCTAATGTTTTCCAGCAGTACAAGGGATCGATCCCCGGGCATCAGTGTTTTAACTGAGTGCGCTAGCGATCGAGCTACGGAGGATTGTGAGAGAGGTAAGAGAAAGGAGCGAGAGATAGGAGGAAGGGGAGAGAGCTGAAAGGATTGTTATCTTGGCTGATTAATTAGGGTTCAAGTTCACTTGTCAAGAATTTTTAGACCCAAAAATGGGTGTATTGAAATTAAACTCTTAAGTAAATATATACTGAGATAAATGCCTCCCTCACCGTGCACATGCACTGCTGCTTTTAGTGCACATACATAGAGATAATATCATTAGTATATATATACACAAAGAACACCAATGAGAGGAAATAAGCATTAACACTGCAGTTTTCATGACTATGTCTGGTGACCTTAATACACTAAGAGAGGTGTTGCGACACTAACATGGTCGACTTCTCAGCAGCTCCACGGTCAACGGTAACGAGACGTTGAAGAGGACGAGAACTAGATGATGCCAGGGAGGGAAGGGGAGGAGTCAGCAGGTATATAACGGGTGCAACTGGACCACCACAACACTCAGTCCCAGACATCACAAGCAACATGTTCTCGGTAAGAATATCTCGGTTATAATTATAGCCTTAATTTTTAAAAGGGTGGAGGGAGGAAAGGGCCAGTGGAGGGCTATAGACTAGATGACCAAAACTTTGCCATGTTTCAAGAGGTAAATTGCTGAACTAGAAAAGCGCAGGAAACATTTGGGTCCTGCTTTCCCTTGGAACGAATTCCTAACCTAACCCAAACCATTGGAAGAACTTACTGCTTCCTGGAGATCCTGAGGTTGGTAAAACTCCAGAGGTCACTTCCCACGATACAAAAAGGCAATTAATCCAACCATACAAGCAGTCCCATTTGCTTCTAGATGGTAATAATAAATAATAATAATAATAAAAACGTGACCCGAAAAATAAAAAAAACACTTTCATCATCACTTCGCTCCAGTCACCCTGTTCCTTGACCAGAGGTGACAAACGGCCGGGGAGTTGACTAACTCTCCAGTAAACTCAGGTAACTAAATAATAACGTACACTAATAAAATACCACGTACTCCATGTATTTACGTTTTTCATTCTAATTAAACACAAGTTAGTAATTGATACATCACATTAGTAGTGTATATTATCGACAGTATTTCTGTATGATCATATGAGAGTATCATACGATCATTATGCGAAAAATCATTTTAAATACGTAACGCAAAAATATATTTTTGTAAAGTATAGTTAATTAGTCAATATTAACCATTTCATCTGCAGGCGAATTATTAAAATATTAATTGGGAAGCACTAAAGTCGTAGGGGTAACAAAGAATCTGGCAATGTGTTATAACACAGTTTGATCCAAGGATGACAGAGAAGACTTCAGTTCGAAGGATTAGGAACTTACGAACAACAAATGTCATATAAGGATACCACACGAATATTATTTATTAACATTTGCTTTCAACAAGTCATAAATATTTCCTAACTTTCCTTAGATATAATTCACTGCGATGTTTAGGAATTTATCTGTTTACTGTTACACTTGTGACTTGTAAAGTGTCGACAAAATTTAGAACTTTCTTACATTCCTAAACTACGACGTTGTAGTCAGGGGCGGCTGGTGCGCAGGGAGAACTGGTGCGCAGGGAGAACTGGTGCGCAGGGAGAACTGGTGCGCAGGGAGAACTGGTGCGCAGGGAGAACTGGTGCGCAGGGAGAACTGGTGCGCAGGGAGAACTGGTGCGCAGGGAGAACGTGCGGAGAACTGGTGCGCAGGGAGAACTGGTGCGCAGGGAGAACTGGTGCGCAGGGAGAACTGGTGCGCAGGGAGAACTGGTGCGCAGGGAGAACTGAAACTGATCTAAGGTAGTTGGGTTTTTTCCTGTCTAGCGGGACAACACCAAGAGTCTGATTATATATACGTAGTATCGAATAGGTAAAACTTACGATTTTGGCTTAAATAGCAACGCTCTTCTTGCCGAATAAGGCAAGCGAAAATTTGTGTATGCAAAAATTTCTCAAAAATCATTCTGATCCTAACGAAAAAAATATTTCATTGTGTTTCTTATTAACGTATTGTAAACTTAACTAAAATATATTTAGTTGGATTAAGTTAAATTAAGTTGCGCTTGTTATAATAAGGTTAGGTAAGTTTTCTAAGATTCTTTTGGTATAACATTATTAATGTTTACATTAGCATAAATGAAAAAATATATATCTTTAAACGTATAAGAGAAAATTTTAGAAAGGATTTAATTTTAAATGAGACTTTGCTAATTGACCAGTTTTACCTATTCGGCATGATATATATATATATATATATATATATATATATATATATATATATATATATATATATATATATATATAGGATTAGACAATGTGCAACTTCTGGATATCTTTATTTGTAGACATTTCGCCATCCAGTTGTTTTATCAGTAAAATACAAGAACATTATGTGAAGACAGAACTGTATACAAAAGATGAGGTAATAAGTCCCTCATTAGTCATTACTATAAAACACACCTTTCAGAAGTTGGTCCTGTGTGTCATGGTAGCGGTTGCAGCCGCGGCGCCACAGGGATACGGTCCACCTGCACGTCCCTCCTACAGCGCCCCCTCAGGTCCTGTAGTCCCCATCCTGAAGGATGATCGTCAGGGACCTGACCAGGCCGGCAACTATAACTTCAACTTCGAGACTGGTGACGGCATAAGTCGTCAGGAGCAGGGCGCCCCCCAGGGCCCAGCTGGTGCCGTGGCAGCCCAGGGAGGATGGTCGTGAGTATCTTGCTGAAAATAATCCTAGGAAAACTGTAGAGACTACATGGAATTTTCAGGTAGCAATTATCTTGCAAAATAAAGACTATATTTTACTACAAACAATAAACAGACTAACTTTTACAAATCTAAATTATAGGTAGTCTTGCTATCAGATACACAGTCCATAGCACATCCAGTATCCAGACTCTGTAAGTCCATGTTCTTGCAGGTTCACCTTCCCCGACGGTAGTCCAGGAGTCTTCAAGTTCGTTGCTGACGGTGAAGGTTACCGCGTCGAGTCTCCCCTGCTGCCCACGCCCCATCCTCTCCCAGCCCACGCCATCGCCCAGATCGAGTTTGCCCGTCAGCAAGAAGCTGCTGGTCCCAGACCCACGTACGGCGCTCCTGCCAGACCAGGATACAACTAAACGATGGTCCACCTCACCATAACTTTTCCCCACCCCCTGACAAGTCCTTCCCTACAAAGTGAAACAGAATACTGCCTTAACTATTGTAACTTGTGAGTGACGATAATATCGGATGCACAAAGTTGATGCATTTGGTTTTGACAAACACTGCATGACCGCCCCTGACATCTCAACATTAACTACGTTTTCTAATGTCTTTTGGATGAATTTTTACTCTTCTTGTCTTAAAAGAGCTGCAGCCATTACGTCCTTGAAGAGCTGCAGCCATTACGTCCTTGAAGAGCTGCAGCCATTACGTCCTTGAAGAGCTTCATCCATTGCGTTTTATGAATCAAATTTGCTTCCCCAGGACAATTGCGAGAACCACAAATAGTAGACCGCAGTAGAAATATATATGCTTATTTATTATCTATTGTTAACAGTGATGAATTTTCTGCATAAAAATGCATAAGATTTCGTGTTTGTCCATTAACCTGAGATATTTCAAGAGGAGTCCACTCCCGGTCTCCAGAGGTGTTCACTCCCGGTCTCCAGAGGTGTTCACTCAAGATATATGGGTATATCTGTACAAAATCTTAAATATTAACATTTATGGCATTGGTCGTCGTGGAGAGGGAGAGAAAGAGAAAGAGAGAGTGTTCGTCTCCCTTGATCTTATAATGTCAAAATGTTGGCCCTTACGGAGTCCTACTAAACACACGTTTCCATCCTCGTACTTTTTCTCGTATTATCTCAGTCTTTTCCACGTTTCCAGCTATCACTGCTTCTTTAGTTTTTGGACCAATCTTCCATGCAGTACCGTGTCGTATGCCTCCTTGCAGCTCAAGAAGATTCAGGCCACCATTATTATTATTATTATTAATATTATTATCATGGGGAGCGCTAAACCCGTAAAGATTACACAGCTCAGTGGGATTGGGGGGGGGGATGGAAGGCATTCAGGCTTAATTCAGGGAACTGGAGTGCACAGATCCAATTCCCTAGATCAAGAGCCCCTCACCAACATCAATGAACCTTCTTCGAGGGGATTCAACCACCAATATTGCGTAATACTCTATTTAAATATGAGATGCTATGTCAACCTTCAACAGTTTAAATTTGGAGCGTTCATTTAAAATATTATTGACTTTATTAAGATAACTAGATTTGTTTAATATAACTACACGTCTTCCTTTATCAGGCCTAGTAACAACTATGTTGATATCATCTTTTAACTACTTTTAAAAGAGTATTGCTAAGAATATTCTAGT
This sequence comes from Cherax destructor, assembly GCA_009830355.1. Taxonomy (NCBI): domain Eukaryota; kingdom Metazoa; phylum Arthropoda; class Malacostraca; order Decapoda; family Parastacidae; genus Cherax; species Cherax destructor. The sequence continues at coordinate 383,717 of WNWK01000337.1, read as the reverse complement.
TTTCTCAACCTAAATTTTACAAATCCTATCAAATGAGCTTTTTGTCACTGATGATATTCTTGATTGAGTTTAAGCTGTCCTCAGCATATTTACTAAAAGAGATTTTATGGAACAATTTCTCAAAATTTAGAAAGTATTTCACATAGCCCTCGCTACAGGCAACCCAAAAATATATATCCCCAGTGCCATTACATCTTTAGTCAAAACTATTATTTGATCAAGTGAAAATTACTGAAGCAGGATCTAATGTTTTTCGTTAATCAATACCTAATTGTTTAAGTTTCCTTTGATGAATCAAACTAATATTTAATTACCTATTATTTGCATTGTCACTGACATACATATAATTAATAAGAGGAGACCTGGCCAGGAGAATGAATTAGTTTGTTGCAGGTATTCAACTATTACTTTCAGGCTTAATTTCAGCATCTAGTAATTTAAGCCAAGACCTATATAGGTGTTTGTTGATACAAAACTAAAATTATGTACTTTAAGAAGTTCAGGGCATATGGGTAGATTATACCACACTAGGCATCCTTTATCTAAAACATCAAATTCCGCAGTCTGGGATCACCGTCGCTTGAACAACCATCCTCTCACATAAACCACGGAACGGGTGGAAGTTTGAAGTCATGGCGAGTCCTAAAACTCCAGACCAGTGCGTATACCGTGGTTTATTTGCAGTCTCGTTATTACGATTTCGAGAGTCATCCTCTCACATCCGATTATTTCAGTTTTGGCAGCAGCCAGGAAGAGATTGGACCTTGTTGTTATTTCTAAGTCTCTTTACATTGCTAGGATGAGGCCTAAACTGGACAGTACAGCTCCAACTATTCAGTTGTATTTTATTCTCTAGTTTACAAAAGAGTGAAATGAACCAGCTACGCTTCACTTAAATTATTCTATTAGTGGAGAACTATATTATGAAGTTTCCTTAGGAATTAGAGATCACATAGTGAAATTTTTTAGTTGTAGAACTGTAAAATTGAATGGATGGAAAGTGTACGTAAGAAGAAGCCAGACTTAAAGGAGTCCACACTGGAATGAGAAGATTCTTAGCTGGACGATAAGAAAATAAACTATGTAAAAACTTAGTACAAGATTTAATAGAATAACTAACTCACTCTAACACATATTCTCTCTCTCTCTTTCTTTTTCCCTCCCTCTCGTGATGGTATTTTTATTTTTTTTAGTTCAACAGCGCAAAAAGCAGTGGAATATTTTTATGAAGAACTCAGTTGATTATAATATAAATGATTGTAACTTTTAGGACATAATAGGATAATTTTCCTTCAGATGTGAACACCTGAGGATGTAATGTTTACAACCTCACGTCAGGAAACATTCTCACAGATGAATGAGTATCCCCCTCATTACACATCACACGCTGAACACATTAGTATGTAAATTAATGTTATTTAAATGAGACGCTTCCATTACCATGAATAATATCAGGAGATAATGAGGTGCTGCATCTTCTTCAACGTCCCACGTCATTTACATATTCTTAGATACAGTAATGTTGCCATATTTGATAAGAGTCACTTGACTTTCAATGTTAGATGGCAGATGCAAAATACGTGCAGTGTACTGAACAAATATTGCTCTGACTTTACATTAACTGTTCCTTGTGTCTCCAGCATCAAGCTTCTCTCAGAATGGCTCTTATATGTGGACAAAAAGGCGTTTTTAAGTAACCACTTCGTTGCGTAATTCTGATTAAAGTAATTTGTTTTACCAGACGATAACGAGCGGGATCTTGCACGGGTGCAGTTAGGTTAGGTAAGGTTCGTCAGGAAACAGGTCAAATGTTTCCTGAAGCGGGTCTTAGTCATATGATGACCCACAGCTGGAGTTTTGGTCATTTGACCGAGGCCTTCCGCTGGCTTACCAGTTCACCCCTTTAAAAATTATGATTATAATTATAATCATTATCACGGGTGCTGTGCTAGCAAGAGTTGTGGTCACTAGTCCTACACGTATGAAAAATAACCAATTTCTGGTAGCAAATTCTCCAGGTATTGTCAATTAGTTTACAAAATTGTGGCTTAAATGCTAAGAAGTGGATTAGATTAATTAGTTTTATACGACCAATTGATTTCTATTAGTTTATCACAATTTACGTACCGTATTTTCTGGCATATAAGACACTCGATCATATGATACACAACGTTAGTAAACAACCGCTAGAGTGTAACACAAAGCACACCCTTGACCCTTGACCCTTGACCCTGACCTTGACCACATAAGTCTCAGGGTGATTTTCCAAGACTTTTTATTGGAAAAAAGGTGCGCCTTATATGCCAGAAATTATGGTATTTAAGTGTTGAAGTGTTTTCGTATCTCTGGACCGCGGCGCCCCAGTAGGTACGGATCGTCGCCGGCCCAGTCTTAGGTCCTGTAGTCCCTACTCTGAAAGATGATCGTCAAGGACCTGACGAGGCCGGCAACTACAACTACGTCAGGAGCAGGGCGCCCCAGGGCCCAGCTAGTGCCGTGAAAGAACAGAGAGGATGGTTGTAAGTATCAGTGCTTATATAAATAACGTCAACTGTAGTCAGTAATGGTTTTTATATTACGAAAGTGGGAAAGTGATTTAATTTAATGTAACTGTCAACAGCCAAACCCTCGTTCATTGACACCCAGCACAACATTACTGATTCTGTGTCATCACTGAAGGCTCTTGACTCATATAATGACTCCAACAACATGCTCATTGGAGAAGCCAGGTACAGATACTAAAAAATCCTGAAAAAAGGAATTAATGCACAATTGCTATGGATCCCATTACACATTGGATTACTCCTTCATGATAAAGTTGATATGTTAGCCAAGAAGAGCACCCAGAAGGAGAATGTAGAATATAACTTTGGTATATCTGTGTCTAGAATTAGGAATAATATTATGAGAGAAGTAAATAATGAAAATGATTGTTATAGGAATGCAGCTAGAAAGCCTGAGTAGATCTACAACCCACTATGATAACAAGAACGTAGATAAGTATGTTTATGAAGCAACTTGCAATGTGAACAGACTTACTGATGTTGTAGTGGCCAGGCTTAGGCTTGGCTACAGGTACTTCTGACAGTTTGGGAGACACACAGATGATGATCAGACCAAATGCAAATTATGTGGTCAGGCATATGGTCACTGTCTTGAACACTATGTGTTTAATTGTCCACTTATTGAGGAATATAGAGATAGACAGTATAATAACCTATGTGACATGTCAAGATATCTTATTAATGAAAATAAGATACCAGATATACTAAGCAAATTTCCTAAATTTGCTTGTAACAGATAAGTGAACTGTAGATATAAATCCAAATGTACACCTGTTAACCCTTTTGGGGCCTAGTTCCTGGGCCCATTGTGTATCTATATGCTCTTGCGCTACCGTCCACAGGATGGATATGGGGTGCACAATAAACTAGCCACTTCGGTGGCAAAATCTAAAAAATCTAATCTTTCTCCGGGAATTACAGCGAGGATTGGTTGGTTAATCGATTTTTTATAAATATCGACTACACGAGGGGTCATTCAGGCTACATGTCACCTGTTTACCACCAGTCTAGAATACTCGAATCCCAAATATAGGCCTGTAATTATTTAAGTAAACTAATAATATATTTACCGAGGTATTATACTCCCCTCCACGTGTTCATGCATTGTTGCTAGCATTATACATATATCAGAATATATACCATTGTACATATATCATCAGGGATAATCTTTGATGAATGTTATGGTCGTGGTATATCTGACGTGTAGGCAATAAATATATCAACAGTCTGCAGAGAAAAATAAATCAACATTCTGCCTGCGCTAGATTACTGGTTAATAAAATTATCTTCCTGCCATGTCTCTTAACCTGCTGGTCTTGCTTAATAGTTTCTCACAGACGGTGATTACAGCTGTGATGGTGCTGGACAGCAGCTGAGATGGTGCTGGACAGCAGCTGTGATGGTGCTGGACAGCAGCTGAGATGGTGCTGGACAGCAGCTGAGATGGTGCTGGACAGCAGCTGAGATGGTGCTGGACAGCAGCTGTGATGGTGCTGGACAGCAGCTGTGATGGTGCTGGACAGCAGCTGTGATGGTGCTGGACAGCAGCTGTGATGGTGCTGGACAGCAGGTGTGATGGTGCTGGACAGCAGCTGTGATGGTGCTGGACAGCAGCTGTGATGGTGCTGGACAGCAGGTGTGATGGTGCTGGACAGCAGCTGTGATGGTGCTGGACAGCAGCTGTGATGGTGCTGGACAGCAGCTGTGATGGTGCTGGACAGCAGCTGTGATGGTGCTGGACAGCAGCTGTGATGGTGCTGACAGCAGCTGTGATGGTGCTGGACAGCAGCTGTGATGGTGCTGGACAGCAGGTGTGATGGTGCTGGACAGCAGGTGTGATGGTGCTGGACAGCAGGTGTGATGGTGCTGGACAGCAGCTGTGATGGTGCTGGACAGCAGCTGTGATGGTGCTGGACAGCAGCTGTGATGGTGCTGGACAGCAGCTGTGATGGTGCTGGACAGCAGGTGTGATGGTGCTGGACAGCAGCTGTGATGGTGCTGGACAGCAGCTGTGATGGTGCTGGACAGCAGGTGAGATGGTGCTTCATGAAATAGGTGTAATGGTGCGTAACAGGAGTTGAGACGGAGCCTCACAGAACAAGTGTGATGGTGTTGTACAAGAATGGTATACAATAACGACAAGATGAAAATTAAGACACATGTGCAACATCTGGGTATCTTTTCAAATTATGTCCTTGAATTTGTATTGATAAAACCACTGGATGGCGAAACGTCTACAGTAAAGATACCCAGATGTTGCAGGTGTCTTAGTTTTCAGGTGAGATGGTGGCTTACAGAACAGGTGTTATGGTGCTCACAGACGTAGTACGTTCAGAAGCTCAAGAAAGTCAAAAAGTTCACGACTACAGAGAGAACAGAGTGGAGAGCAGGACAATGAGAGGAGAGTAGAATAATTGAGAGGAGAGCAGGATAATTGAGAGGAGGAACTAATCCTATCTCCTCTAAACGAATGAATAGCAAAGGAAAACTTATATTATGGATGGTCTGCTATACCAACAAGGTGATGAATAAGACACATGTGAAACACTTGGATATGTTTATTGCCGAAACGTATCTCCTGCGAAGCAGACTTCTCGAGTCAAATACAGGTGACTATATTACTGGAGGTGGCCCAGTCCCTTAGCCTAAAGCAGAGGCTGAGGAACTGACCACCACAACACATGTGGCATTCAAAGAGTATGTTACAATTTATTCCATATAGGCTGCCTCCCAACCAGCGAACCAGGTGCTAAGGGTGTAACGCTATGGGTACCCATCATTAAATCAGTACATTGGTTCATTAACCAATCACAGGCGGGCCTGCCAAGTGCTGAGGCGACGTGGTATCACTCGTGGTCAGCATTTGCCAGACTCGTATAGATGGTTGAGTACGGTGCTTTCTCTCTCTGGCTTCTGCTTTGCCATTCTTTGTCACCGTGGTACACTTATATTCAACTCCTGTACATAGTGTACATAAGTGTACATAGCTATATATAATTGGTGAAGGAAATACAAATTAAATAGTACTGCTGAGTTTGCTTTTCTCCAACCCAATACGACCAAGTCACAGGACATTTACCTGTGTTCGTAATAACACATCTACGGTCGCCACTGTTACATTCGCCAGTATTCGACTGAAGAATCCAGCTGCTCGGGTGACAATTTTCGTCAATAAAGATATCCAAGTGTTGTACACGTTACTTATTCATCCAAAGATAACTTGATCACAATATACAAGATACTAAGATTGGATAGGATCACACATATTTAGTGTCAACAGTTACACCAGGTGGGAAGTACAGTGCTTGTGTTCTGAAGGAGAGGGGGAGAGAATGTTGCAATTTTTTAACTAGTATCGGCACGACTCGGGCAAGACAGTGATGTAGTAAGTGATGATGAAAGTGTTTCTTCTTTTTCGGGTCACCCTGCCTCGGTGGGAGACGGTCAATGTGTTAAAAACAAAAAGAGTTACACCACGGCCTTAAACCCTCGTCGAGATCCTCAGAAGAAGAATTAGAAATGTAAGAACATATAAAAGTTTTATTTAATGAACATGTTTAAAGGAACTAGTAGTAGGTTGGTAGACAGCAACCGCCCAGGGAGGTACTACCGTCATGCCAAGAGAGTGTAAAACGAAAGCCTGTATTTGTTTTACATGATGGTAGGATTGCTGGTGTCTTTTTTCTGTCTCATAAACATGCAAGATTTCAGGTACATCTTGCTACTTCTACTTACACTTAGGTCACACTACACATTCATGTACAAGCATATGTATACACACCCCTCTGGGTTTTCTTCTATTTTCTTACTAGTTCTTGTTCTTATTTCCTCTTATCTCCATGGGAAAGTGGAACAGAATTCTTCCTCCGTAAGCCATGCGTGTCGTAAGAGGCGACTAAAATGCCGGGAGCAAGGGGCTAGTAACCCCTTCTCCTGTATATATTACTAAATGTAAAATGGGAAACTTTCGTTTTTCATTTTGGGCCACCCCACTTCGGTGGGAAACGGCCGACGTGTTGAAAGAAAGAAAGTTTAAAGGAACAAACAATATACACAAATAAAGATATCATCCTGGAAGCTGCGGTGACAGGGAAGACTGGAGATGATGAAGATAGTGAGTCTTTAGTTATGCTGGTCAGAGGTGAAGGAAGAGGAGGTGCACACGGATGAAGAGGAGCCCAAGGAGGAAGAGGCGTTCACGGAGGAAGAGGACATGAACGCGAAGGAAGAGATGTCCACACATGAAGAGGAGATGCCGACTAAGGAAGAGAAAGAATTTGCGGAGGATGAGAAAATAAAGTACAGAGGAAGAGATGCCCACAAAGAAAGAGGTGGTGACCATGGAAAAAAAAGGCTGCTCACGGAGGAAGAACAGTTACCCACCGAGAACGAATAGATGCCCAAAGATGCCCAGGACTCTACCAACATCAATGGATCCTCCAAAAGAATAAAGATTTGTTCAGGTATTGATTTTGGTCAAGAGTATTGCTCAGCGTTATTATCCTTTCAGGCTTCCAGTTTTCCAGTCCTAACCTTCCAGTCTTCTCCAGTAGTTCTACCTGAGGGAGGTCACAGGACAGATACCTTGCTTCTCTCATGCGTGTTGAAATAACTAAGGAAATAATTTGGAGAGAAAGCGTGATTCAGAGGGCTAGATATGGAACGCCAGAACGCTAAACCATGTTCGATCTCAATGCGTTATTTAAATAATTCATTACGTTAACGTAAATGTGAAATACCTATCTGCAATACAGGGTCGTATGGCAGATGTGTTGCAGTGGTGTAGCGTGTAGAGACCAGCAGGTCGTCACTGATCATGGCTGATATGCTGTACATATTTCAACGTAACAGTTAAAAGCGACAACTAGCGGAAAATTTATGTGCAGAGAACTAGGTAGGCGGTTGGATAGTAAAGTGTTGAGATAGGCCGTCGTTTAGTTGTATCCTGGTTTAGTAGGAGCGCCGTACGTGGGTCTGGGACCGGCACCTTCTTGCTGGCGGGCAAACTCGATCTGGGCGATGGCGTGGGCTGGGAGAGGATGGGGCGTGGGCAGCAAGGGAGACTCCGGGCGGTAGCCTTCATTATCAGCCACGAATTTTAACTCTCCAGGAGTACCGTCGGGGAAGGTGAACCTGGAAAATGCCTAAGTCGTAAGGACCTTCTGTATCAGTGGTGACAGATGGGTATCAGAACAGTTACTCATTTAATGAATAGTGGCTTGACTGTTGTTTACCCTTCAATAAATATTGGTTTGACTGATGTCAGATATGCTAAAGTAGAACATCACTCTCCTAACTAACTCAACAGTTGACGTTATTAATGTAAACACGGACACTCACGACCATCCTCCCTGGGCTGCCACGGCACCAGCTGGGCCCTGGGGGGCGCCCTGCTCCTGACGACTGATGCCGTCACCAGTTTCGAAGTTGAAGTTATAGTTGCCGCCTGGTCAGGTCCCTGACGCTCATCCTTCAGGATGGGAACTACAGGACCTGAAGTGGTGCCGTAAGACGGAGCAGGCGACGACCCGTACCCTTGGGGCACCCCAGCCACTACGCTCGTTATGGCACACAGGACCAACGTCTGAAAATTCACATATAAATAACCGTGATAGAAATATAAAATAACTCGTTACACAAAATAATGGAACCACTCACAATGTTATTCTTTACGTAGTGACCCTCCAACCACAGCAGGAAAGTAAGATACATCCACTTATGAGTAACATTGAAATAAAAGAGGGAGATGATGATGATAAAAGGAGGAGGAGGACAGAAGAAGAGGAAGATGAAGATGATGATTTTCATATAACTATGAACCAGAGAGGATTATTAACTCAGGATAATCTACAAAAGTTAAGTAATATGACACATTTCTTGAAGGAGGTGACGACCCACACCCGGTGACTAACAAACAACTATTCAGCACAAAGTAAATACAGACAGCAGGTGCAAGGCGACTTCTCCAAACTTCTTGGCTCACTCTGGGATCAATCTCGTGCTCATTCTTGGCTCATCCTGGGATTAATCCTGATGGCCAGCCTAACAGAACAAGTGAGCAACGGTTTATTACTGGTGAAGAAGTGATTCATGTAACTCTGATTTATCTTTATGAATAAAGTATAAATGATGAGGACATCAAAGAGAATGTAAATGTTTGTTAAGTATTAATAATATTCACAGTGAATGCTGCGTCTCAGATGAACAGTTAACACAATTTGCATAATTTGGTCAGTGCTTGTCGTGTTAGTGGTGATGGTGGTAATGGAGGAGGTGGTGGTGGTTTTCTTGTTGTTGTGGTGGTGGTGGCGGTTTTGCTGGTGTTGTTGTTGGTGGTGTTGTTGCTGTTGGTGGTTTTGTTACTGTTAGTGGTGGTGGTTTTGTCTTGCTGGTGGTGGTGGTTTTGTTGTCGTTAGTAGCGGTGGTTTTGTTTTTGGTGGTGTTGTTGTTGGTGGTGGTTTTGTTGTTGGTGGTGGAGGAGGTGGTAATATTGATGGTATTTTTCCCCTCACAAGGGTAAGTATTTCCTGGCGCTTTTCACCTTCAGTCGTGACTTTGACCCCCTTAAAACAAGCAAAATATAACAGCCATAATAAAAATTTCAACTTACTAAACACAAACACATCCCCACTTACTACTGTGTATTTTATATATATATGTATACAGGACACTTAGAACTTGAACCCAGCGCTCCGACTCTTCCTGGAGATCTGCAACACAACACACTGACACAATACAAGAAATATATACCTCTCTGATATACTCTGTGTTATATTCAACCTATATACTAACTCCATGCAAATAAAGGGATCAAAAACTTGGAACTCCCTTCCAGAAGATGTATAAACTTCCCCTTCAACCATCTGTTTCACAAATATATTAAAAAAATCACCCGAATCTGACTGAAACACTTTATAGACAGATTATGTTTAGGCATTATGTGACTAAGACCAGGAGGATGTCTTATCTAGAATCTTGGTACCTGTGGAACCTGAGGAGGTCTTACCGAGAACATGCTGCCGTGATGTCAGTTATGGACTGTACTGCTGGCTGGAGCTACACCCATTATATATCTGCTGGTTCCTCCTTCATTTTGCCAAGTATCATTATAGACCTCGGCCTCTTTACCATCTTGTTCTGTGACGGCCGTGCGGTTGCCTCAAAAGGCTGATGTAACTCAACCACATCCTTCTCAGTGTCAGACTTTATGAAGAAACCACCGGTCGTGTGAAGGAGATTGAAATGTAAAAAAAAAAAATTGATATTCGTACAAATATATTATTTTTGAAAGAGATATAGACTAATTTATGATATATCTGTATTGTATTAGCCTTTCTGAACATCTTGGAATAAGCTGAGGAAGCAGTGATGTGGTGATATGCAGCAGGAAGAATCCTAGAGACAGAAACAGCTCATGGCCAAAATAGCGTACATGTAAATATGTGGGACACTTTGTTTCGAACTGTTATGTATGTGCTCTGACAACACCCATAGGCTGTCCTGAAACACGATTTCATGTATTAAAAAAACATTGAAGTCCATCTTGAAACAGTCACATAATCTATTGAGAAATCATTCTCATTATACTCCTTACAGCACCCAAATCCTTAGTGCTAATATCATCTTCAGTCTGCCCATTAATAAAGTTCCCTCAATTTGTCATGAAACTGCAGTTCATCTGTTTTAATTCACTATTAGTTTGTCTTGAAGCTTCCGTTCATCTATCATGAAGTGAACCAGAATTCTTAATTAACCACCCAGTGCTCTTTGTTGGATGTGAATTGATATACAACACGAATTTCGAGTGGTAAAGAGCATAGTGTAAAGGCACTATGAAAAAATATAACGAGAGAGAGAAAATATGAGAGGATGATAAAATGCTGCAAGTGAAGCTCACCTGCAGAATCCTTCACCTTCACAGATATGCTAACCAACTCGTTAAACACTTGTTAACCAACGTGAAAGTGTCGTGGCTAACTCAGGACTAATTATCGAGACTTTGCGGGCGTTCTAATGACAATCCTCTGTCTAGTTTCTAAAAAGATGCATTATTTTACTTTGCACATATACTGCTACATTGTTTCTTCTGCCCCAGAGTAAGAGTAATTGATGGTAAACACAAGATGAGGGTAAATGTACCACAGTGAATCAATGCGCAAATCATAACTTGATTGTTTTTTTAACTTTAAGAATCGATGAGAAATTAGAACGGAAATGTATATATTTATTACCAGTAACATTTACACTTGTAAAAGTTTAACTAAGGTGTTTCTGTTGTTCTTTGTGACGCACAACATCGATCTAAGAGGCTGGCGGAAGTTGCACTCATCTCCCATCCCTTCCCTAGGGGTTGAAAGATAAATAAAGTCATATCTTCCTTGTATCTTGCTCGATTTCCGTGAAGAAAACTTCCATGATATGGAGTCAAAATTAAAAAGGACTGAATACTATTTACACCAATTTTTGGTATAGGGCGGCCATCTTGAGGTGTACCTCATTTTTACCATTTTTGTTCAATAACTGACCGTTTATCTATGGTTATAAATGAAGATGTATAAAAAATGCTGAAATAAGTTTTTATTCCGCTCTTGGTTATGGACCCACGTGGCGTTTCACTACTATCTCCCTTCCAGATTAAAAATGGAAGGAAGCGGGCCTGTAAGATCTTATAGTTGGGCATTTCAGCTGTAACCTTGGCTGCCTTGATATGGACGCTTCCCCACATCACCAATGGACTGATAATTAATATGGAAGTCTCCCGGGCTAAAATGTTTCCAAGTCTGGTAAATCCTTTCTTGGGATGATTATCTTATTCATGTACTTTTATTATTTTATTGTTGCCTTTTGGTTACTTCAAATGTCTTTTTTAGATCGCATTGCTGCGATAGATTGGTCCCGCTGCATCAGCGGGAGCTGAGGTGTCCAGCTCTCAGCAAAAACCAAAAAAATAAGAGTCGAAGCATATTCTTTACTTAGTGATGCCTTCTAGACCTACCATGCTGCTAGAAGCAGCAGGTTGCCAATTAAACTTCAAGACACTTTGAGTTCTGAGAAACTATTAGTAAGAGGCAAGGTAAATGGCACCATATTAATGATATGGTGAGTTAAAATGGAAGATAGATCAGACCACAATCAAATCTCAAGGTAAAAGTATAACCCAGTACATATACTTTATTCATGAAACTCAGCTTGTTTACAATGACCAACCGCCCCAGAAGCACTATATAAGCATTTGTGCTTGATAAATCCCACTCGTGGGTGAAACGTTGTACCAACTAGATGTATTTCTCTCACTGTGCAATCAGAAGGTATGCCAGTATTGCAAAATCTTCGTCCTCTGTGCCTCAATGCACGCGACTGGAATAATATCCAATGATTATAATCATTGCCATAATTTTCAAAGTGGTGGATGGGTAAGCCAGTGGGAAGGTCTCAGTCAGATGACCAAAAGCTCCAGCTGCGGGTCATCATATAATTAAGACCCGCGTCATGAAACACTTGACCTGTTTCCTGACAAACCTTACCTAACCTAACCCGCCTCATGGTGAGCGAAAATTCCATGACACTCTAATCCACGGGACCATACAATCCTACAAGAATCATGCACCCAGCAGAACTAGGTGTTGTACCGTGATCAGAGGACATACGATGGTGTGGGGTGCTTCAGGGCTAATTTCATCCTCCTCCCTGTTTGGTGTACTAGTCTCCACTAGCTCACCATTAGGTGGGCTAAAACAACATGGGTTTGAATCCTCGGCTAGTCGCAGTGTTATTGATTAAATACCACTTGTTCATGGTTACAATAATATATATATATATATATATATATATATATATATATATATATATATATATATATATATATATATATATATATATATATATATATATATATATATGTCGTGCCGATTAGGTAAAACTTGCGATTTTGGCTTAAATAGCAACGCTTTTCTTGCCATATAAGACAAGCGAAAATTTGTGTATGTAATAATTTTGCTAAAATAATTCTGAACCTAAAGAAAAAAATATATTTCATTGTGTTTGTTTATTATTAAATTATTGTAAAAGTATCTAAAATATATTTAGTTGGGTTAGGCTAAATTAAATTACGCTTGTTATAATAAGGTTAGGTAGGTTTTCAAAGTTTCTCTTGGTACAAAATTATAAATTTTTACATTAAGATAAATGAAAAATATATATCTTTAAACGTATAAGATAAAATTTTAGAAAGGACTTAATTTTAAATGAGTTCTTGCTAATTGACCAGTTTTACCTAATCGGCACAAATATATATATATATATATATATATATATATATATATATATATATATATATATATATATATATATACACTGCCCATTGAGCCTGGGGGACTTATATATTTTGATTTATTTTGTGAAAACACTAGTTTTCACGTCTTTTCTCGAAGGACCACTTGTTCTTTAAATACTTGTACACTGTATTGCAAGTTTTGAACCACTATGTGGCCACTATCCGGTTCGAAGGACCAAATTGTGGGTAATTTTCATGTAGAACAAAAACATAAACTATGTATCAATAATGAGGATACTTAGCTTTGTTGCTGATTCAGCCTAGCCGCAGCTGCAGCCGGTAGACTCTTCCTACGTGAAACAGTTGTTCTACAACCCTGGAGCTGATAAGAAATAAGGTTAAGTATATGATTGCCCCAAAAAGCATATAGCAATATACATTCAGTAAGTGAATACTGAACAGTGCCTTATTTACTTACTTTTTTGGGCTCGATGGCCCGTCCATTATGGGTTAATATGGAAAACACCAATAAGCCATGATCTAGCTATCTGCTGCGCAGCTGACTGAAACTAGTGACATAACTTACTGGACTTACCCGGGTATTGTATCGGACCCGTAAGCTCCCTGGCTTGTATTAGGGATGCAATCCATTATCCGCTGTCTTGATTGAAGAATCTGTGTTCTAAGGTGGACTGTTTGACGAATGTTCGCAACACTGCATACCACACTTTCAATCTTGTCCTTTTCACAGTAATGTCATTACAAGAAGCTGAGCACACTTCTCTGTAATCTTTCTACTGTGATTGGTGAGATTGTTCATTGGGTCGAGGATGCACTGTTATAGTTTCTTTGTTAAGGTCAATGCAAGCATAACACGCTCCTTGCACCGTTTCTTCATGCAATCTGCCCTGCTGCACCTCTCGCTGCCTTCCCTTGCCCCTTAATACAAAAGATCTGCTGATTCCAGTAGTTTTCCCTTCCTTGTCAAACTATAACAGAAAGTAGTACAATATGCTTGATTTCTTGTTGTCTGGGTATAGACGAAAGTTTGTTATCTTTATCTTGGTAATAAAGTGGGTTCAGGGTTTCCCTAATTTTCCTGGTAAGGTAAGAGATTAATTGTCTCTCATTAACTCACCCTAGATGCAACACTGGTCAGCCATTACAAATTAAACTTGTTGATCAGAAGCTAGATGACATTTGCCCTTCCTGAGAGGGTCGTCCCTCAGGGCTGAAAGTGGCTGAAAAGGGCTGAAGGGGCTGAAAGGGTTGAAGGGGCTGATACCCCCCCCCCTTCTTCTGGAGAAAATTTCTCCACAATTATCCTATGAAAGGATACACAGCGAATCACAGCATTGTGAAAAATCTAGATTGTATATTCGGGATGATCTTTAAAAATTTGTTGGATGTTTTAGAAAAAGATTAATATTTCCTAAACTGCTAATGTAATTGCATTAAAAAATTACACGGTATTAGGCTGAAAATGTTTTAAAGGCCTAATTCCTTTTTTTATAGTTTGATAGCCTAATTTCTTAGTATTGCAGACCAAATCAGAGGATAATTAGATGTTACGAAGCCTATTTGAATTAAATTTTCCTCCATGTAAGACACACTCATGTTGAAAAATTGAAGCCAACCAAAAGAGGTATTCTCCAGTTACGGTATAGAATCCAACAATTCTAATTTTTTTAAGTTACACGTGCTTTTGTTTATTCTGTGACCTCAGATCAGGCAGGCATTTTCTGGTGTCTTGTGTGAAGCCGTCGTCATCACAACACTAGGCAAGATTCAGTTGGTCAGTCTTTCTCATTTAACATGTTGATATTCCATCATAGTGACGTTAATGGTTCATGCAAATTTTACAAGTCTCAGCTCTGAAGTCCAGCATTTCCCAAAGTATAAACAGAAGTTTGTCTTCTTGCTTTAATGTTTTTGTTCGTGTTTTGCTCGCTACTGCGCCTCAGAAACAGGCATTAAGCGAGAACTCTCACCATGAAATTGTAGATGGACTACGGTGAAGGAGCTTCTGCTCAAACCTGCTTAGCCAGATCAACAGCCTGCTAAGCGAGCACTCATGAAGGAGCCAGTAAGTTGTGCAACACATGCATGACATAGGCATTGTGTGCCTAGACACACGATGCCTATGTGTTCTCTGCCTGATCTCAGAGTAAAGTTCCTGCATGACGTTACTTGTTTTGGATGCAGTTGCAATGGACAATTCTGAGTAAAATAAACCCAGGTCTAGCTGGTACTGCCTCGATGATGCTCCACTGATGCAAGTTACTGTGAGACCTCAGGCCATACCACTGGTTAGTGTAATATACTCTGAGGTGTATGGAACATTATTTCTCTCTAGAATGTTAACCTACGAATGCTCGGTCTGATAACTGCTGATATGGTAAAGCCGAAGAAGGGATGAGCTGGTCTTCAAACTTTGACAGGTGTATTGACATGAGTCAGTACTAGAACTCTGGGTAAGACTCGTGCACTCGCCCTCTAGAGAGAGCAATCCTTAACTTTCATATTGTCTGTATCAAGTTCTCAGAAAGCAACGAGGGAATAAAGTCCAAGTTTGAGATATTGCTAACGGGACTGTAAAGGAAGACAACTTAGATAACATGAAATTTATTGACAACGAGCAAGCAGAGGCTAAACTAGACCTGGGCTCCCCAAAGTGGTCAATATCATCCCCTAAGGGTCGATGGGACTATCGAAGGGGTCAATAAATGTCCTGGGTCAAAAAGGTGTCAGTAAATGCCTGGGGTCGTGCTTTGCGTTTGTATCTGTGACCTCCCACCCTCCTCCTTGTCTCTCTCATCTCACCAGCCAAACATCAGTGGCCTTGTTGACACTCATCAGATGAATCCTTCCCATTAATGAAATCAACAGTTTCTGTAAAAAAAGGGTATGTTAAACCTTATATTTTTCATAATATAAATATTACATATTTTTATGAAGCCATAAATATTATTATTATATATTATTATTATTATTCATAGTACTATCAGTTAAAGTACTACCATGTAATAAATGTCTTTCATGGAACGAACCTTTCCCCCTTCTTCCTTCCTTCCTTCCTTCCCTTCTTCCTTCCTTCTCTTCTTCCTTCCTTCCATCCTCTTCACTCCATATTCTGCTGTCTGAATAATACCTCGTGTAACCCCTACACTATCGTTTAACTTTCGTGCTTCGAATTCTTTGTATAATATTCACTCCACACATAGGTTCCAAAAATACACAAATAACCCGCTCATAGGAAAATGGCACTTATGACGACGTTTTGGTCTGACTTGGACCATTAATTAGTCACACAGAAGCGCCAAGGGAAGGGAGCCAGAATATATACGAGAGGGGTAGGGAGGCGGAAGAGGTAGAATGAGAGGAGGTAGTAGTAGTAGTATAATTGTAGAAGTAGCGGTAGTAGAACATCTTTCCAGCCTCCTCCTGACTGTAACTCTTAAGTCCCATGCTTTCATACATATAAGTATTGGTATCATTGTACTCTAGTACATTCCTCTCCTCCACAGAGAAATTTCTTTCTGTAAATAAACCCCTAATATTACACCTACTATGTTCCCCTTCATCTATTCTTTGGTTCACCTCGCCTTTCAAAGACCCGTCTATCGACACATCCAGACCCAAATATCTAATTACATTCACTTTCACCTTACTCCCTCATTCCTATCTGCTATCCCCTTGTTCTTTACATAAATGTTTATTACACTCGTCATTTTCCTCTTTTCTGTGTTCATTTTTAATTTTCTTCTTTAACACACCTTCCCAAACTCGCACACCAACCTTTCTACCTTCGCTCACAATCCACCAGAAGAACTGTGTCATCGGCAGAAAGCAACTGTGACAACTCTCTCCTCGTGTCACTTTGGTTATCTTTTAATCCCATCACTCCAGTATTTACTTTTCACTCAGCCTCATCTACAAATACAATAAACAATCGCGGTGACACTGCACATCACAATCTTTCTTAGCCTCATGCCATGTATTGAATCTCATATTCCTCATACAAAACTCTTTCATGCCTTTATTAAGGTGCTGTGTGCTGTATAACCCCTGTGGTTTAGCGCCTCTATTTGATTATAATAATAATGTAAGTTCTGTATATCGTATTATTTATTCTATGTAGCTCAATGCTTGTATCAGACATTATACTGCCCATTCCATGCAATGTGCTACGTATCCCATATAACTTGATACTTATTCTATACGTTTGCAACATCTGCCACTTAATAATAGCAGCGGCAGCAGCAACAACAATAACAATACTAACAACAGCACCACCAACAACAGCAACAATATCAACAACAACACTAAATATGGTGTTCTGGATCCCCTTACTTGGTTAATTATTGATGCCTGACTTAGAAGCCTCACTTAACTATCTTACACACACAAAACAATATAATCCCTGGCTAAAAATCATATAAAACTAGAGAAAATATCATGTGATTACCTTTGAGAAAAGAATATTTTAAGTTATGTTATATTAATTTTCTGTAGTGTAAATAACTGTGATTTTCCTCAATAAATCATACTTAAATAACCCAAATTGCATTTGTAATGATATATTTGAGCAAGACTTGGTCAGAGGGAGCCATTATAACCGGCGTCTTCAACACTTTTAACTTCCTTGACACCATTAAGCTCTCAATTTTCAAGTATTATTTACCGGTATCTCAACTGTTTTGTATCTATATTTGTATCATAATAATCGACATCAGTTATAAACATTTTCTTACATATATTCTCGTCTAATAAACACATTCCCATGAGCTCTCACCTCATAGAAGTTCTCACACTCCATCTTTATTGACTCTCGTATTCTGCCCTGTTTAAACATCCTCTTATAATATAAATATTCTCGCACATCTTCGGATAATAAATTCACTTTCATACACTCTCTCGCCTCATAGAGACACATCTTACAATACTGAAAAGGACAAGAAGCCGTATTAAACCGGGAATATGTTGGTTCAGCCACATCATGAAAACTTGTTTGAAATCCCTAATTCCTGTCAAAGTTGTATTGAAAAATCCTGATAAAATAAAAACCATTTGATTAAGAATTCTCCCGAAATGCTGATGGCTGTGTCCACAAGATTCCTTGACGAAATGCAATAAAATTTATTTTGGGAAAACAGGAAATAAGTCTTGAACTAAGACTACAAGAGCATAAATATAGCCATACCACGGGCGGGGTTCGAACCCCGCCCGTGGTATGCTTTGTTTGCAATCGTGTCATTACGATTTCGTGAGTCATATTTTTTTATATTGTGTATGTGTGTACTCACCTATTTGTGGTTGCAAGGTTCGAGTTTCAGCTTCTAGCTCCCCCTTCTCCGCTGCCACTACTGGGTTAACTCATGATTGCGTAAGCATACCTACTCTTAAAGCTATGTATGGATTCTGCTGTCTAGGTCATTCCACGTTCTTACCACTCTTGGTGGTCAGAAAGTGGCTTATATGTGTGTTAAACTTCCATTTGTTCTCTCGTGTACCTTAGAAGCGCCTCTTCAACAGACCCTGTCAGTTCCTCTCAGTATTTTCTCTGAGTTGATCATGTCACTCCTGGTCCTTCTCTTGTGTCGTCAGGTTTAGCTCTTCTAGCTTCTCATAGTTCATACCCTTCAGCTATGAGACTTTGTTCCAGTCTCATTGCATGCTTTATCAGTTGCGGGTTCCACAGTGGCGCTGCGTACTCAAAGATGGGCCTGACATATGTTGGGTATAAGGTCTTGAATGCCTCCTTGTTGATGTTTCTGAAAACTACCCTTAAACTGACCAGTCTCGCGTTTGTTGCAGCAGTTAGTCACAGTTGATGTGTGGCTGAGGAGAAATACTTGGGATTATGCTCACCTCGAGGTCCTCTTCCAGGGATGTTTACAGCGCCTCTGTTTCCCCGAGTCTGTACACTGTTTCCGGACATCTTTGCTCTTCTCTTTGAATTTGTGTACTCACCTAATTGTGGTTGCAGGGGTGGAATCATAGCTCCTGGTCCCGCCTCTTCACTGGTCGCTATGTGTGTGTGTGTGTGTGTTTAGCATCCATCAATATTACCGCGGAAATGACGGAAAAGAAGGAAGAGGAAGAAGAGGAATAGGAGGAGAAGGAGAAGAAGGAGGAGGAGAGGAAGAAGGAGGAGAGAAAGGAGGAGAGGAAGCAGGAGAGGAAGGAGGAGAGAAAGGAGGAGAGGAAGGAGGAGGAGGAGAGGGAGGGAGATGGACTTACCACAAACAGGTCACAGGGTTGAGCCGCCACAAAGTATCGCTTATTATTTCTTTAGTGAGTATAATGGGAAGAACATGAAGCAAACACGTCGTCAAGGATGGTGATGGTGGTTGTACCAGTGTGATGGTGGTTGTACCAGTGTGATGGTGGTTGTACCAGTGTGATGGTGGTTGTACCAGTGTGATGGTGATTATACCAGTGTGATGGTGGTTGTACCAGTGTGATGGTGGTTGTACCAGTGTGATGGTGGTTGTACCAGTGTGATGGTGGTTGTACCAGTGTGATGGTGGTTGTACCAGTGTGATGGTGGTTGTACCAGTGTGATGGTGGTTGTACCAGTGTGATGGTGGTTGTACCAGTGTGATGGTGGTTGTACCAGTGTGATGGTGGTTGTACCAGTGTGATGGTGGTTGTACCAGTGTGATGGTGGTTGTGTCAGGTGGGGAAGGTGGTTGTACCAGTGTGATGGTGGTTGTACCAGTGTGATGGTGGTTGTGTCAGGTGGGGAAGGGGATTGTACCAGTGTGATGGTGGTTGTGTCAGAGGGTGAGGGTGGTGGTGGTGGTTGTGTCAGAGGGTGGTGGTGATTGTGTCAGTTGGTAGTGGTGGTTGTTGTCAGGTGGTGGTGGTTGTCAGAGGGTGGGTAGGTTGTGTAAGGTGTGGTGGTTGTGTCAGAGGGCTGTGGTGGTTGTGTCAGAGGGTGGTGGTGGTTGTGTCAGAGGGCTGTGGTGGTTGTGTCAGAGGGATTAAGCAACAACAACAACAACAATAACAGCCATAATAAATGAATTTGCTTCAATAACAATATTAACAAAATACAAATTAAACGAAGGAACTGTCATTTTATGAAACTAGCTGGAAACGTTAGTGTCACCTGGTGGTTATGAACAGTTGTCATCAGCAGTGGACTAATAAAGGAGAGATCACTGTATCTCGTCATTACAGAGAAAGGGTCAGGGTAGTCAACTGATTTCACACAACCCCTGTAGACTTGACCCACACCTCCCATTAACACCTGATGCCCCCTATCACCTAGCAGTACACAGATACCTAAAAGTCTTCGTTTAGTTTCCTGTCTGGTGCTACCAGTGACATTGCTTACGTCTGCTACACGTCCCTCATCTGACTCCAATATACAAGCACCAATCTTCCTGACGGTGCTTCAGATTCTTCAAGACTACGGTGCTCATCACCTGTTCCATAGTGGAACAGGTGTATATAGTGTGGAAACTCAATCCTCCGTCTGTATAGCGTGAGAGAGATACTATAAATTACAATTCAATATCCACATACCCAGCTAAGAGTCAGTTGGCTGTTGGTGGTTACATTTTATGAGCGGCCGTAAAAATAGGAATCCAAAAGAAATAAGCCACACTGCTTGGCTTTCTTGTGTTATCCTGTTATTGACCAAGCTTCCAAGGTCCCACGGCTAGGTTGCCAACGCTCTCGCCTCACACACTGAGTGTCCGTGAGGAGACATACCCAACGTTTCCACTCCGGAGCGGGCGGAAAAGTTGGGTATGCCTCCTTACACCTGCTGTCCTGTTCATCTAGCAGTAAGTAGGTACCTGGGTGTTAGTCGACTGGTGTGGGTGGCATCCTGGGGGACAAGAGTGAAGGACCACAATGGAAATAAGACAGACAGTCATTGATGACACACTGACTTTCTTGGGTTATTCTGGGTGGATAACTCCCCGGGTTAAAAATCTTAACAAATCTTATCTTATCATAAACATGTCGTCAAAAATTGCTAAGGTAAAAATAGGACTCCCTAATGTTTTTAATGATGGTGAAGTATGAATATTTGAAAGTATTTGCTTTTGTTGATTCGTAGCTTAATGGAAGTCTTCTTGAATCTCAAGCAAACGGTCAGTAAGTTGTCTGTAAAATTCTGGATTGCTCCAAAGATTTTGCAATTATTCCTTCACTTGATAGAAGGGCGAAGCTTTGCAATCTTTCTCGACCTTGAGGACTCGTTTAAAACAAAGGTCTTCTTTAGAGATACAGTCATTGTTGGAACCAATAACATTAACTAGTCTTTCAAAGTTACTGAACATGTAAACCTGTAAATTTCTTTAATATCTTGAATTTTTCTGACACGTAAACAACTCTAAACTTGGATTTCATTAATAATAAATCAAATAAACTGTTACAATATAGATCATTGATGAAAAAGCAAGCTCTGGAAATTCTCGTCTTAACGAATCCAGATTTGCGAATATGAAAACCAGGTAAAAAAATTTAGTATCATATTTCTGCAGTATTATCACTCACGAAATCTTAGTAACTTGACTGCAAACCACGGTACAGGTGGCTCAATTATATTGCAGCCAGGTGGCCCAGTGGGTTACGCACTGGCCTGGAGTCTCACGACTCACTTGACATGAGTTCTAACCTCCACCTGGACCGTGGTTTCTTTTCGACAGTATTCCTGACAGCGCTCTGTAGTGGGTAGCAAGGACGAGGTGGACACCAGTGTAGGGAAGGATAACCAGAAGGACTCTCTGCTTTCTCTGCCCAGATCTCCAGGAACAAGATTTCTTCTCATTGATGGTAACAAATGTTAATGAGGTGAAACTAGCATCAGAATAATTTTCACAATATATCGGACAGATCTGCGTAATACATGGATTTTGGGAAAAATATATTAATGCAATTTAAATTTAAATTTTTAGTCTCACATCTGGCAGTTTAAATTAATTTTAATTTTTAAAAGGGTGGACTGCTAAGCCAGTGGAAGGCCTCGGTCAGATGACCAAAAGCTGTAGTGGCGGGTCATCAAATGACACTTGACCTGTTTCCTGACGAATCTTACCTAACCTAACCTTTTTTCTGTGATTTTATTTCCGTCCAGCCAATCCGACCTGTTTCAAGAGTCTGGATTCCTTTAACACCAGGATTAAATTCATAGCAATACAAATAAAACAACGGAATGCTAAATACAATTAAATAATATTAAACAAAAATATATATTACTATTCTGAAGGGAAGAATTTTTTCCAGGGTTAAGCAATGCTCGCCATGAATCTTACGTCCACACTCCACTAAACGTTACTAACCCCCCCCCCCCCATCCCAAAAAAGATTTCTTTCTCTACTTCATAACCACACGATATTTACAGGATTGAGATATATTTTAGTCACTCTAGTTAAGCGTTTAATAAACCAGGTGGCAGCCTCTCGTGGCGGGTTAATATTGTGGTTCATTTACAGATTGACGGAGAAATATTTGTCCGACTCAAGTGCCGTGAGTAAACAGAAAATATTTAAAGCACAAGAAGGTACAATACCGTGACTGGAACAATACACAGATAACCGCACATAGGTGATAGAAGCTGGCGACGACGTTTCGCTCCAACTTGGACCATTGACAAATGGTAGTAATGGTAGAATTACCGACAATATGTAAGGTAAAAAGGACACAAGTGCAACAAATGTGACATTTTATTGTGGCAACGTTTCGCTCTTCAACATTATTACTATTTCTCAATGGTCCAAGTTGAACCGAAACGTCGTCATAAGTTTCTCTCTCTCCTATTTCCACAGAGTTAGGTTTCCCACACTACCTATGTTGATAACTGCCGTTCCCTCTTCGTGACCTTCTACGCGGACACATTATACATAATTTGGAAAATATTTGCAAATTACATGGTGGGACTCCAAGGCCAGGAGCTACTTACTGATGCTCTCGGCTTTGATAACCCAGCTAATGCGCTACGTGGCTTTACTACATAGCAGCAACGTATCTCTTGGGCAGTCGAGTGAGCAATGTTGCAACGAAGAATGAATATTATGCACACTAAACCGAATATATATATATATATATATATATATACAAACACTGATCTCTGGCCGACGGAGACTCGAACCTACGAACCTCATGACAAGGTACGCAGTGCTTTGCCGACCGTACCACACTGGAATACCTTGGAATAACGTCTAGCGAAAGCTGGATGCCAAGGTATTCCAGTGTGGTACGGTCGGCAAAGCACTGCGTACCTTGTCATGAGGTTCGTAGGTTCGAGTCTCCGTCGGCCAGAGATCAGTGTTTGTGAATATTTCGCCTGCTCTTGCGAATTCCTAGTATGTAATATATATATATATATATATATATATATATATATATATATATATATATATATATATATATGTGGTAGAAACTACTAACAGTGACTACAGTCAACATGGTATATACTGCTAACAGTGACTACAGTCAACATGGTATCCTTCATTCTACAGTAATCAACATTGGTAGCACGGTAACTACTACAGAGACCAGAGTTGTGCAGCAATAAATTTTACTTGAGGGCAACATCCCCAGCTTAGCCTTATATATACGTATATTTCAAGACCTAACTTTTGTCCATTTCAAGTCATTGAGCAGACTTCTGCTACATAGATGCCTTTTCCTGTTAATGAAAATACGAAAGGTTCACTTTATGCAAAGAATGAAAGAAATCAGGGAACGGGTGAGAAATGAACCCATGACAAGGGTCTCTAACCTCACATGCCAGTGCGTTAACTGCCGTGGGTTCAAATCCCACCCGTTCCGTGATTTGTTTACAGTCGTGTTATTACGATTTCGTGAGTCAAGAATGGATGCGTTGGTGTGCCAAAATAAATAATTTAACTTAAAATAAATGAACTGTAGTTCAATTAAAAATAACAATTCAATCGTCTGGTATTGTTTATTATATCTCTCACGAGTCATTCAAAATGCTGATGACATCGCGAGAATGTCAGCGAGAAGAATGACACTGCTGATATGCTTTAACCATTGACTTGCAGTGCAGTGGTACTGCCTCAGGTGGTCATCTTGTTGCAGTGCAGGGTACTGCCTCAAGGTGGTCATTTGTTGCAGTGCTGAGGTGTACTGTAAACTCTCAAGGTGGTCATTGTTGTTGCAGTGCAGGGTACTATGCCTCAGATGTAAGGTGTCATCGTTGTTGCAGTGCAGGGTACTGCCTCAAGGTGGTCATTGTTGTTGCAGTGCAGGGTACTGCCTCAAGGTGGTCATCATTGTTGCAGTGCAGGGTACTGCCTCAAGGTGGTCATTTGTTGCAGTGCAGGGTACTGCCTCAAGGTGGTCATCATTGTTGCAGTGCAGGGTACTGCCTCAAGGTGGTCATTGTTGTTGCAGTGCTGAGTACTGCCTCAAGGTGGTCATCATTGTTGCAGTGCAGGGTACTGCCTCAAGGTGGTCATCATTGTTGCAGTGCAGGGTACTGCCTCAAGGTGGTCATCATTGTTGCAGTGCAGGGTACTGCAAGGTGCTTTGTTGCAAGGTGTGTCAAGGTGGTCATTGTTGCAGTGTTGAGTACTGTCACAAGGTGGTCATCATTGTTGCAGTGCAGGGTACTGCCTCAAGGTGGTCATTGTTGTTGCAGTGCAGGGTACTGCCTCAAGGTGGTCATCATTGTTGCAGTGCAGGGTACTGCCTCAAGGTGGTCATTGTTGTTGCAGTGTTGAGTACTGTCACAAGGTGGTCATCATTGTTGCAGTGCAGGGTACTGCCTCAAGGTGGTCATCATTGTTGCAGTGCAGGGTACTGCCTCAAGGTGGTCATTGTTGTTGCAGTGTTGAGTACTGTCACAAGGTGGTCATCATTGTTGCAGTGCAGGGTACTGCCTCAAGGTGGTCATCATTGTTGCAGTGCAGGGTACTGCCTCAAGGTGGTCATTGTTGTTGCAGTGTTGAGTACTGCCTCAAGGTGGTCATCATTGTTGCAGTGCAGGGTATTGCCTCAAGGTGGCCATTGTTGTTGTAGTGCTGAGTACTGTCTCAAGGTGGTCATTGTTGTTGCAGTGTTGAGTACTGTCTCAAGGTGGTCATTGTTGTTGCAGTGTTGAGTACTGCCTCGCCTCAAGGTGGTCATCGTTGTTGTAGTGCTGAGTACTGTCTCAAGGTGGTCATCATTGTTGCAGTGCAGGGTACTGCCTCAAGGTGGTCATTGTTGTTGCAGTGTTGAGTACTGTCTCAAGGTGGTCATTGTTGTTGCAGTGCTGAGTACTGTCTCAAGGTGGTCATTGTTGTTGCAGTGCTGAGTACTGTCTCAAGGTGGTCATTGTTGTTGCAGTGCTGAGTACTGTCTCAAGGTGGTCATTGTTGTTGCAGTGCTGAGTACTGTCTCAAGGTGGTCATTGTTGTTGCAGTGCTGAGTACTGTCTCAAGGTGGTCATTGTTGTTGTAGTGCTGAGTACTGTCTCAAGGTGGTCCTTGTTGTTGCAGTGTTGAGTATTGTCTCAAGGTGGTCATTGTTGTTGCAGTGCTGAGTACTGTCTCAAGGTGGTCATTGTTGTTGCAGTGCTGAGTACTGTCTCAAGGTGGTCATTGTTGTTGCAGTGCTGAGTACTGCCTCAAGGTGGTCATTGTTGTTGTAGTGCTAAGTACTGTCTCAAGGTGGTTATTGTTGTTGTAGTGCTAAGTACTGCCTCAAGGTGGTCATTGTTGTTGCAGTGTTGAGTACTGCCTCAAGGTGGTCATTGTTGTTGCAGTGCAGGGTACTGCCTCAAGGTGGTCATCGGCCATCGCAGATCTTCTGTTTGTAGAAATAATTCCAAAATAAAAATATGTTACCAGAGACACAACTTTGATAGTGTTACGATATTGTTGTCGGGAGAGGCAGCTGATCTTGGTAGGGAAACATTTGGTAATTTAAAATATTCAGAACATCCAAAGGTACGATGAGTAAAGACACATGTGGAACACGTGTCTATACCATTTTAACACGTCCAGAGGTACGCTCGTGAAGTGCGTACATCAGGACTTTGTATTCTTTTGTTAGGTAAGGTTCGTCAGGAAACAGGACAAGTGTTTATTGACGCGGGTCTTAGTCTTATGATTACCCACAGCTGGAGCTTTTGGTCACCTAACCGAGGCCTTCCACTGGCTTACCAGTGGAAAAAAAACTTTAAAAATTATGGTTATAATTATAACAATCTTCATTCTTTTGTTGTTAAGGTTCAGGTCTTTTATTTAGTGACCTTTTTTTCGTGTGTTCGGTATGGACATCAGATAACACGTCCATTTGGTAAGTGGATATTCTCATCTATTTCGTAAACAAGCTTGATAATTCTTGTCTTTTCCATCCCTAGTGAGATGTCTTTATTATGGATTTTAGGCAGTCCAAAGAAGTATTGAAACTGGATTGATCATTTATTGTCTAGTATTTATGTCTGCGCTTCTTCCCTTTGCTTCTGACCTTTTTTTTTTCAGGAAATGTTTATTTACATTGTTGGGTTTTTGAAAGTTTGTCATGACATTTCTTCTAAATTTTAATTCTTGGTCGTTTTTAAGAATGAAAACATCCAGGAAACTTATGGAATAACCCGTGGTCATAACCGACAGTAAATTTTATGGTTGGCGCTAGGACAGTTAGGATTTTTAGGCTATAGGATAGTTGTGGATCTTGGTATTGCACAAGATTGTTGTGGTATCTGGTATTGCGGTATTGTTGTGGTAGATGGTACTGCAGTATTGTTGAGATTATCACAAGATTGTTGTGGTAGATGGTACTGCAGTATTGTTGTGGTTATGACAAGATTGTTGTGGTAGATGGTATTGCGGTATTGTTGTGGTTATCACAAGATTGTTGTGGTAGATGGTATTGCGGTATTGTTGTGGTTATCACAAGATTGTTGTGGTAGATGATACTGCAGTATTGTTGTGGTAGATGGTACTGCAGTATTGTTGTGGTAGATGGTACTGCAGTATTGTTGTGGTTATGACAAGATTGTTGTGGTAGATGGTACTGCAGTATTGTTGTGGTTAACACAAGATTGTTATGGTAGATGGTACTGCAGTATTGCTGTGGTTAACACAAGATTGTTATGGTAGATGGTATTGCAGTATTGTTGTGGTTAACACAAGATTGTTGTGGTAGATGGTACTGCAGTATTGTTGTGGTTAACACAAGATTGTTGTGGTAGATGGTACTGCAGTATTGTTGTGGTAGATGGTACTGCAGTATTGTTGGGGTTGTTGTTGTCACAGCATAGTTGTGGCTCATGGCAGACATCAACTATGCTGTGAAAACATACATATTAACTCCAAGAATCTCAGGAGAGTTAATATGTTTGTCCTACGGCAACAATTAATTGTTATTGCATGGTCTGTTGATCAAAGGTAACAGTATAGCCGCCAAAACTGTTAAGAGCTGCCATTATTCTCTTAATACTGTTTAAATTAGTCTTTCTGCTGTCTCTGTGACTATTTATTCTCTTGCTATTGTTGTACAATTTAATAAAAATATGAACATTCGAAAAATATTATAAAAAAAAAAATCATATTTTGGTTGAGCATCTCTACGTAACCTTCATTTCGTACGCATCTAACACATTCGTAATAATCCCGCTAAACAATACACATTCATAAAAATCACCGAACGGGTGCGTATTGAACCCAGGCCAGTGCGTATTGGGACTCACTTGCCATGGTGAATTCGTGAGTACACATAATTTCATATCTCTGGCAACATTTCTCCTTACAGGTGAAGAAATACCCTAGAAAGTTAAAGACGGTGATTATAAGAACTCCTTCGTAGATAAATGTAAGAACAGGTTTATCGAGATACCCCGAGCAAGAGCGAACTGTGACCTTGGTAGCAGCCTGAGGGTCTCGCGGGTGTGGTCAGCAGACTGGACCAGAAGTAGATCATGGTAGACGGCTTAATACACACGATTCCTGATAACTTATTGCGTAAGAAGTCCCGGGAGCGAATCCACGGCCTCTAGCTGGGTTCAAGAACCCGAAAGAACGACGGTTCTATTCTCAGTTCTCCCTACACAATCTGTTTCACGATAGAGATAGATTCATTCAACCTTTCTTTTTATATTGTTGAATTTACCAGCCCAGCTCTAAGGTATTCTACCACCACATTCTACCCACCGGATGCAACCCACAACAGTCTTTTAATACTTAACTACCTATTTACTGCTAGGGGGGACAGGAGCAGGAGGTGAGAGGAGACTTACCCACACGTGAAGAACAAGAAGGCACAATACCGTGACAGGAACAATACTCAAATAACCCGCACTTATTAGAAAGAAATTTATGAAAACGTTTCGGCCCAACTTGTCACAAGTTAATGGTTCAGATCGGACCGAAACGTTGTCAGAAGTTTCAGTCTCCTGTGTGAGAGTTGTTTGTGTATTGTTCATACGTCTCACCGTGCCTGGGAATCGCACCAGTATACTTCTTTTGTGATCCGAGAGCTCACACCCGAAGCTATAGATCACAACTCGAAGCTCTAGTTTCACGAAATCGTAATAAGACGATTGCAAACAAAACACGGAACGGGTGGGGTTTGAACCCATGGCAAGCGTTCGAACCCCACCCGTTCCATGTTATTTTTTCGACGTTCTAGCATATGTCTAACCTTTTATGTTACAGATATTGGAACTTTTCTTGCTTTTTAGATCATTATAGGCATTTTGTAGGAATTTCTCTGCTTGGGTGAACAGGTTATGCGAGTCTGTGAATCAATTAGATCTATATCTTATGCGGTACCTAATATGATGTAACCCAGCTGCATAATATATCACTTAACCTTTTACTTATCATTTGCTGCTCGAATTAATATCGTAATTTGTCTTCAGTATAAGTTATTAAAGTGTTATACAGGCAGAGGTTATTGCTCTGACATGATGGCGTCCAGGAAAGGTAATTCATATTCAGGTAGGTTTGCCAGGACGGGTCCTGGCTAAGGTGGAAAGTCAGTGATTGTTGAATCCCCTAGCAGATCATCGTCTGGAAAAGACTCATACCTGGAGACTCATCCCGTTTCTGTAGAATACTGGACCACTGTCGCACCCCTCCTGCAGCGTCCTCCCTCAGGTGCTGTGGTTCCAACCTGAGGAGTGATTGTCAGGGACCTGACAAGGCCGGAAACTACGGTTTCAGTCTCTAGACTGGAGACAGAATCGGAGGACAGTAGGCGCTGTAGCGGCCCGAGGAAGATAATTTTAAAGATTCCACGAAATCGCAATAACACAATTGTAAACAAACCAGGGAACGGGAGGGGCTTGAGTTTGAGGACTCGTTGTGGGTTCCCTGATTTTTTCAAGACTCTAAAAGATGCAAAATATAAAAAAATCAGGTGCAATTAATTGTTTTTTTCAAGATTAGTTACTTATAGGTTATACTTCGACACTCAGAGATGCACCTTCTGAGTGGTATACTCTGAGAGGTATACATCTCTCGGTGTATATATCTTGAGAGGTACACACTTCTCGTATATACCCTGAGTGGTTCACCCCTCTCGTTGTATATACTGTGAGTGGTTCACCCCTCTCGTTGTATATACTGTGAGTGGTTCACACATCTCATTATATATACTTAGGGTGGTTCATACCTCTCTTTGTATATACCCTGAGTGGTTCACACGTCTCATTGTATATACTCAGGGTGGTTCATACCTCTCGTTGTATATCCCCTGAGTGGTTCACACGTCTCATTGTATATACTCAGGGTGGTTCATACCTCTCGTTGTATATATCCAAAGTGGTTCACACGTCTCATTGTATATACTCAGGGTGGTTCATACCTCTCGTTGTATATATCCAGAGTGGTTCACACGTCTCATTGTATATACTCAGGGTGGTTCATATCTCTCGTTGTATATACCCTGAGTGGTTCACATCTCTCGTTGTATATACCCTGAGAGATACCAACTGCTCTGCGCATATACAATGAGAGATACCAACCTTTCAGCTTACATACCAATATTGCTATCTGCCCCTTTCTTGTGCTTGTTGTAATAAGTAATTTATATCACTAGTGAAAAATAGTTATATCATAATATATATAACATAAGATATAATACAGATAACAGATATCATAATACAGATATCTTTATTATGATATCTGTTAACAGATATCATAATACAGATAACAGATATCATAATATAGATAAGATATAATATATATAACATAAGATATAATACAGATAACAGATATCATAATACAGATAACAGATATCATAATACAGATAACAGATATCATAATACAAATATCATAATTAAAAAAAAAATAAAGACTGATATAAATGAGAACTTTGCAGTGTGTATTTAATTTAATTGATTTCCAATTATACCTTATTAATATTGAGGAGATTAGCGATTAAACTGTTCTAGTAATCTGTACAATAATGGTTTAACTAATGTATTTTTGTGTTATGGAGTGTTAAACCTTCAAGCTGTCCACACACCTGCTACAGTATTATGACCCTTCCTACACACGTGCACACAACTGTTACAGTGTTAAGATCCTTCTTACACACGTGCACACACCTGTTAAAGTGATCCTTCCTACACAGGTGCACACACGTGTTACACAAATGGCAAAGTTCTCTCAGCATCACTTCCATCTCAGAGTAAGACGTTCCTCAGCTTGACTCCCATATAATCAAGAATAAGTCAGGATCAGGTACAAGTAAGGAGCAGGTACAAGTCAGGAGCAGGTACAAGTCAGGAGCAGGTACAAGTCAGGAGCAGGTACAAGTCAGGAGCAGGTACAAGTCAGGATCAGGTACAACTCTCAGGATCAATGTTTCTTCATTACAAGTGTGGTAACAACATTGGGTTCCAACAGCCTCGTAGGATGTTAAGGTTGGGTTGTGTTGTAGTCACAACTGCCTCGTGTAATGTGCACTAACACGAACAATTTGTTATTCTCTATATATAATACCGAAGCAAACTCCCAATTAATATTGTAATTATGACGACGGTTGAGCTGTATATGCATACCAATAATATCTTTTGTGTTTGTTTACTCTAGTGATTATATATGTATCTTTGTCGTATGATTGATTACAATGTTTGTAAGGGGTTAACGAGGACAAAATTTAGTTGTTCCGCTATGGAAGAATGAAGGAAATAATGACTAAGAGAGGACAGAATAATCTCGAATCATTTAAGAGCGAATGTCCCATGTGAGAGACTTAGAAGTAATTATGTCAGAAGATGTCACCTTCAAGAATCACAACAATGCTGCAAGGATAACTAGAACTTTCAAGTCACTAATGATAAACTTCAAGTCACTTTTTCTCCTCAGGCTGTATACTGACGGTCACCTTAAATTCTATATTTAAATCCACATTTATAAGAGCAATGCATATTTGTACCCCTTCAGTAAACTGGTAAATAGATATCTATTAAGTTTCTGCTGAATTTCAGTATCTCAATACATTTAAAGATTATATCCATTAAAATTAGCTAAGAAATGTGCCGCATCACATGAAGGTAATAACTGTATTCTCATAACATTCTGTGGGGTTTTACCAGGCAATGGAAACCTTGCAGGTCTCTCTCACGTTATTAAGATTCTTAATATAAATCTGACACTCACTTGGGACACCTTAAGAAGGCGTTTCTGCTCTTGGACCTTGATCACTTAAAGTGGTCAAGGTCCATTACGTTTCACTTTGTTTAGTGAAGGGGGGGGGGAGGGTAAGTAGAGTATAATAAACTTTTCCGGCCCAAACTTTCTACTTTTACCTTTCAAATTAAAACAGCGCTGTTTGACTTTCACATTTTCAGTTTTCTAAATCCTAGCTGAATCATAGCTATCACCTTACCACAAAAGTCTGAGTGAAAACGGAGATTGTGCATAAGTAATTTACATTCTCAAATTTACCAGAAACTTCAAAGACCATTTTCTTGTTTACCAGAGAAGCGAAGCATCTGTCACCGCTGTGGTTGTTACGACGCTTCGCCTTTTACTCTAATAAAGGATTTATGCTTTTAGAAATATACAAAGAAATGTGTTAATAACAGATGTAAGTGAAACTATGTATAAACTGTGACTCTCAGTGGTACAGTGTAGAACAAAATGGCACAGTACCATAACAGGAACAATACACAAATATCTCGAACATTGGAAAGAGAAGTTTATGTTGATAATGGTCCAAATAGGACCGTATATATATATATATATATATATATATATATATATATATATATATATATATATATATATATATATATATATATATATATATATAGGCTCCCTTCCCTTCGTGCTTCTGTATGACGAGTTAATGGTCCAGTCGGAAAAAACATCGTCATAAGTTTGTTTCTTTCTCCTGCATGCGGGTTATTTGTGTAGTCTACGTGAGCGAGCAGTAACAGCCTAGCTGATCAGGCCCTGATCCAACGGGAGTCCAGGTCATGGACCGGGGCGCGGGGGCGTTGATCCCCGGAATACCCTCCAGGTAGTGTGTGTTGAGACACTAGCACACGCTCTTACTCACCCCAGCTACGATAACAACCGATATTTACAAGACTCAGCCATCTATCGTCTCGCAGACACCCTCCTCTTCCTCCTATCATACAATGTCTACACCATATTCTCCAGGCGCTCCAAAGCCCTTACGGGCTTAGCGCTGTTTTTTTTAATATAACAGCAACAATTACTGACTCATATAAAGCCGGTTCTGACAAAAATATTAACAATTGGGGAATTATACCAGCTAAGACACTGTTAGCTGTGGCCCACAGCTACTCTCGACCTCACCGCCTTCCTTATACGAGTGCCAACTAATTATATCGAATACGAACACATGAAAATTAGTTACAATAATTATAATGCTGAGACAAGACTCTGAAATGAGCTGACGTAAAATTGGAGCTTCTAGATTGTAAAATATAAGCAGAAGCACCTAACCTAACATTTGTGGAGTGTTTGAGTGGGGAGAAGAGAGAGAGAGAGAGAGAGAGAGAGAGAGAGAGAGAGAGAGAGAGAGAGAGAGAGAGAGAGAGAGAGAGAGAGAGAGAGAAAGAGAGAGAGAGAGACAGACAGACAGACAGACAGACAGACAGACAGACAGACAGACAGAGAGAGAGAGAGACAGAGAGACAGAGAGAGACAGAGACAGAGACAGAGACAGACAGACAGACAGAGAGACAGAGAGAGAGAGAATGACTCATTCACCTTTTCTTTAGATAGATCAAAGCTATGGGACTGACCATCTTCTATTAAGTCTAAGGAACTAATCATCTATTAAGTCTAAGGGACTGACCACCTATCAAGTCTAAGGGACTAACCACCTATCAAGTCTAAGGGACTGACCACCTATCAAGTCTAAGGGACTGACCACCTATCAAGTCTAAGGGACTGAAGACTTCCTTGCACTCGTACCACCATCTTCAACATAAAAATTCCCCTCTGTATTCTCAGCTGTTGTACCTAAAAATCTTTTACTAAGGATAACTAAACAACATATAATTATCCAACCTGCCTTTCCTCGATTATCCTCCACGTCACGAGCGTTGTAAATCTAACTGAGATAACCAACTTATCTCAGTTACAGTGATAAATCTATCCACTGAATCATTATGATAGATTGAACTTGCCTGTACTTGGCTCTAAAGACACTTTATCTGGCTAAGATAACAACTAATCTTAGTTATTTGTATTGTAAAATATATCCACTCAATTTAGATGATTGGCAGACTGAATTAGCTTGTACGTACATACTTGGCTATAATAAAAACGTATCAAGAAAAGACTTTCATGGTCGCTACGTTTCGCTCTTTGCAGGCTTGCGAGCCGCAGATGGTAGCAAGCTCCAGCCTTGGCACCTACCCTGCCCTAGAAGGGCTGGGCATGGTGATCGACCTCTCTTGAGTAATTCTTCAAGCCTCTTCTTCTAACCAGATACTAATAATAATAATAATAATAATTTATATTATTACAAGTACATGAGCATTTCTGGCAAGTTAGGTTAATTTTGTCCCCAGTCTCACCGAAAGAAATCATCGAAAGGTACGTATTAGAGCGTTTCAGTGTGATGATAGCGTAATATCATATAGTACCTACAAACGAGTATAACCCAGGAAACCTATTTAAGTTTACCCTCGTCATCAGTAAAGAAAATGGACAACAACATCTGGAATTTAAGAGAGCGCTATTGTGTCTCGCTGAATTATAAGTGAGTTTGTTTAGTTAGAGGCACACATAAGTACAGTTATACACGTTAAGGTGATTACAATTATCATACATAGTACATATGTGTAAATTACTTAGGAAAACCTAAAATTAAGTCAGGAAAACTGACTTATTTCCATAAGGCGTCCGATAGCTCGATTGGTAGCGCACTCAGCTCACACACACTGAGGTTCGAGGGTCGATACCCGGTACGGTTGAAAATACTATTAGGACGTGTTTCCTTAAGACACCTGCTGTCCATGTTCACCCATCAGTAAAATAGGTACCTGGGTGTTAGTCGACTGGGAGAAAATTGACCTAATTTGGCCGAAATGCTCAGCATAACAAGGGACTTCCTATATAGTAGTATGTCATTGATGTCAGCTAGGACTGTATACCTTGTACATGTAGAAATAAAGGTATTGTTATATTATTTATTTTATTATTCATTATGTGTATTTTCATCCCTTATATCTCATAACTACAATCTCGTATCATTACTTGAGCTGTAGTTCAACTCCCTCAAAAGACCGTGGTCTTGAAGGACAATTCCCTTTAATGGTCCAGGAGCTGAAACTCAAAACCACAAATAGGCCCCAGAGTTGAATCTCAACACCATCAAGAGAGTGCAGATGATGTCCTTAAGATATCAAATGGTCCAGTAGTGCCCATAAGAGGCCCAGGAGCTGTATCTGAGCAAAATAGCTTTAGCTCAACACTATTAAAAGGCTCAGGTGCTGTAGCACAGCAATGTCGAAATATTCAGGAGCTTTAGCTCAACATCAAGAGGCCCAGGGGCCGTAGCCCAACAATGTCGTGAGGTCCAGGTGCTGCAGTTCAACACTTTCAAGAGGCCCAAAATCCATAGCATAATACCTTGACGAGATCCAGGATTTATAGTTCAACACCACAGAAAGCCCACCAGCTGGAAGTCAACCTTGCAAAAATTTGAAATAAGTCGAAGCAGTTTTTCCTCTCTCTATCTCTCGCTTTAGTTTATCTCTAGATGTGAGAAGAGTTAGGAAATTGTTGACCTCAAATTTAAAGAGTGATAAGTTGCAATGTCTTGTAAAGATTCTGTATTTTAGAGACGAAATATTGGGTGTTGAGAATCACAAGGACTGGTGGACTGGTAAGCCAGTGGAAGGCCTCGGTCAGGTGACCAAAAGCTCCAGTGGCGGGTCATCATATGACTGAAACCCGCGATAGGAAACACTTGTCCTGTTTTCCGACCAAATGCAGCAAGGTAACGGTGAAGAAAAAACGGGCCTAGAGTTTCATAAATAGAAACGGTATTACTGTCTTGTGAAATAAAACTTTTAGAAATCTACTATCATGGTAACGGTATGATCTGGGAAGGAGATCAACGTCTACAATCAACTATCATGGTAACGGTATGGTCTGGTATTGAGATCAAGATCTTAAATCACTTTACATTAATCACTGTTGCATGTTCAGTGGTCTGGAAGTATGTTCTTTTGCGCCATAGTCTTTCCAGAAGCCCTTACCAACGTTAGTACTGCGTCTTTCCAGAAGCCCTCACCAACGTTAGTACTGCGTCTTTCCAGAAGCCCTCACCAACGTTAGTACTGCGTCTTTCCAGAAGCCCTCACCAACGTTAGTACTGCATCTTTCCAGAAGCCCTCACCAACGTTAGTACTGCGTCTTTTACCTTGATGCTTCATGCCACTGTTTCCCACATCACATAGTTCTTTGGGTTTGAGTGTGTCAAATCATTTCTGTAACGAGATCTAGTAGTCACCGTTTCCTAAGAAAGAACAGATTCAGTGGTTTAAGCCTTGAAATAGTTTTTACTTTTTCAGGAGAAATACGCTGATCAGTGATGCTATGGGTGTCTGGCCTGTGCTCTGGTCCTATGCCTAAGGCAGAATGGCACAGATGGCGCCAGCCAGTGGCTTTCTTCAGTCCAATGCAGAAAAAGGTGGAAGATGAGGAGTTTGAGGTAATCAGTCCCTCAGCCTGGAATCGATGTGTACAGTCCATCAATCTTGATAAAAGTGCAGGACATTCGCGGAGATGGGGCTTATATACTTCAAATGGCTTGTTTCCCGGTGACTGTACGAGCCTGGTTCCTCTGCTTGCACCTTCTCTAAGCTTTCGTGTTATTTTATGTAATTTAGGGATTACAACTGGATAGCATACGAAAGCTGCTGTCACACCTAAAGTCAGTAGTTACAACAACTCCATTCCAAGTGATTTTTTAGTGGTAGGAAACGAAGAAAGAAAATGTAAGGAAATAACCAAAATAGTTCACCACCTTGGAGCCTTGTTGGACTGGAGGCACAGCCAGTGGCCCCTCCAGACTCACAACTACTGATGCCAACAACAAAATCCCCCCAACAAACATGCAACACGACCTCATTTATATTTGCTAATATACAGAGCCTTAAGCCATCCACCAACAACAAAATACCTTTCATTATTGGACTTCTAGAGGAGTCAAATGCAATGTTTGCAGCCTTCACAGAGACCCACGCAAAAGATCACTTTGACAATGAAATATGGATACCTGAGTACAACCTTTTCAGATGCGACAGGAAGAACAGGCAACAAGGGGGGGTTGGCCTGTATGTCTAAGAGTCGCTCATTTGCACAGAGATACTGAACACCACAAATGATGTTAATAAATTAGACACATGTGTAACTCTTGGTTATCTTTAACGAGGAAACGTTTCGCCACACAGTGGCTTCATCAGTCCATACAAAGGAGAATGGTGAAGAACAGGAGTTTGAGGTAATCAGTCCCTCAGCCTTGAGTCGATGTAATCAGTCCATCAGTCTTGAAAAGACTGATGGACATCTATGATTATTATGCAATATTAACAATATAAACATCAATGATTATACAATATTAACATAAATATCAATGATTATTTTACAAAATTAACATAAACATCAATGATTATTATACAAAATTAACATAAACATCAGTGATTATTATACAATATTAACATACACATCAGTGATTATTATACAACATAAACAACATAAACATCCGTGTTGAGAAAGAAGTAACATAAACATTCTTGTTAATTATAGAACATAAATAAAAGAAGCAACGCCAGGCGTCGTGTTTATCACGACTTAACATAAATATTTAACCAGAAACACTTAACAAAACAGTTAATATAAACACTTGGGCAGTAAATAAGACTTTTATTACCGGGAGAAAAGTTACGTTGAAGAATCGACATATTTAATGGGTAAAAATGATAAGCGTGTTTATATTTTTAATTAATTTTGTAAGGGTAGTGGCGAGGTTTGCGGCAGCTCTCTCTCTCTCTCTCTCTCTCTCTCTCTCTCTCTCTCTCTCTCTCTCTCTCTCTCTCTCTCTCTTCTCTCTCTCTTCTCTCTCTCTCTCTCTCTCTCTCTCTCTCTCTCTCTCTCTCTCTCTCTCTCTCTCTCTCTCTCTCTCTCTCTCTCTCTCTCTCTCTTTCTCTCTTTTCACAAGGTTTTACAAGAGCTGTTACCTACATCAGCTCATCTGAAAGCTGTTTTATTGTTATGAAACACAGATATGGGAGAGGATGAAGTTGGAGCCATCTGTGGGCCAGTGATTTCATTTGTTCAACTGATTCTATTTATCATTGATATTTTGTTGTACGAACATATTCCAGACTCGAGTCATCCTGGGAATATATGATCTCAGATGATGTGATGTTCTGGAGAAGGGTACAGCCAGAGTGAAGTTACTGTTGGCTGCCCGTCTTGTTGTGTAGAAGCTCCTTTCTCGCTGTTCTCGGAGTGGAGTAAAGTGTGGTACTTTGACAGTATTGGCCATGTATATAGCAGTAAGGCCGCTCACATTCCTCCATTGTCGAAGGCTCTGCTGAAATAACTGATCTATCCAGGTTGGGTCCAGGCGAGAGATGAGTCATTTTGCTCTGTTCTCTATTCTGTCACTAAGTCGTAGATGAGACGGAGGGCAGGTAATCCAAGAAAGTGGAGCATACTCAAGGCTTGAGCGTACTTGTGCCTCGTACAGAATCGCGACCTGTACTGTCGAGCAGATGCGAGATACGTCGAAGTGCTGTAAGCTTCCTGGCAGCCTTGTTTGCAAGATTTACAACATGGTTCTTCATGGTAAGTTTGGAGTCAAATTTCATTCTATTCTTACCACTGCTCCAGCATTACCATCATAGTCCCTAGAGAGCATCATCATTTGTGTTTTTCTCAGGAACAAATGTTACCTGCAACCGTTTTCCCCAGGCTGATATTGCTGTAAGCTTGTGATTGATGTAACTTAGAGCAGCTGGCATTTCATTTCTTGGATAAGTAAATGTCAAAGTACAGTCGTCTGCATATGCATGGGATTCTGGGATGAGATGAAGAAGGTCATTACAGTAGACATTCCATAACAATGGTCCCAGCACGCTTCCCTGTGGAACACTTGCACCAACAGGATGTCTTGCTGACTCTGTCCCGTTGAGAACTACGCTTAGAGATCTACCTTGAAGGCAGATCCCTCATGACATACTTGGTCGAAAGCACCAGCAATGTCCAGTGCTACTACGCAGCTAACTTTAGATTCATCCAGTGTCTGGTGCCACTTCGCGGAGACGTTCAACAACAGATCAGCAGTAAAGTAACCTTCTCTGAAGTCATATTGACGGTTACAAAGAAGTGAGTGGTAGTCGAACTCTGTCATCTGCCGTGAGATTATTGTCTCAATAATCTCACCAGTGATTGACAAGAGTGACACTGGTCTGTAGTTGCTGATTTCCACTCTGCTCTTCTTTTTGTGAACAGGGACTACATTTACCTCTTTCCACAGAGAAGGTCATTTACACTGTGCTGGGCAGTGCTGATAGATGCGAGTTAGAGGTGCTGCTAGCTGGTCTGCACATCTACTCAGCAATCTTGGACTCAACTTGTCTGGGCCCACAGCCTTTTCTTGGTCATGCGATTTAAGAAGATGATGCATCTCCTCCTGCCTTAGTGTCACCACTGACACCTTTGACACAGTTCTTGCAGCTAGCCAAGGATCAGAAACTTGCATCTTGGCAGTAAAGTAGAGATGGTTTCATCCTGTCGATTTACAGGTGGAATAAGTTCTTCAGGTGAATATCCTTGTCGGTCCTTGACCAAGGACCACCAGGCTTAGGAACCCACTCTACCTGATGCCAACTTCTTTTTTGTGTCAGCCTCCCATTTAGGGATGGCCCACTTTTGGACTTCTCCCATTTACCTACAGGCTTGCTTGTGCAGGTTCCTGTTTTCGGTAGTGGGATGCCTCTATCTCTCTCCCTCCCTCTCTCTCTCTTTTACACAGTTTTACAAGGTTAGGTTAAGGTTCCTAACTTAATTTACAAGCTAAGAGCTGTTACCTACATCAGCTCTCTCTGTCTGTCTGTCTGTCTCTCATTCTCTTTTTCTCATTCTCTCTTCCTCTCATCTGACAATGCTCGTCTTTTTATCCGATACCCAGCGTCAATTTCTCAAAAGTTACAGAGTACAAATATTTATATATCTTAGATTAGGTTAGATTAGCTTAAGTTAGGTTAGGTTAACTCTGATGAACTGTAACTAGAAAAAAGGTCATGTGCAGGTGCCATCTGGTCAATATTAGACAGAAAATTCATCTTCCGATCGGTTTCAAACTGCGACACTGACCTAACCTGCTTAGAAGGTTGGATTGTTACTGTCAGAAATACCTAGAGTAAACATGGACTCTTCCAAGCAAAAAAATAAAAACATTTGCATGAAATACGTGTTATTTAAATTTATTATTATTATTATTATTATTATTATTATTATTATTATTATTATTATTATTATTATTATTATTATTATTATTATTATTATTATGTTGTTGTTGTTGTTGTTGTATTTAACCACTAATACGTAAAATTAAATGGTGTAGTAATCGATGCAACTTTAAAATTTCGACGCATATCAAGCAAGTTGTATCTACCTACCTGGAGGGTGCTTCGGGGGTCAACGCCCCCGCGGCATAGTCCATGACCAGGCCTCACGGTGGACCAAGGCCTGGTCAACCAGTCTGTTACTGCTGGCCGAACGTAGTCCAACGTACGAACCACAGCCCGGTTGGTCGGGTATCTGTCCAGCTCCCTCTTGAAGTCAGCCAAGGGTCTATTGCTATCTCAGGGCCCTGGCTAGTACTCACCTAATTGTGGTTGCAGGGGTTGATTCATGGCTCCTGGCCCCGCCGCTACCTAGTAGCGGCCAGTGAACAGCCTGGGAGGAATTGTAACTCTTATTGAAGCTCAATATAATTAAAAAAAAAATGTAATTGAAGTTTTTCATTGAAAAGTAATAGTAATTGTTATTGTAATTGACTGTTGATAATCTTGTACATGAATTACAGAACGGGTGGGGTTTGAACCCATGGCGAGTGAGTTCTGAAGCTCACAGGCCAGTGGGCTAAGTTTTAGGACTCACTTGTCAGGGTTTCGAACCCCATCCGTTCCGTGATTTGTTTTCAATCGCATTATTACGTTTTCGTGCATCAATATTATAACTGGTTCCAGTTAGGTAAGAAGACTCGGGGACAAAGATGAACTCATTACAAAATAAAAGTACACGTGGCCTGGTGGCAAAAGCTCTCGCTTCACACGGCGAGGGTCCGGGTTCGATTCCCTGTGAAGGGGTGGAAACATTGGACGTGTTTCCTTACACCGGTTGTCTATGTTCACCCATCAGTAAAATAGGTACGTGGGTGTTAGTAGACTGGTGTGGGTCGCATCCTGGGACAAAACTGACCTAATTTGCGGGAAATGCTCTGCATAACAAGGGGCTTTCTATATAGTAGTATGTCATTGATGTCAGCTATGGTCTGTATACCTTGTACTTGTAGTAAATAAAGATATTATTATTATTATTATTGTAAATAACTGTACATTCTGGCGTGATTCTCGCTGTTTGGGTCCCGTCCAGTACGTGAACTACAGAGGAACGAGAGAGTATTTAGTATAACAGGTAATATTTCTTACTCTCAGTAGAGTTCACCTCTGACCTGGAATCATAACTGATCTTCTTCTGCTTAGTACAACCTAGAAATTTATGAGCACCGTCCATGCTTGAATCTTAATGAACTGTAATGCGTGAAAATGGATGTAACTAATGCGAGTTCTTAAGCAACATTTTAAAGTCAGCATTATTTCCATTATTTTACACACTGAAATAACTCATTTTGCAATATTAGGCGACAATTTATTGCAACAATTCTTCGAATTTTGCTCAGCTGGAAAATGCAATTACCTGATTTAAATTGTAGCGAATGATAAATATTTTAATAAATATTATTTCTTAAGATCCAACATAAGTGTGTGAAGCATAGTTTATTTAGTTATTTATTATCTTGCTGGAACTTTGGCAGATTTAGTGTAACAAATATTATACACTTGTTATTATACACTTGTTCTCCATATTTTTTCTTGTGCATTGTTCATGTACTTAGATTTAAATACAAAATATAAAGGTTAGGTTAGGGTTGTCAGGAAACAGGACAAGTGTTTCCTGACGCGGGTCTTAGTAATATGATGACCCACAGCTGCAGCTTTTGGTCATCTGACCGAGGCCTTTCACTGGCTTACCAGTCCACCCCTTTAAAAACTGGTTAATTGGTACTTACAAATTATGAAGGCAAGAGTTTTCTTATTCCCAGCATTCAACAATAATTGCAATATTAATAAATTTTAAGCAACTGAAGACAATTTAATAAAAATATCAAGAAACTGTAATTGTGACGTTATTTTTCTGGTTAAATAATTGTAATTGTAATTAAAATCCGGAAGAGTAATTGAAACTGTAATTGATAAACGAGACACTTATGATGCAACATTTGGATATCTTTATTTTGGACGCCAGCCAGTGACTTCTTCAGTCCAATGCAGAGATAGGTAGAAAATGAGAAGGAGTTTGAGGTAATCAGTCCCTCAGCCTGGAGTTCATCAGTCTTGACAAAAGTGTCACTTCTGATGTACTGAAGACATCGACTCCAGGCTGAGGGACTGATTACCTCACACTCCTCCACCTCTTCTACCT
The DNA here is from genome assembly GCA_009830355.1 of Cherax destructor. Taxonomy (NCBI): domain Eukaryota; kingdom Metazoa; phylum Arthropoda; class Malacostraca; order Decapoda; family Parastacidae; genus Cherax; species Cherax destructor. Next base: position 341,685 of record WNWK01000337.1, on the reverse strand, counting down.
TTCTCTGCATTGGACGGAAGAAGCCACTGGCTGGCGAAACGTTTCCAGAATAAAGTTACCCAAGTGTTACACAAATGTCCAATTTATCAACAAAAACAAAGTTACAAAATCAGCGTAGAAAGAGACTGTGTCTGTCATCTTGTGGTCTACCTTAACACACTTCTACCTTAACACACTTCTACCTTAACACACTTCTACCTTAACACACTTCTACCTTAACACACTTCTACCTTAACACACTTCTACCTTAACACACTTCTACCTTAACACACTTCTACCTTAACACACTTCTACCTTAACACACTTCTACCTTAACACACTTCTACCTTAACACACTGACAAAAATCAACTGCACTTCGATGTTCCAGCATAAACATATATAAAAATAACCCTTATTCAGTTTTACATGTTGTGTCAAATTCATCTGATATATATGGAAATTTAACTCGACACACATATCTTCGTCCCGGCTACCTGCAGAGTTTGGCTGCTCTTTATAATTAACAGCTCAACATGTTATTGCTCTGACCCTATTGCAACAGAACTGATAAATATTAACGTCGTGATAATTGCACTAACATTGCATGAAGCCAGACACTTGCCTTGCCTCACCTCAATACCTTAATAACACCTTGTTGCTGCACACTTGTCTTAAGTCAGGGACGCTTCGTATTCTAGTGCATTAAAATAATGCATAGTGCGCCAGGTATTGGTTCTGATCTATGTACTCCATCATTCACTGGTCCCAATCTATGTGCTCCACTATGCACTGGTTCTAATCTATGTGCTCCATCATTCATTGGTAGTAATCTATGTACTCCATCCTTCACTAGTCCTAATCTATGTACTCCATCATTCACTGGTCCCAATCTATGTACTCCACCATGCATTGGTTCTGATCTATGTACTCCATCATTCATTGGTAGTAATCTATGTACTCCATCCTTCACTAGTCCTAATCTATGTAATCCCTCCTTCACTGGTCCTAATCTATGTACTCCACAATGCATTGGTTCTGATCTATGCATTCCATTCTCCACTGGACATACCTCCCTCATTATTCACTGAACATACCTCCCTCATCCCTCACTGGACATACCCATCTCACCAGTCACATGACATACCCATCTCACCAGTCACTGGACATACCCATCTCACCAGTCACTGGACATATCCATCTCACCAGTCACTGGACATACCCATCTCACCAGTCACTGGACATACCCATCTCACCAGTCACTGGACATACCTTCTTCACCACTTAATAAGACCTACGTATATTAAGATATACATTTTTTATATTATATTAAGAGGCTCATATATACGTGCAGTAGTATGCAAATTAATTGAGACGAGTAAATTTTGTGATTATCTCATAGAATATCTCCTGCTTAACGTGCACATAGTTGTAATGTACATACGGTTATAATAGTGTACATACAATTGAAATAATGTACACACATATGTAATGTACACACGGTTATAATGGTGTACACGCAATTGTAATGGTGTACACACGATTTTATTATTGTACACACTACTGTAATGGCATACATACGATTGTAATGGTGTATACTGTACTGTAATGGAGTACACACGATTGTAATGGTGTACCCACTACTGTAATGGTGCACATGATTGTATTACTTACTGTACACACGACTGTAGTGGTGTACACACGACTGTAGTGGTGTACACACAGTTCTGCAACACTACACAAACTATTTAATTTTTTCTGTTGTCTTAAAAAGAACTTGGAATAACTGTCAAATTTTCCTTTTTTTTCTCCCACTATTTATCGTTTTTCCTTTTTCCCACATTTTTTTTTCATTGGCTCGTTCAAGGGAGGTAGATGCCTTGTTGCTGGGGAAGGGCTCTTGATCCAAGGAATCAGAGTTACTTCTAATCAAACCCAGTTACCAGCCATTTCCCAGTCCTAGATGGCCCCTCACGGTTTAACGCTTCTCCATTGATAATTTGCAGTACTGTACACAATAATGTAATACTCTGTGTATTATATCTTAACCAGGAAGAAATTATATTTATTGTAAAAATAATTTTCTACAATAATAATAATAATAATAATAATAATAATAATAATAATAATAATAATAATAATAATAATAATAATAATAATAATAATAATAATAATAATAATAATATAATAATTATTATTATTATTTTATTATTGGCTTCTTATTTTTCCCCTCTCTCGCCTATCCAGATGTACTCCAGTTAACCCTTTTTAGGCCTAGTTTCTAGGCCTTTTGAGTATCCACATGCTCCTGGCGCTGCCCTCCACAGGATGGCTATGAGCTGCACAATAAACTAGCCTTTTCGCTGGTAAATTATAATCTAAGTCTCTGCCTTTTCCTTTCCTCATTTTTCGTCCATTGTCCCATTCCCCTTATCAGTTCACCATCTTGGGGGGTGACCCTTGACCCAGTACACACCATCTCCCACAACCTGGTGTGCCAAAGAAACTTGTTTGGTCACGAAATATCTTGCATCAGAGAGGTCCTGTGTGTGTGTGTACTCACCTAATTGTGGTTGCAGGGGTCGATTCATAGCTCCTGGCCCCGCCTGTTCACTTGTCGCTATTAGGTCACTCTCTTCCCTGCTCCATGAGCTTTATCCTACCTCTTCTTAAAGTTATGTATGGATCCTGCCTCCACTACATCACTTTAAAGACTATTCCACTTCCTGACAACTCTATGACTGAAGAAATACTTCCTAACATCCATGTGACTCATCTGAGTCTTCGACTTCCAATTCTGACCCCTTGTTTTGTCCAATGTCTGGAACATCCTGTCTCTGTCCACCTTGTCAATTCCTCTCAGTATTTTATATGTTGTTATCATGTCCCCCCTATCCCTCCTGTCCTCCAGTGCTGTCAGGTCGATTTCCCTCAAAACCTCTCCTCGTTGGACATGCCACTTAGCTCTAGGACTAGTGTCATTGCAAACCTTTGCACTTTTTCTAATTTCCTGACCTGCGTGGCCAGGTGTGGATTCCAAATTGGTGCCTCATACTCCAACATAGGACTGTCGTTGGGCCTCCCTCCTTACCTGAGCATATTCAATTCTGGCTCTTCGACTACTCTCCTTATTCTCCTGGGCTCTTTGCCTTCTATATTTCTTCCATTCTCTAGTGCACTTGGTTTTGGCCTCTCTGCATCTTTGGGTGAACCAAGGGCTCGTCCTGGCCTTCTCATTATTTCTGTTGCCCTTGGTTACAGATCTCTCCTCTGCTTCTTTGCATATTGTTGTCACATACACTGTCATCTCATTTACTGATTTCCCTGCCAGTTCTGTGTCTCACTGAACCTCGTGCAGGAAATTCTTCATGCCTGTGTAGTCCCCCTCTCTTGTAGTTTGGCTTCAATCGTCTTGCCCTTCCTGTTTCCCTCTCCACTTTTAACTCTACTATACATTTGACGCTCAGAACCACGTGGTCACTAGCCCCTAGCGGCGTTTCATATATGTCCTCAATATCTGCACTAGTCAAGGTGAATACTAGGTCTAGTCTTTCTGGTTCGTCCTCTCTTCTCACTCTGGTAGTGTCCCTAACCTGTTGATGCGTGAGGTTTTCCAGTACCACCTCCATCATCTTAACCCTCCATGTTTCTGGGGCCCCATTTGGCTCCAGATTTTCCCAGTCAATTTTTTTTATGAGAGAGAGAGAGAAAGAGAGAGAGAAGGGTGTAAAAACATGTGTCAGGAAGGATGATCTGTCTATAGATAATAAAATTACAGTGTAAGAGCTACGAATTGACCCCTGCAAGTACATCTAGGTGCACACACACACACACACACACACACACACACACACACACACACACACACACACACACACACACGTCTCTCTCTCTCACATAAGGGGGTTTGAGTTGGTTAAGGTTAAAAGTTCCTTCCTATATTCACAAACTAAGTGCTGTTACCCACCTCAGCTTGTTTGAAAGCCTTACCTACCATTACCTTCATTCATTTTGTTGTTATAAAACATGCAAAGAGGGAACAGAATGAAGTTGGAGCCAGCTGTAGACCACCTGTGGGGCAGAGATTTCTCTTGGATAAATTACATCATTTCATCAATGTTGTTATACTGATGGGACGTGTTTAAGACTCGAGTCTGGAATGAATCATCTTAGATAAAGTTGTGCTCTTGCGAAGGGTACATGCCAGAGTGTATATGCATTTTACTGCCAGTTTTGAAGCATAATATCTGTCGTCTTGCTGTCCGCGCAGAGGAACCAAGTGTGATACTTTGAAAGCGTTGACCTTGTACATAACAGTAAGGCCACCCACATCTCTCCTGTGTTAAGGCTTTGCTGGAATGACAGACCCAGCTAGGCCGGGTCAAGGCGAGAGGTAAGTCGTCTTGCACGGTTCTCTATTTTGTCCACAGAGGGGGAGGGGAGGCATGCAATCCAAGAAAGTGGTGCATACTCAAAGTGTGAGAGCACTTTTGTAGTTTCATCTCTCAAGCAGTACGAGATAAGCCTTGCTTTTGGTGACTTCTTGGATGCCTTGCTTGCAAGATTTACTACGTGATTCTTCATGGATATTTTGGAGTAAAATTTCACATCTAGAATATCCATTTCATCCCTGAGTTCTAACATTCTTCCAGTCATTCTTACCACTGCTCCAGCATTAACATTATGGTGCCTAGAGATAATCGTAATTTGTATTTTCTCAAAGTAAATGTTATCCTGCCATCGTATTTCCCAGGCTGATATAGCTGTAAGCTGGTGATTGATGTAACTAAAATCAGCTGATATTTCTTCTCCTGCATAAGTCAGTGTTGCAGCTCAGTCATTTGGAAAGGCATGGAATTCTGGAATGAGGCGAAGTAGGTCATTGAAGTAGACATACCTTTACAATTGACCACGAACACTTTCCTGTGGCACACTGACACCGATTGTCTTGTTGACTTTGTCTCGTTGAGAACTACTCTTAGAGGTAATCGCTAAGTTGTAGTGTAGAGCCAAAGACTCTAAGTTCTTGCACTTTTGCCAAGAGTCTCTGGTGACATACTCGGTCGAAAGCAACAACAATGTTCGATGCTACTACACATCTGATTTTGGATCAGGAACTCAACTGCATAGTGACCTATTCTGAAGCCATGTTGACGGTCACAAAGAAACGATTATATTGATGTAGATAAATGGTTCAGAGAACCGACTGGATGATGTACCAGACACTTGTGCAACATTGGGTATATTTATTGTGGAAACGTTTCGCTAACCAGTGGCTTCCTCAGGTACCCAAGTGTTGAACAAGTGTCTAATTTAACACGATTACTGATTCATAGCAAGAAATTTTGGTCACAGAACACTTGAAACAATGTTAACACAGCATAGTGCTCTTGTCAGACACTGAATATGCTGCTTTAGAAACACATGAACAAACACTAGGTCATATTTATTAGAAAACGTTTCTGTTCCAGGACCGAAACGTTTTCTAATAAATATGTCCTAGTGTTTGCTCACGTGTCTCTCTATTACCAAGCTTTGTACCACTGAATGGGCTCTCCAGTTTTTCTCCCCAAACCATCTAAAAGATGTCGATAAATTTGAGGGGTTTAAAGGAGAGCAACAAAACTTATATCATAATTAGGAATCAAACCGTAACAAGAAAGATTTAATTCACTCAATTTACTCTCACTCAGAAAACAGAGGATACAAATTTAACACTTAAGCATCAGAATGTTTCTGATGCACAAATAATGGTAAGAATTTCCGTGGCAGGTGTTTTGTCAAGTAATTGAGGGTTATATAAAAAAAAGATAAGAAAAACAGCTGGATACTTTGTAAATAGTGAATTATACTTGTCAAGTTTCAGGCAGTGGCCATCTTCATCCTGCCAGCTGGAACACTACACAGTGTCCGGTTAACTAAGGTCAATCTGAAGTGTAGAAATTAGTAGTAGTAGATGTAAGTAGTAGTAGAAGTATCAGTATCAGTAGTAGTAGTGGAAGTATCAGTAGTAGTAGTAGTAGTGAAAGTAGTTGATCATGTTTTCTATTAATTTCGAACTTTCCTGTAAAATGTCCATGGTTATTTTTCTACTGTGATATGGTATTTTTCTTCTTTTCAAGTCGGCAGTTGCCTGAGATACTGGAGGATGAGAAGAGAGCCTTCTGCCTTTCTATCCTTGCCACAACCATTTGAAAATAATACTAGCCAACAAATCACAACTTTTAATCCAATGCAGAAACTTTGATGCGCTGACCGCGAGTTCTAGCCTGTATAGTCGATATCAAGTAAGAATATTTTAAATCTTGCATTTCCTTGAGACAGAAAAACACCAACAATCCTACCATCATGTAAGACAATTACAGTCTTCCGTTTTACACTCTCTTGGCAGGACGGTGCTACCTCCCTGGGCAGCCCCGGTGGCCTGGTGGCTAAAGCTCTCGCTTCACACACAGAGGGCCCGAGTTCGATTCCCGGCGGGGTGGAAACATCTCGACGCGTTTCCTTACACCTGTTGTCCTGTTCATCTATCAGCAAATAGGTACCTGGGTGTTAGTCGACTGGTGTGGGTCGCATCCTGGGGGACAAGATTGAGGACCACAATGGAAATAAGACAGACAGTCCTCGATGACGCGCTGACTTTCTTGGGTTATCCTGGGTGGCTAACCCTCCGGGGTTAAAAATCCGAACGAAATCTTATCTTGTCTACATAATATATAAAAGTTTCCGTAGGGATCATACAAGCATATTTACATCAAGTTTTAGCTAGGCTCTCAGGTACCTGTGTCCAGCAGTAGTCCATCATCAAACTGGTAATCAGCGTTCCCTAATATCTCTTCCTGTGATGGCTATGTCGTGGTGATGTTGTTCACTGTGGTGGTTGGGGGGGGGGAAGAGGGGTTCTATTTCACAGAAATTGAACTTGTTAGAGCAAAACTAAGTTCAGATTTGAAGTCAGTGGTGTGAGTTTGGTTAACAACACATGTTTCCATAAGGTGAACTGAAACCATTGTTGACCAGGTAAGTGATAGTACTCTATCTTGAATAATGATACAACCAGTACTTAAACATTTTCGAAAACAAAAGAATAACTTGAAAAACAAAAGAACAACTGGGAAAACAAAAGAACAACTGGGAAAACAAAAGAACAACTGGGAAAACAAAAGAACAACTGGGAAAACAAAAGAACAACTGGGAAAACAAAAGAACAACTGGGAAAACAAAAGAACAACTGGGAAAACAAAAGAACAACTGGGAAAACAAAAGAACAACTGGGAAAACAAAAGAAGAACTGAGAAAACAAAAGAAGAACTGGGAAAACCAAAGAAGAACTGGGAAAACAAAATGAACAACTTGGAAAACAAAAAACTTGGAATACAAATGGAACAACATGGAATACAAAAGAAGAACTTAAGTGAATAAGAGCTTGGCTCTTAAGTTCAAGGCTTAAGAATAAGAGAAATTTAATAAGATATCATAGTCAAAATGAGTTCCGTCACTTACATGAATTGAAATAATACTCTTATATTGCTTCCTGTGTGTGTGTGTGTGTGTGTGTGTGCGCGCGTGTGTGTGTGACTCATTTGTGGTTGCAGGTGTCTAGTCACAGTTCCTGGCCCCACCTTTTCGCTGGTCGCTACTAGGTCCACTCTCTCCCTGCTCAATGAGCCTTATCGTTTCTCTTCTTGAAGCTATGTATGAATTCTGCCTCCACTACATCACTCTCCAGATTGTTCAACTTCATGACAACTGTGTTTGTGTGTGTGTGTATTACTTTAGTTACCTATTGTAAACTTATTTATATTTCCTGGGAGTTGAGCTCTGGTCCTTGGTTCCACCTGGCTCACGTATTCCTTGTAACTCATTTCCTTTATCTCAGACAAGTCTTGTTGCTCTCTTTTTGCTTTTCTCAACCTTCACTCCACACCGGTGCTGCTGTCTCGAGGATGTGTCGCACGTACCAAGGAAATTTTGAACTTGGATTTAAATACATTCCAGGCCAGTTCGTAAGCCACTGGCCTGGAGTTTTATTCCTCCCGTGCCACGGATTCTAACCCCACTCGTACCGTGGTGTGATGAAACACTGTCTGGTTCCCTTGTGATCGAGGTACCTCAGTAGTTTGTTACTTCCATGTTATGTGTATGCTGTCTAGTGTATATCTTGTACTCTGGTATCTATGAAACCATCGGCTCTTACCAGGGGGGCTCGGCCCCCTAAGGTGAATAATTTATAAGGGGGGGGGGCGAGCCCAAAGCAAAAATAAAGCAGACTCTTTTGAATAGTTGAAAATAATAAAGTTAAAAACTTGTTTCTCAATTTTACTATTTAAACAACGAGAACTTTTTAAATTTTTGCTTTTAAAATTAAATGCAAAATTACCACAGTGAGAAAATAGTGAAATTCCAAGCACTTTCGTGATTTCTCACCTTGTCAAGGAATAGCGAACATGTGTTCCAGCTAGGTAAGTACACAGTATCGTGACTGGAACAGAACATAAGTCGCACGTAGGAGCATGGAGGCTACGACGACGTTTCGGTCCGACTTGGACAAATAAACTAGTTAATGTTGTTCCTCTAGGGAGGTTCCTTGATGCTGGTGAGGGACTGTTGGTCTAGGGAACTGGATCTGTGCTCCAGTTCCCTGAATTAAAACTGAATGCCTTCCATACCCTCTTCCCCACCAAAAGCGCTGTGTAATCCCTACGGGTTTAGTGCTCCCCATAATAATAATAAGTTCCTATATGCGGATCATTTGTATCTTGCAAAATTAAAAATAAGTACCGAATATACTTAAAAAAACACATTTCTCTGGGTAAACTTAAATAATAAAGTCGTGATTTGATAAAGTTTCACATAAAGATTTGTTCTGTTTTATGTGTTCTTTCTTTCGTTCTTTCTAGATGTTCAACGTGTACTGTTTCCATAATCTGTTCTGTTAAATTCTTCTGTTACACCCGTTAGTCACTCTTGTGTTGTTTCAGCTTCCATCCTGTTTAAGCTCTGTTGATACTGGCATTGTGTTTGTCTTCTTAGAGGCGTTTAGCACTTTGCTTGTTATTATTGATTTGTTGGCGAGTTGCTGTGTGTAGTCTTCTAGTTTCTTCTCTAGATATTCGTGGGATACTCTAGGAGAGAGAGAGAGAGAGAGAGAGAGAGAGAGAATGAGTGAACTCAGCTGTGAAGACAGTGCTCCGAGGGGATCTCTGTACCCACCTTATATACTTGCATTGCTTCTCCCTCTCACATCAGACGTCTCCACACCCAAGTGAAGGTACACGTACTCACCTCCTTTATCAAGACAAAGGCAAACACAAAGGACACACACACACACATACTCATTCATGCTCACACACACATGAGAAGAATCAAATCAGTCGAGGATCAGGCAGGACTACAAAGAGACCTGGACAGGCTACAAGCCTGGTCCAGTAACTGGCTCCTTGAATTTAACCCTGCCAAATGTAAAGTCATGAAGATCGGGGAAAGACTGCAAACCTCACTCAAAGAAAAAGATCTTGGGGTGAGTATAATACCGAGCACATCTCCTGAGGCACACATCAATCAGATAATTGCTGCAGCATACGGGCGGCTGGCAAACCTAAGAAAAGCGTTCCAATACCTCACTAAGGAATCATTCAAGACTCTGTACACCATATACGTCAGGCCCATACTGGAGTATGCAGCACCAGTTTGGAACCCACACCTGGTCAAGCACGTCAAGAAATTAAAGAAAGTGCAAAGGTTTGCAACAAGACTAGTCCCAGAGCTAAGGGGATTGTCCTACGAAGAAAGGTTAAGGGAAATCGGCCTGACGACACTAGAGGACAGGAGGGTTAGGGGAGACATGATAACGACATATAAAATACTGCGAGGAATAAATAAGGTGGACAGAGACAAGATGTTCAGAGGGGGGACACAGAAACAAGGGGTCATGAATTGGAAGTTGAAGACTCCTATGAGTCAAAGGATGTTAGGAAGTATTTCTTCAGTCATAGAGTTGTCAGGCCCACATTGGAGTATGCAGCACCAGTTTAGAACCCACACCTGGTCAAGCTCGTCAAGAAATTCGAGAAAGTGCAAAGGTTTGCAACAATACTAGCCCCGGAACTGAGGGGTTTGTCCTACGAGGAGACGTTAAGGGAACTCAACCTGACAACACTGGAAGACAGGAGGGATAGGGGGGACATGATAACAGCATATAAAATACTGAGAGGAATTGACAAGGTGGATAGGGACAGAATGTATCAGAGATGTGACACAGCAACAAGGGGTCACAACTGGAAGTTGAAAATTCAGATGAGTCATAGGGATGTTAGGAGGTATTTCTTCAGCCATAGAGTTGTCAGGAAGTGGAATAATCTGGAGAGTAATGTAGTGGAGGCAGGAGCCATACATAGCTTACAGAAGAGGTATGATAAAGTTCACGGAGCAGGGAGAGAGTGGACCTAGTAGAGACCAGTGAAGAGGGGGCCAGGAGCTATGAATCAACCCCTGCAACCACAATTACATGAGTACAATTAGATGAGTATACATACTTATTCATGCTCACACATACAAACAGGAATCAGCTCTGGGACAAGGACTTTCCCCACACAACAGTAGAAAACATTCCTGTATATCGTCTCCTGCAGTTGTTATATTAAAGATAATAAAAAACAGAAACAACTTTAAACACCTGCTGGAGGACTTGGACTGACTGCTGGAATGGTCAGACAAATGGTTATTGGAATTTAACCAAAGGAGTAAAAAATATTGAGAATTGGGAAAGAAAACCGGTGACGGAGTATGCATCGAGGGCTCAGAAGCTGCCACCCTCGAGCAAGAAGGACCGTGACGTAAGCACGGTGCCGAGCATATTGTCAGAGACGCATTTACACTAATGTGTCGGTGAGAGAGAGGATGGGAAAGAGGGGGAAGGGATTGGGGAAAGAGAGAAAAGGCGCTAATAAATGAGAGAGAAAAGAAGAAACAAAGACAGAGAAAAAGGAAAGTAAAAGACAAAGAGGTCAGAAAAAAAATGAAGGAACAGGAATCATGAAGGTAGGAGCGTGGAGGTACTTGCCCGGACGATGCCATTAAGAACCACCAATTTACGACGTCTTTCTGAGGAAGAGACAAGAACCCAGGAGGTGGGAAAGGAGTCTTCGCCTTGTGTGGGGATCCTCAACCAGTTACCCTGGTGAGGTCAGGTCAGGTCAGGTCTAGCCGGAGTAACAGTGGAAGGGTTGGCTGGGTCGCGCAACCGCTCGAGCGGTGAGTTGTATCAGCCAGGCCAGGAAGGGAAGGTGCCCGGGGGGGGGGAAGGGTTCAAGGCCGAAAATAGAGAAGGGTACATGGGAAATACACACGCCCACGCACACGCCCACGCACACGCCTGCATACATGAACACACATGCACGCCACCAAAACACACACATACTTTCTCACACAAATTCAATATGTAATTAAACAAAATTATATACTAAACCGAGTACTGAAGACGGGACATCAGGAATATGCTCTGCTCCAGTAACCACAAACAAGTAATTACAGACGAATACTCGCACCTACGTACACTAGACATGAGACACTTTAGAACTGTTACAGAGTACGCAGAGCCAGCATAGAACCCACACCTTTTTCAAACATGCGTCGAAACCTCAGTGGAATCAAAACTTAGAGAATCGATCTTTAAAGAGAGACTAAGTTACCAATCTTGGAATAGAAATTCACAGCATCAAATGGGAGTAAGACAGACCACGGTATGGATGGGGTTAGAACTCATGGCAAGTGAATTCTAATCCCACCCGTATTGTGGTTTGTTTACAATCGTTTTATTACTATTTCGTGAGTCATGGGATTAAGACGTACAAAATACTCTCTGGAATTAATAAGATGGATAAAGATGGATTTAAATGGAAAACATAGGAACTACGGAAACCAAAATTACAAATGCTCCACATTTGACGTTAGAAATCTTGTTGTTTCAGGTTGACTTAAGGAATGATTAAAAGATAGGAGAGGAAATTTTGTTGCACAGTTCATGGAGTAGGTATGACATGGCCCAGAAGATCAGCAACCAATAATTCTTATATATTCAATTGATGATGAATTGAAGATGACTGAAGACAATAATTCCAGATCTGCTTAACTAGCACCAAAAAGAGGGTGACTACACTGAGGACGACCACCGAGGACGAGCACCGAGGATGAGCACCGACGATGAGCACCGAGGATGAGCACCGAGGACGAGCACCGAGGATGACCCCCAAAGGATAAGACCAAAGGATGACGCCAGAGAATGAGCCCAGGGGATGAGCTTCAAGGATGACCCATAGAGGAAGAGACTAAAAGACGACCCCAGAGGATGACCTCAAAGGATAAGCCCCGAGAATAAGCCCAGGGGATGAGCTTCGAGGATAACCCCCAGAGGATGAGACAAAAAAGATGACCCCTGAGGCTAAGCCACGAGAGTAAGCCCCGGGGATGATCCCGGGGACGCCGATTCATTGTACTGCTTGAATGATAGATGAGTTGCAAGGCACTGGATCAAGAGATGATTACATTTAAACACAAAACACGCACACACACATACACACCGTGGGTAAAGCTCTTGCTTCACGCACGGAGGGGCCGGGTTCAATTCCCGGTGGGGCAGAAACATTTCGAAGTGTTTCCTTACATACACATACACACACACATATATACAACAGGCCTAGTGTCTAATTGACATGTGCCTAGGACAAAATGGTAACTAACACACACACACACACACACACACACACACACACACACACACACACACACACACACAAACCTCAATTAGGTTTAGAGTGAAAGTTGTTTTCGGCTAACAATTATTTATATTATTTTACCGTTGACAATGATATCAGATAAATGGCATTCACCGAGACGTCTTCAGCTGGTACCTCTTTTGTATTTTATTCAGGAATAATGGATAAAGCAGCAGTGTGCTGCAGCTCTATTTTAAGACAGTTACGCAGAGGGAGGAAAAGATGGCTTTGTTTCCCTGTCATATTTTATTACAGTGAAGGAGTATCCCAGGCATACTCCAGCTATCCTCATTTCCATGAGGATACTGGGAATACCTGGAGAGGGTTTCGGGGGTTCAACGTTTCCTTGAGAACCTTCAGTAGTCACTGAAGGTTCTTAAGGACTAGTTTCAGTATAGATGAACTAGTTTCAGTATAGATGGACTAGTTTCAGTATAGATGGACTAGTTTCAGTATAGATGGACTTATTGATTTAATATAATTAAGCGATAAACTCATGTGAGTCATTCAGCGCGAGAAATAGTGGAGGCTTGATCCTCCGTCTGTTGAGCGCCACACAGACACGCTTCCTATCTGTACTTACCTAAAGATGAAACTCTGTAACATGTGAATTACCATCTGTGAGGACGACCTATCTCATACAGGAGAGGTGAAGGATGTAGGACAGCTGATGTGGAAGGAAGGTTAGGAAGTGAAGGCTGGGGAAGGGGTGAGGAAGAGAGAAGATGGGGCTTTGGGAGGGGAAGGGGACAGGGAAAGAAGGGAATGGGGGCAAGGAAGGAAGGAGATGGAGTGAGAGAGAAAGGTAAAGTGGGGGTAATGGAGGAAAAGAATGAGGGAGTAAGGTAAGTGGTCCTTCAAGATTGATCGACCATAGTAAAGTACACAGAGACAGGTGTAAGGTGACCACTACAAAGACTGGGGTGTAGCAGTGGTGCTGGATGACAACACAGACTGGGGTGTGGCGGTGGAGCTGGATGACAACACAGACTGGGGTGTGGCGGTGGAGCTGGATGACAACACAGCTTCACAAAAGGATAATTTCACTATATCGTTAAAGAATCAAATTATGCAGAGTCCTTGGGCTTGATCTTGTAACCAGACCACCAGACCACCAGACCACCAGACCACCAGACCACTACCATACCGAGCATGTAAGAGGTCAACGTCTGGGGCAAATCATCAGGACCCATAAACTCCAAGGAAAATTCTTGAAATTTCTTCTAGAGGCCGCTTAAATATTTTTCTTCACCTCCGACCCTATTATTATTACAAACATTTTTAAGAGGAATTTATTGATAGGTTTAGTTTGTTGTGGAGTCTTCAAGTTCCTCAGAAGCTGAGTGAGAAAGCAGGAATCACTATGTAGGATCGTCACTGTATGGTCCCGGATCGTCACTGTATGGTCCCGGATCGTCACTGTATGGTCTCGGATCGTCACTGTATGGTCTCGGATCGTCACTGTATGGTCCCGGATCGTCACTGTATGGTCCCGGATCATCACTGTATGGTCCCGGATCGTCACTGTATGGTCTCGGATCGTCACTGTATGGTCCCCGATCGTGACTGTATGGTCCCGGATCATCACTGTATGGTCCCGGATCATCACTGTATGGTCCCGGATCGTGACTGTATGGTCCCGGAAGAACAGTGGCATCCTTGGGCCCTTTAGTACACACACACACACACACACACACTATATATGCAAGACAAACCACGGGGTGTAAATCTTTAGCTCAAGTACTTTCACACTTCTCAGTGCATCATTAGGAGTTATGCAATGTTGCAATGCAATATATATATATATATATATATATATATATATATATATATATATATATATATATATATATATATATATATATATATATGAAAGAAAACACTATGAAAAATGAAGAATTAGCGTTAGTGACTACTCACATTATCCTTGATAATGTGAGTAGTCACGAAAGCGCTTGGAATTCTTCTATTTTTCATAGTGGTTTTCTTGCATATTTTGATATCACCTGTTTACTGTGATCTTGTATATATATATATATATATATATATATATATATATATATATATATATATATATATATATATATATATATATATAGTGAGTGAAGTAAGTTATAATGCTATTTTCTCTCTCTGTATAAACTCATCTTAAGTTATTTCGAGCAAAACTTGACCTTCCCGGAGCTCACACAAGAAAGAAAGTAATTCTTCCCTTCTGAGCTATCAACCCAGCAGTCACGTGACACACTGCTGCTACATACATTCTTGGCTTTGTCTTGACTTCACCACGGCAGTCGGCGCACAGGAGCAAGAGCGAAAGTGCTATATTTTCCAGTTGTAGAGAGCAACAGTATCATACAGAAAAGGCTGATATCCTTTACAGGGTCTCGTTCTAGTAACATGCAGAAAGTGCTGACACCATTTCCGGTGCCAGGGAGCAAAGCTGACATCATTTGCATCACCACAGAGTAATACGCTAGTAATAAGCTAAGTAAAGTCTGTCAGGAAACAGGACAAATGTTTCCTTATGACCCACAGCTGGAGCTTTTGGTCATCTGACCGAGGCCTTCCACTGGCTGACCTGTCCACCCCTTCACAAACTATGATTATAATTATAACTATTTACTGTCTTGAATACGCTGGTATCATCTTCAAATCTAGACATCCCTGTCAATACCAAATATCATCTCAGGTGAATATGAAGATGGAGTAATCTGCCTGAGAACAGCGGAAGATATCGCAAGAGACGCCACGTCCAGCTGAACATCACAAAGGAATCCTAACAATGTTGACCTAATACTTGCCTCTCTTATGCTCTACGAGTCGTAAAGAAAAGGATTTTTTTTTGTATGTGAAAGACACTTGACTACGGTATCTCGTAGCTTGATTAGTAGTGCACTCAGCTCACACACTGAAGTAAGTGGTTCGATCCCTGGTACAGGTGCAAACATGTGACATGTTTCCTGAAGACACCTGCTGTCCATGTTCACCGAGCAGTAAAATGGGTACCTGGGTGTTAGTGGACTGGTGTGAGTCGCATCCTGGGACAAAACTGACCTAATTTTCCCGAAATGCTCTGCATAACAAGCGGCTTTCTATATAGTAGTATGTCATTGATGTCAGCTATTCCTGTATATCTTGTACATGTACAATTATTATTATTATTATTATTATTATTATTATTATTATTATTATTATTATTATTATTATTATTATTATTATTATTATTATTATTATTATTATTATTATAAAGACATTCAATGTGAAAATGTTTTGCCAGGTGGAAAATTTTCACAGTAAATGTCCTGGCCAGTACACACTTGTGCTATACACACATATTTATGTCATATACAGACATAATTAGCCTAATTCTTTATTATGTCAAGCTTCTTTACGTCAAGCTTCTTTATTATGTCCAGCTTCTTTATTATGTCCAGCTTCTTTATGTCAAGCTTATGGATAACTTTGGGAAAAGATTAGATAAATAAGTGGGTGGGAATTGCTGGTTTCTGAGAAGGACCTACCTTGTATGGGCCAGTAGGCCCATACAAGGCCCTGCCTCACAAAATGCATGCGACCGGTTTCACTAGTTTCTTGCCGAGTGAGTCAGCGTCTAAGTCATTCCACTTTCTGACCACCTTGAAGCCAAAGATGCATTTCCTAACTTTTCTGAGGCTCATTTACATTCCTAACTTTCACCTGTGTCCCTTCGTCCCACATCTTCGTTTTATAAACAGTCCTTCCTGTCTCATCTATCAAGTTCTTTAAATATCTTAAACGTTCTGATTGTGGCTTCTCTGGTCTTTCCATTCTATAAGATGGTATAAACCTTGGTAGTTGTTACTAACAGATTGGTTTAAAAAGACACGTGGGCAAACACTAGGTTATATTTATTGGAAAACGTTTCGATCCTGGGACCTTGATCAAGTCCCCAGGACCGAAACGTTTTGTAACATGTCGTAGTGTTTGCCTGCGTCTAAACCAGTTGTCTAAGGTCACTAAGATCTATTGTTTTAGTGTCGCGTAGGTCAACTCTTTCAATTCTGGGATCACTATTATTGTAAATTTCTGCATTTTTTTAATTTATTAACATGTTTGATTAAGTGTGGGCTCCAGGTAGGTGGTGCATATTCAGTGCTAGATCTGATACATATCGTAGAGTCCTAAGTGATTATTTGTTAAGGTCCCTGAATGCTGCTATAAGGTTTGCGACACTCGCATGCCGTTGACGCTATCGTGTTGTTGTGCGCCCGACTATACTGGACTCTGTACTTTGTTTACGTCCAGTGAAGGATCTTATTCAAGGACTGGTACCAATGTTCTTCTCAGTCTATACTCCGTCTCGGGTCTTCCTCCTGCCCTCATTTTCATAACTTAGCATTTACTGGGGATGAATTCAAGGCGGCCTATGTCTGACTGTCCCTGAACTATAAATCCATTCGGTATTTTCCAGTTTGCTTTGCATGCGCACCTAAATGTCCCATAATCTCTGTACAAACATTATTTCATGCTGAAATAAAGAATTTTTTTTTCTTTAATCATTAATTTTTATCCTTAATCTTTAATCTTTAGGTTTACATCGTTTGCGAACGGTAAAGCAAATAGTTTTTTTCTCTTCTTTCAAGTCATTAACATACACGAGGAAGAGCGCTGGTCCCACCACTAGCCCTAGTTACTAGTAGAATAATTATCACTGCTCAACAGCCAAAATGCTTTCGAGACAATAGTAGGAATTTCCAACTAATTTTAGGTCACTGATAATGAATATCATGGTTAAAATTGTTTGTTAGCTCTACTTTTCAATATACACCTACGTGTCACAACAAGTTGCAAAGGCTTGCGGCAGCGTGTTTCTTACCAACACTCACAGTCTCACTGACCTTCATTATTGTTCCAGCAGTCATACAAGGTGGTTGTGCTCTCCAAGTTTATATTTTGAGGTGAAAGGCAGGTGATTTTCTTAGCTTATAATAAATATTCACTGAGCAAGCTATTGATATGCATGTGAGGCCAGAGGCATGGCATGAGGTGGCCAGTCTCAGGAGACACTGGCCATCTCGTCAATCATTAGAGTCTGGGATGAACAATGTTCAACATCCACCTCTCATTGAACCAAACAAAATTTTGCTACCACCACTACACATAAAACTGGGGCTCATGAAAAACTTTGTAAAAGCTATGACAAATCCGGTCTGGGATTCAAGTATTTAATACCAAAATTCCCCTCACTGAGCGACGCTAAGATAAGAGAGGGAGTCTTCAATGGTCCTCAGATTCAAGAGCTTTTTAAAGATGGTGACTTTGAATCAGACCTTCATGGGGAGGAGAAAGCTGCTTGGGAAGCATTCAAGTTAGTGGCGAAGGGATTTCTGAAACAGAAGGGAAGGCAACTATGAAGAATTGGTGGGCAACCTCATCAAGGCTTACAAGAACATGGGATGTAACATGTCACTTAAAATCCACTTTTTGGACTTACATTTAGACCTTTTTCCAGCGAACTGTGGGGCAGTTAGTGACGAACATGGTGAAAGGTTTCACCAAGATATTTCAACCAATGGAAAAATGGTACCAGGGCAAATGGGGCACAAAAATGATTGCAGACTATTGCTGGACATTGGCAAGAGATGATTCTTCAGCCCACTATAAGCGTCAAGCAAACAGGCAGAAAGTAAGTACGGATTAGAGTTTAAAACATACCGACACATAATGTACGTTATAATAAAATAATCAAATAATACATGTCTCGTATCTTTAAACCTATAACCAATAAGCATTTTTCAAGGTGATATTTGGATTCAGGACATGAAAATACATATGAAATAACTAATCTCACTTAAGAAGCATACAACTTTTCAATAATTGTTGACCAGTGATACTAGTCATGTCTTCTCTTGTTGACATATTTCCCTGAGTGTCCAGCACTCCATTGCAAACCAGTTATGCAGAAATATATATATACACTGCACTATTTATAATTACCGAAAGAGGAATATGCAGTTTTGTATACTTAAAGCTGGATTAATAATTGTTAAACTTTTATTTACCACTTGTCCATCCTGTCACCCCTGAAGACCAGCTCTTCAAGATAACTTTTCATTCTCTGGTGTCGTACAAAATTTAATATTTTTTTCTTAATAAGACAGGTAAATGAGGTTTATTTATCCCTTTTTTACGTGCTTCATTTCTCTTACCTTGTGATACACCTCGTCTAGGTTTATAAAACATTACTTGTCTATATAAATGAATCGTATGTGTGTGTGTGTACTCACCTAATTGTGGTTGCAGGGGTCGAGACTTAGCTCCTGGCCCCGTGTGTGTGTGTGTGTGTGACGCTATAAATGGTACACAACACAGACAGTTTGATGAATGAGACACATGTACAACACTACGTATCTTTATTAACGATAAGTTTCGCCTACGCTGCAGGCTTCATCAGTCTCATACCGGGATGAATTGCAAATCCGGAAACAGTACACGATGTAGTATGAGGTAATCAGTCCATAGACTGCCCAAACTACTTCTCCACTTTCTCTACTCCAGGATTTCTTCCATTGAGGTTGAGGGACTGATTACCTCAGTAAACCTCTCCAGGATTGTAATTCATATCCGTATTCGACTGATGAATTCTCTTTTTCAGTGATTTTGTTATTATTTATTCATTGTATTTTGTTGTTTATGTTTGACCAACTTTTATTTTTTTATAACGTCGAATAAAAGAGTTGGTTCAAGTTTGGTCATGTGTGATGTTTGCTCTTCAGAGTTTGTCTCTTCCTCTCTCATTACGATGAATGAAAAGGCACAATACCGAGACTGGAACAAGTCGGGTCGAAACGTCATAAGTTTCTTTCTCCTATTATCTGGAGAGGGTTTCGGTCATTCCACTTCCTGACCACCCTCGGGCTGAAGAAACACTTCCTGACATCCCTGAGACTTACTTATCTGTGTCTTTAATTTCCAACTGTCCTTGTGTATGTATTTCTGCCTCACGAACAGTCTGTCCCAGTTAACCCTATGTGTCCTCTGAGTATTTTGTATGTCGCTATCATGTCTACCCAGGCTTTTCTATCCTCTAGTGTCATCAGGTTCAGTTCCTTTATCTTCGCCTCACAGCTCATTCCCCTAACTCTGGAAGTAGCCTCGTAGCCTCGTAGCTCTGGAAGTAGCCTCGTAGCCTCGTAGCTCTGGAAGTAGCCTCGTAGCTCTGGAAGTAGCCTCGTAACTCTGGAAGTAGCCTCGTAGCCTCGTAGCTCTGGAAGTAGCCTCGTAGCCTCGTAGCTCTGGAAGTAGCCTCGTAACTCTGGAAGTAGCCTCGTAGCCTCGTAACTCTGGAAGTAGCCTCGTAGCCTCGTAGCTCTGGAAATAGCCTCGTAACTCTGGAAGTAGCCTCGTAACTCTGGAAGTAGCCTCGTAGCTTCTGGAAGTAGCCTGAGCCTGAACTCTGGAGTAGCCCTAGCCTCGTAGACTCTGGAAGTAGCCTCGTAGCTCTGGAAGTAGCCTCGTAGCCTCGTAACTCTGGAAGTAGCCTCGCTAGCCTCGTAGCCTCTGGGAAGTAGCCTGATGTAGCTCTGAAGTAGCCTCGTAGATCTCTGGAAGCTAGCCTACTGAGAGCCTCGTAGCTCTGGAAGTAGCCTCGTATAACTCTGGAAGTAGCCTGTAGCCTAACTGGAAGTAGCCTCTGTAACTCTGGAAGTAGCCTAGCCTCGTAACTCTGGAAGTAGCCTCGTAGCCTCGTAACTCTGGAAGTAGCCTCGTACCTCGTACTCTGGAAGTAGCCTCGTAGCCTCGTAACTCTGAGTAGCCGTAGCCTCGTAACTCTGGAAGTAGCCTCGTAGCCTCGTAGCTCTGGAAGTAGCCTCGTAGCCTCGTAACTCTGGAAGTAGCCTCGTAGCCTCGTAACTCTGGAAGTAGCCTCGTAGCCTCGTAACTCTGGAAGTAGCCTCGTAGCCTCGTAACTCTGGAAGTAGCCTCGTAACTCTGGAGTAGCCTCAGCCTCGTAGCCTACGTAACTCTGGAAGTAGCCTCTCGTAACTCTGGAAGTAGCCTCGTAGTCTCTGGAAGTAGCCTCGTACCTACTGGAAGTAGCCTCAGCCTAGCTTGGAAGTAGCCTCGCTAGAGCCTCGTAGCCTCGTACTCTGGAAGTAGCCTCGTAGCCTCTGGAAGTAGCCTCGTAGCCTCGTAACTCTGGAAGCCTCAGCCTCGTAACTCTGGAAGTAGCCTCGTAGCCTCGTAGCTCTGGAAGTAGCCTCGTACTCTGGAAGTAGCCTCGTAGCCTCGTAACTCTGGAAGTAGCCTCGTAGCCTCGTAGCTCTGGAAGTAGCCTCGTAGCCTCGTAACTCTGGAAGTAGCCTCGTAGCCTCGTAGCTCTGGAAGTAGCCTCGTAGCCTGTAACTCTGGAAGTAGCCTCTGTAACTCTGGAAGTAGCCTCGTAGCCTCGAACTCTGGAAGTAGCCTCGTAGTCTCGTAACTCTGGAAGTAGCCTCGTAGCCTCGTACTCTGAAGTAGCCTCGTAGCCTCGTAACTCTGGATAGACTCGTATCTGAAGACTGCAGCCTGTAACTCTTGGAAGTAGGCCGTAGCCTTAGCTCTGGTTTTAATACGTACCCCAGCGTACTTGATTAAGTAGCCTCGTAGCCCGTAACCTGGTACCTCTAGGTCCATCTCACTTGGAAGTAGCTCAGAGCCTCGTAGCCTGTAACTCTGGAAGTAGCCTCGAGCCTCGTAACTCTGGAAGTAGCCTCGAGCCTCGTAACTCTGGAAGTAGCCTCGTAGCCTCGTAACTGTGGAAGTAGGCTCGAGCCTCGTAGCCTGGAAGTAGCCTCGTAGCCTCGTAACCTGGCAGTAGCCTCGTAGCTCTGGAAGAGCCTCGTAGCCTTGTAACCTGAGTAGCCTCGTAGCCTCGTAACTCTGGAAGTAGCCTCGTAGCCTCGTAACTCTGGAAGTAGCCTCGTAGCCTCGTAGCTCTGGAAGTAGCCTCGTAGCTCTGGAAGTAGCCTCGTAGCCTCGTAGCTCTGGAAGTAGCCTCGTAACTCTGGAAGTAGCCTCGTAACTCTGGAAGTAGCCTCGTAGCCTCGTAGCTCTGGAAGTAGCCTCGTAGCTCTGGAAGTAGCCTCGTAGCTCTGGAAGTAGCCTCGTAGCCTCGTAGCTCTGGAAGTAGCCTCGTAACTCTGGAAGTAGCCTAGTAACTCTGGAAGTTGCCTCGTAGCCTCGTAACTCTGCAAGTAGCCTCGTAGCCTCGTAACTCTGGAAGTAGCCTCGTAGCCTCGTAGCTCTGTACTTCCTCTAGTTTTTAATGTTTTATCACGTGAGGAATACAGGTCTATAATTATTTTTTTGAGATAGTTGAACGCTAATATGTTTTCCAATCGAGCGTTACCCACAGATGTTAGTTGATTAAATGTTTACTTCTAACGATATGCTCGGCACTGTGTTCACCTCTAGGTCCATCTTCCACTGGCTTATAGATTTTAGTAAGTGAGTTTTGTTCCTCTCTCAAGGTCCATGGTAACAATTTATTGGATTCCATTGTCTTCAGTGTATTCAGCTCACGTCTTCCTGTTGTGTGTTTGGTGTCAATTATCTACTATCTATCTGCTGATGCTCTTGTTTATACTGAGAGATTAATTTTCAATCGTTTGTTCAACTCTTCACCGACTTTGTCGTTTTATTTTATTTTTCCTATCCATCCTTCTTCAGTCTTATTATTCGTTTTACTGCCGTCTTCTGATGTGGCTGTGAAGCAGTGTTTTCAGACTTGACTTTTATTGCTAAGTCAGTCTCAGACTGTCACTCAGCTTCTCTTTCCATTGTAGCATATTCATTTCTGGTTGTTCTGTTCACTTGTCTGTTTTCCTCTGTCATTCGCTTTCATTAATTTTTCCATGCTTTTGTATTTTTGTTTTTCCTTCTCTGCATATTGGTTTGAATCACAGAATCAGTTTGTTTTTATAATTTCCTCCTCTTATTCTTGTGGGTATGGAGTCCTCCTCTATCTCTTCTGTTCTTTACAGCCAGTTACTCTGTCATCTCATTCGTTGACTTTCCTTCCAGTTTCCGTTCCCATTCATTAATTTCTCTCTTCCAACTTGCCGCTTCAGAAATTGGGTTTGTCTCGTCACTCCTCACGTTGATAAATTTTCCCTCAATGTAAATTTTTTCTTCAAGCAAATAAACAATGAGGGAAAGTGTCTATCAAATGCACTTCTTGTAAGTACTAGACACAGTCAGTCTCTTGATCTTCACATATATCAGATGCACTTCATGTAAACACAAGATACAGTCTCTTGATCTTCACTTATATCAAATGCACTTGTAAATACTAGATCCAGTCTCTTGATCTTCACTATATCAAATGCACTTTGTAAATACTTGATTCAGTCTCTTGATCTTCACCAATGTCAGACGCACTTCTTGCAAATACTAGAAATAGATCCAGTCTCTGGAAGCCTCACTCATCCCCTCGTCTCTCTCGTGTTGTGTTCTTGACATGCTGACACAAAGTTCTCCATCACCACCACCATCATCGCAACCTCTCCATGTTTGTGGTTCCCCGTGTGGGTTCTAGTTCTCCCATGTTTAGTAGCTATTCTTTAGCTATTTGGACACTTCCTGATGCTTCTTCTTGTCGTGGTTTCCTTCAGTTTGATTGTGGGTTGTAGATCACTGCTACTACTACTTTGGGTAACCCAGTTTTGATTTTGTCCACTGCTTATCGCTCTTATCTCTTCAAAACTCCAGTTGTTTCTCATTATCAGTGCAACTCTTCTCCTTCCCTAGGTTCTCTTTCTTACCTCATTACTAGATATCCTTTCGTGAATATGGAATATGTTATCATTTCAGTTTTTGTCAGCGGGATGTCAATGATCTTGTGTGTGTGTGTGTGTGTGTGTGTGTGTCTCTCTCTGTGTCTGTGTACGCGCCTATTTATATTTACCTATTTGTGGGTGCAAGTGTCGAGTCACAGCTCCTGGCCCCGCCTCTTCATTATGTATTGATCCTGCCTCCACTACATCACTTCCCAGACAGTTCCACTTCCTGACAACTCTGTGACTGAAGAAATACTTTCTAACATCTCTGTGATTCATCTGAGTCTTCAACTTCTAACTGTAACTCCTTGTTGCTGTGTTCCATCTCTGGAACATCCTGTCTCTGTCCACCTTGTCGATTCCTCTCAGTATTTTATATGCCGTTATCATATCCCCCTAACTCTCCTGTCATCCAGTGTCGTCAGGTTGATTTCCCTTAACCTCTCCTCGTAGGACATGCCTCTTATCTCCGGGACTAGTCTTGTTGCAAACCTTTACACTTACCCTAATTTCCTTACGTGCTTGGCTAGGTGTGGGTTTCAAACTGGTGCTGCATACTCCAATATAGGCCTAACGTACACGGTGTACAGGGTCCTGAACGATACCTTATTGAGATGTCGGAATGCTAGTCTTAGTTTTGCTAGGCGCTCGTCTGCTGCAGCAGTTATTTGGTTGATGTGCGCCTCAGGAGATGTGCCCTGTCTATACTCACCCCAAATCTTTTTCCTTGAGTGAGGTTTGTAGTCTCTGGCCCACTAGACTGTTCTTCGTCTGCGGTCTTCTTTGCTCTTCCCCAATCTTCATAACTGCACTTTGAGGGGCTAAACTCCAGAAGCCAGTTGCTGGACCAGGCTTGAAGCCTGTCTAGATCCCTTTGTAGTTCTTCCTGGTCCTCGTCCGATTGAATTCTTCTCATCAACTTCACATCATCTGCAAACAGGGACACTTCGGAGTCTATTCCTTCCGTCATGTTGTTCACATACACCAGAAACAGCACCGGTCCTAGGACTGACCTCTGTGGCACCTCGCTCGTTACATTCGCCCACTCTGACACCTCGTCACGTACCATTACTCGCTGTTGTCTTTCTGACAGGTATTCCCTGTTCCATTGTAGTCCTTCCTGTTATCCATGCCTGGTCCTCCAGCTTTTGCACTAATCTCTTGTGTGGAACTGTATCAAAAGCCTTCTTACAGTCCAAGAAAATGCAGTCTACCCATCCCTCTCTCTCTTGTCTTACTGCTGTCACCCTGTCATAGAACTCCACTAGGTTTGTGACACAGGATTTCCCGTCCCTGAAACCGTGCTGGTTGTCGTTAATAAGCTCATTCCTTTCTAGGTGCTCCACCACTCTTCTCCTGATAATCATCTCCATGACTTTGCATACTGGTCTGTAGTTTAATGCTTCGTGTCTGTATCCTCTTTTAAAAATTGGGACTACGTCTGCTGTCTTCCATACTTCAGGTAGTCGCCTGTTTCGATAGATTCGTTGAAGATTGTTGTTAGTGGTACACCCAGCGCCTCTGCTTCCTCTCTCAGGACCCACGGAGAGATGTTATCCGGCCCCATCGCCTTTGAGGAATCTAACTTGCTTAGCAGCCTCTTCACTTCTTCCTCGGTTGTATGTATTGTGTCCAACACTTGATGGTGTACCCCGCCTTTTTATCTTTCTGGAGTCCCTTCTGTCTCCTCTGTGAACACTTCTTTGAATCTCGTGTTGAGCTCCTCACATGTTTTGCGGTCGTTTCTTGTGATCTCTCCTCCTTCCTCAGCCTGATTACCTGGTCCCTGACTGTTGTTTTCCTCCTGATGTGGCTGTACAACAGCTTTGGGTCAGATTTGACTTTCGCTGCTATGTCATTTTCATATTGTCGTTGGGCCTCCCTTCTTACCTGTACATATTCGTTTCTGGCTCTACGACTGCTCTCCTTATTCTCCTGGGTCCTTTGCCTTCTGAACCTCTTCCATCTCTAGCACACTTGGTTTTGGCCTCTCTACACCTTAGGGTGAACCAAGGGCTCATCCTGGTCTTCTCGTTATTTCTGTTACCTTGGTTACAAACCTCTCTTCAGCTTCCTTGCATATTGTTGTCACATATTCCATCATCTCATTTACTGACTTCCCTGCCCATTCTGTCCCACTGAACCTCGTGCAGGAAATACTTCATGCCTCTGTAGTCCCCTCTCTTGTAGTTTGGCTTCGTTCGTCCTCCCCTTCCTGCTTCCCTCTCCACTTGTAACTCTGTGTGTGTGCTCGCGCGCGCGCGTAGGTGCGTGCATGCGTACGAGCAAGTTCATCAGTAAAAATACTTTAAGGAAATATATTATATTCGTATGTAAAGACAATGGTAAACAAAGATAACACACCATTATGTTCACTTGTGTCGTTAAACCCACTAACGAGTACATGATGTACTGTGATAACATACTGAGACGAACGAAGGCGCTCGCACGAAGACACTCTTGAGGAAGTCACGGATTTCGAATTATATTTTTTACACGTTTAAAACGGAAGAGATATTCAACTCCATTAATGCAAACAATGGGAAGGTGAAGGCAATACGTAATAAAGAGACAGGAGTGCTAGGAAGATTAAAGAAGACAAAAGAAGATGAAGAGGTAAAATAAAAGAACAGGAAATTATGACGATCGGAAAACGTGAAAGGAAATAGTTTATTAAACGAGCGAAACGTTGCATAAGTGGTTGTGGTGAGTAGAAACACACACAACTATATATATATATATATATATATATATATATATATATATATATATATATATATATATATATATATAT
This sequence comes from Cherax destructor, assembly GCA_009830355.1. Lineage (NCBI taxonomy): Eukaryota > Metazoa > Arthropoda > Malacostraca > Decapoda > Parastacidae > Cherax > Cherax destructor. The sequence continues at coordinate 315,339 of WNWK01000337.1, read as the reverse complement.
ATAATATATATACATATATATTCATGAGGGTATAATCTCTGGTGCTATATTGGGTATCCGTAGCCTCGAAGAAAAACATAAAAGGTCTCCAGGAAGAGTCTTAAGGACTCTCCCTCAGGCTGTCGGAATATTAGGCCATTGCATGATACATTGAGTTCATATAATTAGGGTGTGACGGGTATTCGAGAGGCTAAGAAACATATTTATGGATTTATCCAAAGTTTATCAGTTCTGATCATCGATAATATATTTCACTCACTACAACTCTCTCCAGATATTCCGAATATTAAATTTTCTTTTTCGTTCTTGCTTGAGAGTTTTTTGGTAGACAAGCATTGCTTCACCTCTCCTATGTCGTGTACGGGAGGAAAGTAGGTATCCTTCACCTTGGTGTCGACAGGGTTAGTGTGAGAGGGAAAAGGGAGAGAGGTATATAACATGGGTGCCGGCATCCTCGGCAACACTCATCACAGCACACTAGCACCATGATCGTCAGGGTATGATGGCACCATTATTACTGCTTTTTCTTGTCTCTCGTTGGTGTCTCTTCGAGAGGTTAGTCTTGAGTTTGGGAAAAACAAAACATATTTACCTCTCAATCTCTAGGCGTTGTATTAGCCCTTATGTATTTAGAGGTTCACAGTTATGCAATTACAATAATGTTTTTGGGGTAAATTATAGTAATTTTACGTGGAGCTGCAATAAGCACTCTAGACGTTCCTCTTAAACTGGTTACAAATAATTGCAATGCGTTTTTTGTTTTGTTTTGCAGACACTGGTATTGTTTGCAGTGGTTGCAGGAGCGAGTGCCCGGCCACAGAGTTACCCCTCGCCAGGCAGTGCACCAGCAGGGTTTGGTGCCGCCCAGAGTCAAATCAGACCTTTGAGACCACAGGGGTCTCCACCTCCTGGTAGTGCTCCAGGGGGTTTTGGTGCGGGCCAGAGTCAAAGACCTTTCAGACCACGACCACCAGTTGGTCCACCTGCTGGTAGCGCTCCAGGAGGTTTTGGTGCCGCACAAAGCCAATTTCCCTTTGGGCCTCAGGCAGACTCACCTATCTCAAGACCGCGTCCCCCACCGACGCCCCCTGGATACGAGATCCCGATCCTGGTTGACGAGCGCAAGGGACCTCACCCAGATGGCTCGTACAGCTTCAAGTACGAGACTGGCGACGGTATTAGTCGCTACGAGCAAGGCACCCCCCAGGGAGAAACTGGCGCAGTGGCTATGGAAGGCGGATGGTCGTGAGTATACCTTGTTATTGTCTAGTTCATTCACCTCCATGGTCTTATTCTATCACCATGAGTGATGCTCGTGCAGGTTTAAACGTTTGCTGATGTTGCTGAGCCATCATGTTTATACACGTGTCATCGAAGACTTTTTAATTTTCTTTCTGAAGTTAAATATACGTTTTCTATAGGTTTATGTTAGCCAAGCTAACCTAATTTAACTTAAAAACAGAAAATGGTATTCGTTAAGAATCTGACGCAAGGAATCTCGTAAGAAAATGAACGTAGTAGAATGGTGATAAGTTGCAGGATGGGGTTATTGTTCTGAGCTTGTATGCAGAGGCTGGCTGACTTCCTCCTCAGTGGGATAGAACATCTTTAATATATTCAAGATATCTGGTGTTGCTTCTTGCATCTCAAAGGGAACATGTTGCCTTGTGTACATTTGTTATTCTGTGTTCTTGTGTCTTCTTCGTGTTCAGCTGAGTGATTGTCACCATGTTTGGTGATTCACCAGCAGTGTTCTTCTAGCAACTGAATAACTGAAATATATTCAGAGAAAATAGGTAGCACCTGCACATGCCTGGAACATGTACATAGTGCCCTTGATATTCTCTTGATTTTTTCTTAGTTGCTCTTATGTTGCAACAATCGTTGTACGTTTTGCGCCTGTGTAAGCAGGACATTTGTAGTTTTTCAACATGTTGCAACAATATGTTGTACTTGTGGCTTTGAATATCTATCAGATGTGCGGGTATATTTTCTTCCTGGGTTCAGTCGAGGCAAAAAAAAAAAAAAAAAACATTCCGCGCTCCATCTTCTCTCCTGGCATTCACTATTATGTTCACACCTTGTTAACCCCAACCTGCCCACACCTCACGCATATCCCACCTAACCCTCACCAGCACCCCCAATTCTATTATTATCGGGACCTTCCCCTCTCCACTCTCCCATCACCACTTAGACCCCCACAATAACCCCGACCCCTCACCATGTACTCCCACACTTGCACCCACTCGACCCACCTTTCTCCTCGGAACTGTAATATTCGTGTTTTTATGCGGTACCCAGAACGTAGTTGATGCTTTGTGTTACAACCCACGACTTACAAGACTTGTTGTTCCTGACGTTGTTGTCGTAGCACTGACGTCTGTGTTACAACCCACGACTTAGAAGACTTGTTGTTCCTAACGTTGTTGTCGTAGCACTGACATCTGTGTTACAACCCACGACTTAGAAGACTTGTTGTTCCTGACGTTGTTGTCAGCACTGACGCTGTCACCACCTAACGCCTAACTTTCTGCACTGACTCTTCACCACATTGATTGTGCTTCCTTACTTTTGTCGTAGCACGACCTCATGTACTCCCACTGACTTAGACACTTGTTTCTCCTGACGTGTTTTCGTACAGCACTTTGAGCTCTGTGTTACAACCCACGACTTAAAGACTTGTTGTTCCTACGTTGTTGTCGTAGCACTGACGTCTGTGTTACAACCCACGACTTAGAAGACTTGTTGTTCCTAACGTTGTTGTCGTAGCACTGACATCTGTGTTACAACCCACGATTTAGAAGACTTGTTGTTCCTGACGTTGTTGTCGTAGCAATGACGTCTGTGTTACAACCCACGATTTAGAAGACTTGTTGTTAATTACGTTGTTGTCGTAGCACTGAAGTCTCTGTCCTGTTCTTGACATCACTAATGTGCAGTCTGGCTTTGAAGTCTTTACGCTGACTTCATTGTCGTTATTCTAAGTTTGATGGCATTAGGATGAATCCAGAATCGTTTCGCTGACTTCAAGAGTCCTGGGAAATTTTCCAAAATCACGTTTGCATGATTGGTTATATAATTTGTAGACTTTATTATTATGATTATTATTATTATTGTTAAGACAAAAAGACACAATACCCTGGCTGGAATAATACACAAATATAACGCACATATGTGCGGGATATTTGTGTATTATTATTATTATTATTATTATTTCGTCTGATAATTATTTTCTCTAATTTACTTGTGATAAATTCATTTATTACTTGGCACACCAGTCGCACAACAAAGGAAAATAGGACATTATACTTATTCTCATTTGCACACACACACACACACACACACACACACACACACACACTGAGTCTCGACCCCTGCAATTAGGTGAGTACAGTACACAGCCACACCAAACATAAGATTACAGTAAATAAGCCAGTAGTTATGAATGAAGGAGTGACGAAGAATGACAGGGAAACGTGTGAGGAGCTTAACAAGTGGTTCAAGTTGTACTTGCAGAAAAGGGAACAGTATTAGAGAGTGAGAATGAAGTAGAGGAGACTGAACAACAAGACAACATATGAGATAATAGGAAGAACTTGATAAGCAAACTGCACACAACTGAAAGTTATTACGTCTTATATGTTTTCTTGTGTTATGTGTGTGTTATGTGTGTGTTATATGTGTGTTATGTGTGTGTTATATGTGTGTTATGTGTGTGTTATATGTGTGTTATGTGTGTGTGTGTTATGTGTGTATGTGTGTGTTATGTGTGTGTTATGTATGTGTTATGTGTGTGTTATGTATGTGTTATGTGTGTGTGTTATGTGTACTCACCTAGTTGTGGTTGCAGGGGTCGAGTCATAGCTCCTGGCCCTGCCTCTTCGCTGGTCGCTACTAGGTCCACTCTCTCCCTGCTCCATGAGCTTTATCATACCTCTTCTTAAAGCTATGTATGGATCCTGCCTCCACTACATCACTCTCCAGTCTTCTCCTCTTCCTGACAACTCTGTAACTGAAGAAATATTCCTAACATCCCTGTGACTCTTCTGAGTCTTCAGCTTCCAATTGTGATCCCTTGTTGCTGTGTCCCATCTCTGGAACATCCTGTCCCTCTCCACCTTATCAATTCCTCTCAGTATTTTATATGTCGTTATAATGTTCCCCCTCTCTCTCCTGTCATCCAGTGTCGTCAGGTCGATTTCCCTCAACCTCTCCTCTTAGGACCTGCCCTTTAGCTCCGGGACTAGTCTTGTTGCAAACCTTTGCACTTTCTCTAATTTCTTGATGTGCTTGACCAGGTGTGGGTTCCAGACTGGTGATTCATACTCCAATATGGGCCTGACGTACACGGTGCACAGAGTCCTGAAGGATTCCTTACTGAGATGTCGGAAAGCTATTCTTAGGTTTGATAGTCGCCCATATTCTGCAGCAGTTATTTGGTTGATGTGAGCCTCAGGAAATGTGATCGGTATTATGCTCACCCCAAGACCCTTTTCCTTGAGTGAGGTTTGTAGTCTTTGGCTCCATAGCCTGTACTCTGTGTGCGGCGGTCTTTCACCTCCAATCTTCATGACTTTGCATTTGGTGGGGTTAAACTCCAAGAGCCAGTTGTTGGATCAGGCTTGCAGCCTGTCCAGATCCCTTTGTAGTCCCACCTGATCCTCATCTACTTCACATCGTCTGCAAACAGGGACACCTCTGAGTCAATCTCTTCCGTCATGTCATTCACATATACCAGAGACAGCACTAGCTCTAGGACTGAAACATGCTGTCCCTATTCACCTAATCAATTCCTCTCAGTATTTTATATGTCGTTATCATGTGCCTCCTATCCGTCTTGTCCTTCAGTGTTGTCAGGTTGAGTTCCCTTAACCTCTCCTCGTAGGAGATACCCCTCGGCTCCGGGACTAGTCATGTTGCAAACCTTAGCACTTTTTCTAGTACCTGACGGTGTGTTTGTGTGTGTAAGAGAGAGAGAGAGAGAGAGAGAGAGAGAGAGAGAGAGAGAGAGAGAGAGAGAGAGAGAGAGGAAGTCATTCAAGAACACTGAAACAACAACTTGAACAAATGTATTCTGAATTAGATAAAGTCCATTGATTTGTTGTGAGATTATTCCTTGATTAAAGTTGAATAACCTATGAAGAAAATAACGAAAGAACTGACACACCACCACCAGTCTAGCACCACCAGTCTAGCACCACCAGTCAATCTCGGCTTTTTAGGCCACAAACACGTACTCACTCACAGTGTTGAGCTTGTGTGTACTCTGGGGGAGACACACGTACTCACTCACAGTGTTGAGCTTGTGTGTACTCTGGGGGAGACACACGTACTCACTCACAGTGTTGAGCTTGTGTGTACTCTGGGGGAGACACACGTACTCACTCACAGTGTTGAGCTTGTGTGTACTCTGGGGAAGACACACGTCTCACTACAGTGTTGAGCCTTTGTACTCTGAGACACCACCACTCAATTTGAGCTTGTGTTACTGGGAGCAAACATTAGGTAGCATATTTATTGAGACAACGTACTCACTCACAGTGTTGACTTGTGTACTCTGGAGACAACGTGCTACTCATGTTGAGTTTGTGTGTCTCTGGGAGACCACGCTCACAGTTGAGCTTGTGGTTCTGGAGACACGTACTCACTCAGTGTTGAGCTTGTGTGTACTCTGGGGAAGACAGACCACTACTGTCTGCTACAGTATTGGAATAAGCCTTTGTAATTAATGCCAAAAAATTAGTTTAAAAAGACAGGTGAGCAAACATTGGTACATATTTATTAGAAAACGTTTCGGGTTCTGCGAAAGTGGGGTGTGACACATAGTGACCTGGAAAACGCAAGTGTGACTTATTTGAGATGAGGTCAGGTGAGCTTCACCTGAGTTTTTCAGGTCATCATGTGTCACTCACACTCTACTTTCCGCCCATATATATACAGTTATTTTCAACCCTGAATGTTAGAAGTGATCAAAGTCCCACGACCGAAACGTCTCTATATATGTTAAGTAAAAGGAACAATTTCTAATGTGACAGTTTAGCACATGTTGCTCAGGAGTTGCCTCAGCCCCTGAACTTACAAGCTCCTGGAAAGTTGCCACAATAAAATTAATATATTATTTTGTCCTATTACTTAACATATTGTCGGTAATTCTACCAATATTATTACGTCTTCTAATATGGCCTAGTGTTTGTTACGTGTTGAGAATTAAGTTAACTTACGGTTTTCTGAGAGTCAAGCACAGTCAAGGTTGTAACACCATGTGTGGCAGGTCATGCAGGTACCTCACCCTCTAAAACTTTTATATCATGTTACATTTGTTGTGGCTATATATATATACGTATATATATATATATATATATATATATATATATATATATATATATATATATATATATATATATATATATATAGATATAACCATAAGCAAATGTGTAGTGTGGCCTACAGAGTGCCACACTACACCAAAGAGTGCCACATACACTACACAGTGTCACACTACACTACAGAGTACCACACTACACTACAGAGTACCACACTACACTACAGAGTACCACACTACACTACAGAGTACCACACTACACTACAGAGTACCACACTACACTACAGAGTACCACACTACACTACAGAGTACCACACTACACTACACAGTACCATGAACACTCACTGACACAGTACCATCAACACTCACTGACACAGTACCATCAACACTCACTGACACAGTGCCATCACACTCACTGACACAGTACCGTCACACTCACTGACACGAGTACCATAACATCACTGACACAGTACCATCAACACTCACTGACACAGTACCATCAACACTACTGACACAGTCCATCAACACTCACTGACACAGTACCATTACACTCACTGACACAGTACCATCAACACTCACTGACACAGTACCATACACTCACTGACACAGTACCATCAGCACTCACTGACACAGTACCATTAACACTCACTGACACAGTACCATCAACACTCACTGACACAGTACCATCACACTCACTGATACGTACCATCAACACTCACTGACACAGTACCATCAACACTACTGACACAGTACCATCAACACTCACTGACAAGTACCATCAACACTCACTGACACAGTCCAATCACACTCACTGACACAGTACCATCAACACTCACTGACCAGTACCATCAACACTCACTGACACAGTACCATTAACACTCACTGACACAGTACCATTAACACTCACTGACACAGTACCATCAACACTCACTGACACAGTACCATCAACACTCACTGACACAGTACCGTCAACACTCACTAACACAGTACCATCAACACTCACTGACAGTCCTGTCAACACTCACTGACACAGTACCATCATCACTCACTGACAGTACCGTCAACACTCACTGACACAGTACCATCAACACTCACTGACACAGTACCATCAACACTCACTGACACAGTACCATTAACACTCACTGACACAGTACCGTCAACACTCACTGACACAGTACCATCAACACTCACTGACACAGTACCATCAACACTCACTGACACAGTACCATCAACACTCACTGACACAGTACCATCAACACTCACTGACACAGTACCATTAACACTCACTGACACAGTACCATCAACACTCACTGACACAGTACCATTAACACTCACTGACACAGTACCATCAACACTCACTGACACAGTACCATCAACACTCACTGACAGTCCCATCAACACTCACTGACACAGTACCATCAACACTCACTGACAGTACCATCAACACTCACTGACACAGTACCATCAACACTCACTGACACAGTAACATCAACACTCACTGACACAGTACCATCAACACTCACTGACACAGTACCGTCAACACTCACTGACACAGTACCATCAACACTCACTGACACAGTACCATCAACACTCACTGACACAGTACCATCAACACTCACTGACACAGTCCATCAACACTCACTGACACAGTACCATCAACACTCACTGACACAGTACCATCAACACTCACTGACACAGTACCATTAACACTCACTTACACAGTACCATCAACACTCACTGACACAGTACCATCAACACTCACTGACACAGTACCATTAACACTCACTGACACAGTACCATCAACACTCACTGACACAGTACCATCAACACTCACTGACACAGTACATCAACACTCACTGACACAGTACCGTCAACACTCACTGACACAGTACCATTAACACTCATTGACACAGTACCATCAACACTCACTGACACAGTACCATTAACACTCACTGACACAGTACCATTAACACTCACTGACACAGTACCATCAACACTCACTGACACAGTATCATTAACACTCACTGACACAGTACCATCAACACTCACTGACACAGTACCATCAACACTCACTGACACACTACCATCAACACTCACTGACACAGTCCCACAAACAATCACTGACACAGTCCCATCAACACTCACTGACACAGTACCATCAACACTCACTGACACAGTACCATTAACACTCACTGACACAGTACCATTAACACTCACTGACACAGTACCATCAACACTCACTGACACAGTACTCATCAACACTCACTGACACAGTACCATCAACACTCACTGACACAGTACCATCAACACTCACTGATACAGTACCATCAACACTCACTGACACAGTACCATCAACACTCACTGACACAGTCCCACAAACAATCACTGACACTACCATCAACACTCACTGACAGTACGACCAACACACACTAACACAAGAGTCCCACAACTCATAGCAACATCTAGCAACGTACACTCTCATAGCTTACACGCTCGTAACTTACACGCTCGTAACTTACACGCTCGTAACTTACACGCTCGTAACTTACACGCTCGTAACTTACACTCTCGTAACTTACACGCTCGTAACTTACACTCTCGTAATTTACACTCTCGCTCCTCCTCAGGTTCACCTTCCCCGACGGAACTCCCGCAGTCTTCACCTTCGTGGCCGACGAGTTTGGTTATCGTGTTGAGTCTCCCCTGCTACCCACGCCCCATCCTCTCCCAGCCCACGCCATCGCCCAGATTGAGTTTGCCCGTCAGCAAGAAGCTCAGGGAGGTGCGCCGGGCGCTAAACGGTACGGCTCTTAAAAAGTCCCTCTGCTAAGTTTTATTCGCCTTCATGTTATTCCTGCTGCAGATAGCAAAGGTCACGTGCTGCAGATAGCATTCGACTAAGGCCCTTTGTTGCAGACAGCCAATGTTACTCCACGAGCACCTCTTAACTCACACAACTTCCACGAGTTCGTAACCTGAATCCGGTAGTGTTATCATGCAGTAACTTACTCCCGACTCCTCTTTATTATTGTTAACGCAAAATTATCCAATAATAAAAAAAAACAGAAGTAAAAATGGAATTTTATTTAATTCTTTAGAGGGGTTCATATTTTTTTGACACATCATTTTCCTAGTAATGAAGAAAGGAAAATGTTCTGGTATCATCGTGTACGACTCACTCTCGTTGCTCATTAGTCACCATTCTGGGATATAATGGAGTTGAATTGTCCTCTGTAATGCATTGTCGACCCTTCGAGGTGCCTTGAAGGTACCTAGATCCAAAACAGTAGAAACTTCTCTACTGTTTATGGGGTCGAATCTTATTGTATCCCATTTACCGGGAGCTGTATACAAAATAATAATAATAATAATAATAATAATAATAATAATAATAATAATAATAATAATAATAATAATAATAATAATAATAATAATAATAATAATAATAATAATAATAATAATAATAATAATGACAATAATAATAATAATAATAATGACGATAATAATAATAATAAATTTCTCGAGAATACTAGAACAAACTCCATTCAGAAGTCTCCTTCTGTTTTAATACATAATAACCAACTGGTTTAATTAAACAACAAGGTCGGTCCCGGAATTCCTAGTGGTAGCATTTATAATTTTTTTCACTTGCTATTTTGTACAAACAAATGAATGTAAGTAATATTGAAGACAATCAGACCTATGCTTAATATGTCTTAAGAGACCAATACGACCTCCACAGATTGTTAATTTGTAAGACGCGCAGCAAGATAGGCATCACAAGGAACTCGCATTGAATTAATTGAGATGCTGGGAGAGCAGAGCAGTTAGACACAGCATCTTACACCAGAGTGGAAAAACTTCATTATGTAAACTGAAGCAGAGCCAGAGAGAGAGAGAGAGAGAGAGAGAGAGAGAGAGAGAGAGAGAGAGAGAGAGAGAGAGAGAGAGAGAGAGGTGTCTGAGGTTCACAGAGAGATATGTCGTAGTCAACAATATAATCAAACCTGGTATTGGTTGTTCATAGTGCTTCACACAGCTAATTTATTGCATTATTAGTATTATCCGACAGTGATTATATACGGTTTACGAATATTAATAATTTTGCAACGTAAATGGCAGTTTGTAAAAGGTTTTACAAGAGATGGATATTGTAAAATATAAATACTGTAACTTATATATATATATATATATATATATATATATATATATATATATATATATATATATATATATATATATATATATATATATATATAAAATATATATTAGTATGAGATAAAATATTTTTTTTAACGTTAGTGTATTAAAAAATCAACGTTTCGGAGTTCATTTAACATCATCCGGATCCCCAAAATGTTATAGTGCTATGCCGTACGTCAAAGTTTTATTACAGATTAAAGTAATGAAATGAGTTGAAACAAAGTAAAAATATAAACTAAATGAACACATCGAGGTGAGTAACTGAGCTCTTATGCAGGAAGTTACTGACTACATGTACACAACCGACCATGTAAAGTTAGTTATTTAGGCACGAGTAAATATAATTAGAATTATCATACCTAATAACATACGCAGTAAGATCTTTTGTATATCACAATATACAAAATAACCCCTGTGAAAAAATAGAGAACTTCCAAGCGCTTTCGTGATTTCTTCCATTATCAAGGACCTGTAAAAATAATAGAACATTCGAAGGCTTAGAAGGCTGAGATATCACCTCACATACGACATTATATCCGTCCCAGTATAATGAGGTAACATATGTGTATTCAGTGGTATTCAGTACCAGCAAGATACAAGTTAGACACATGTGCAACATCTGGTATCTTTAACTGTAATTAAAGATACACAGATGTTGCACATGTGTCTAATTCATCATGTGTGTAAATTACCTAAAGAAACAAAGAAAAGGTTGATTAAAAGAGAAAATCTCCTCCAAAGACGCAACTAGTTCAATTTAATATAGAATTATTATTAATACTGGTAGAATTACCGACAAAATGTTTGGTAAATGATGCAACTAATGTGACATTTTATTGTGGCAACATTTCGCTCTCCAGGAGCTTTGTCAAGCAGTAACGAAGTGAAAATGCTCCTGAAAGAGAGAAACGTTGCCATAATAAATTGTCACACTAGTTGCATCAGTGTCCATTTACCTAACAGGATTATTTATGTTGCATCTCTGCCCTGTATGGGTTTCCTAAGTCAACCACCTTCAATGTCTTGTATACATACAGTACAACCAACCGCATCGTTACGCTGCCCCACTGACGGTCGTAAATGTCCTCCAAACAGATTTACTGGGAACATTTGTGATGGCCTCACTGCTACCGTATCACACAGTTTACAATAGGTGGTACAAAGGTGAGTACATCAGGATGTAATCTTGCAGGGAATATTACAATGAGAAACAGGCTATTGTTGGGGGCTGTACAGAGAGACAGGCGCTGGACTGCCAAAGAGACAGATACGTGTGTTAGAAATTAAGATAGAAGAAATGAGGTGGTGGGGAGTCAAGAAGAGATAAATGCTAAAAAAAAACAGTTTTGGTGTTGGTGCAGAAAAACAGACAGTGTGAGAGTTGCAAAAAAAAAAAATACACCAAAATTTCTGAAGATACTGGTACAGTATAAGAGATATAAAGAAACACATTGAAACAATTGAAATGAACCAACATAGGACAGAAATGCCAGCTTGTAAATTTCACCCATAACTATATATTTAATATATCCCCTGGCTTCATGCAGAAGATCCGAACCAGTCTTTATTACATTTTGTGACCAGCACTGATGGTATTGCGTGAATTATTTATAGGAATGAGGCAGTGCTTAGGAGAGAGTTCACAAAACGCATAATGTGATGGAGGGTGAGGGACTGATTACCTTGTCTTCCACTGTCTTCTGTATGTACTTCTACAGTCATTAGATTATGTCTATGTATTGTATTGATAAAGCCATTGGATGACGAAACGTCTGCAAGATACCCAGATGTTTTACATGTGTCTATTCTTCCTCTCCGCAAGTAGTTTCTGTGTTTCCTCTCTCCTTGCTGCTTCAGCTCTATCAAACCTGTTTTTATTTTTTACACAAATAAATTTTACAGGCTAAGAACTGCTATCCTACCTCAGCCGATTTCAATTTCAGACCTATTTAAGGTATACTACCACCTCAGGATGCCACCCACACCAGTCGACTAACACCCAGGGGCTTGGACTTCCAGCAAGCGTGTGTAAGAGTGTTAGATAGGAGTGAATGGAGATGAATTGATTTTGGGACTTGACGAGCTGTTGGAGTGTGAGCAGGTAATATTTTGTGAAGGGATTCAGGGAAACCGGTTAGCAGGATTTGAGTCCTGGAGGTGGGAAGTACAATTCCTCCACTTTAGAGGAGGGGGTTAGAATATTGGCTGTTTGGAGTGACATCTAAACTGTCGTATCTGGGCACCTCTGCAAAGACAGTGATTATGTGTGAATGATGGTGAAAGTGTCCTTTCTTTTTGGGTCACCTGCCTCGGTGGGAGACCGTGTAGAAAAAATAAGATCATTATTATTTTAATTAATTGAATTATTTTATATTAATAAAAATAATAATATTATTAGAATTATTAATATAATTAATATAATTATAATTATTATTTAAGCGAAGAGGTAGGCGCATGTGGTAATACAGGAAATGGAGCGATGAAGGCTCGATCTTACGTCCGGTAACAGCTGGCAGTCAGCTGTCCCATACTCATGGAAAAATAAATGCGTCATGCGTCACAGACGCAAATATTGCGTGTTGTTTGTAGTGTACATGCGAGGAGGCTGACAGCAAGGGGTTGCCGGGAGTGATTTAGTAACACATTCTTAACATTGTTACTCCCTGAGTGTCATCAACATAACTTTTAGGTATAAGGATTCCTTATATGTCGCGATAATTTGGTAGTGAGTAAACACGTTTATGGAGAGGAAGTATTTGTGTGTGTGTGTGTGTGTGTGTGTGTGTGTGTGTGTGTGTATGTGTGTACTCACCTAATTGTACTCACTAATTGTGGTTGCAGGGTCGAGACTCAGCTCCTGGCCCGCCTCTTCGCTGTCTGCTACTGGGTCTCTGCTCTCCCTGCTCCATGAGCTTTATCATACCTTGTCTTAAAACTATGTATGGTTCCTGCCTCCACTATATCTTTCTAGTCCATTCCACTTCCTGACTACTCTGTGGCTGAAGAAATGTTTCCTGACATCCCTTTGACTCATCTGGTCTTCAGCTTCCAGTTGTGTCCCCTTGTTTCTGTGTTCCCTCTCTGAAACAACCTGTCACTATCTACCTTGTCAATTCCCGCAGTATTTTGTATGTCGTTATCATGTCTCCTCTGACCCTTCTTTCCTCCAGTGTTGTTAGTCCTATTTCCCTCAACCTTTCTTCATAAGACAGACCCCTGAGTTGTGGAACTAACCTTGTCGCAAACCTTTGCACTTTCTCTAGTTTCTTGACGTGCTTGACCAGGTGTGGGGTTTCCCGACTGGTGCTGCATACTCTAGTATGGGCCTGACGTATACGGTATACAGTGTCTTGAACGATTCCTTGTTAAGTAACGGAACGCTAATCTTAGGTTGCAGTCGCCCATATGCTGCCGCGGTTATCTGGTTTATGTGTGCTTCCGGAGACGTGCTGTGTTATACTCACCCCAAGGTCTTTCCCTTTGATGAGGTTTGTAGCCTTTGTCCACCTAGCCTGTACTCTGTCAGCGGTCTTCTTGCCCTTCTCCGATCTTCATGACTTTGCATTTGGTGGGGTTAAATTCGAGAAGCCAGTTGCTAGACCAGATGTCTATCGGCGTGTGTGTGTGTGTGTGTGTGTGTGTGTGTGTGTATGTGTGTTAGTTAGTTATATTTTGTCCTAGGCACATGTCGATTAGACACTAGGCCTGTGTATATATGTGTGTGTGTGTGTAACGAAACACTTCGAAATGTTTCGGCCCCGCCGATTGAACCCGGCCTCCGTGCGTGAAGAGCGCTAGCCACCATGCCATCGGGCGGTGTGTGTGTCGCCGATGGCTGGTTGAACGTCATATGATCTTGTACGAAATTTATCAACAGTTCTCGATTTGCATGAGTGACCACGGTAAGGTTCTCGCCGAAACCGGGTTTGAGAAGCGGTCACCATGTTCAGTTAGAAGACGAGGGTGGCCTTACGATTCTTTAAATTTTATACATTCCTGGACCATCTCGGACCAAGTGTGTTGTGTGTCGCTCTCCAGTCTGAGGAAAAGAAACCAAAATATATAATATATATATATATATATATATGTATATATATATATATATATATATATATATATATATATATATATATATATATATATATAGGATGGGGTCCACCTCTGGTACAAATTGTGGGACCCATAGCCTCGGAGAAGTGGATAAAAAGGCTTCAAGGAAGAATATTTGGATTTCTTCCTGATGCCATTTGAATATTCCACTTCTCCTACCACCCCATCTTTTAATTTTTTTTTACCAATAGGTATGTTTTATTACATAATATGGTACAAAAGATTTGAGAGATACATTGTTGATATAAAGATGGCATATACAGTACACGAGGTGAGAGATACATGTCTAGTACATATTGTTACATCTTTGTCACTGATTATAATGCGAAAATCTCATCCAGCTCTTCCGAGCTGGTGCGCGTGCCCAGAATACAGCATGCATTACCCTCTGAACAGCAGCGCTGAGTCGCTGGAACAGAAAACTAGCTGCCCTGGGATCCCTAGTTACCCTGTTGAGTCTTTTGCCCAGCTCCTTGAGGAACTTAGATGCACTCTTTCCCCATGAGCCAAGGGTCTCTGAGCCTATGGGAACAAACATATAATGATGGGCAAGTTCTCCATATTTTCTCGACTTCTGGGACTCCCTGAAGGTGGCAGCAGCCCCTCCTTCCTCCCTGGTGTACTGGAGATAGGTATCAGCCAAGGTAGATGCACATGTGTAGTCCCACACCACCTGCTTGCCGTCTGTCCAGGCTTGAAGGGTGATACCATCTGGACGCTTTTGGTTGCCATCAGATCTGCATAGTTGGGGTGGTTCCTTACTGCTGGGCATCCGGCTGTTGTGAGGCTCCTCTTGATAATGTTATTAACCTCTTCATGTCTTGCAATCTTTCCTCGGATTTACGACACAAGACCATGGTACCCGAATCGGTCTGCTGCTTCACTGCCACAAATACACCTGTGTTCGGCGAGAATAGGGCGGCAAGTCGAAGGGCAACACCAATGCGGATGGTCTGTGGGTCGAGGCGTGTGCCAAGGCTGGAGTTGGGAACAGCCAAAAGAAAGTCCCCTGCATGAGGAGCTCACTGCAAGTAGGGGGGCTCTATCCTTCCCTGACACACTCTGAAGCATTGCTGAGGCTATATTCTCTACTATTGGGCCATCCCAGTGCGACTGTTTGTAGTTGTTGGGGGAGCAGGCCTGGTTTCAGAGCCTGTTAGGTTATCCCAGATCCTGGCTCCATCAACGAACTTTTGGTCATGGATTCCAATCGTGTCCCTAAGATGTTCAGGGAGAATTGCTGCACAAGCCCTCGGGATGCAATGCATGAAGACAGGAAAGCAGGTAGAGCAATCTGAGATGACTTGCGGACACCAATGCCTCCTAGTCTGACTGGGAGTGTAGCTTGGTCCCACTGCCCATCTTCTAGAGTAAGGTTAAGTACTTTAGTAAAGATCTGCCTCAGGATACTGTCATATTCGTGCAGTATAGGATTATCATATGAAGGAGCACATCTTAGGAAATATGTCAACCTGGGCAGACTCATATATATATATATATATATATATATATATATATATATATATATATATATATATATATATATATATATATATATATATATATATATATATATATATATATATGTATATACCAATTTGCAAACGAGAGACATTATTAATGGGTGCACAATCAAATTCTAATCTAACAATTAAACTGTATTTCCACTCAGCAAAAGCAAGAATACTTTTTTCATATATTCAACCAGAACTGGATGCTTGAGCGTTGTGCTTCTACACTATTCTGTATAATAATTACACATTACGAACACTGGTTATGTTTCCCTGTCATAATATTTCGCGTATACATGGTGTTGAGATCTGTTAGTTTGAGGTGGAGACTTCATTAGTGCCAACCTGAGTTGTGAGATTTCATCAGTTTCTGCCTGAGTTGGGAGACTTCAATAGGACAATGAGTAATGATCAAGTATTCCAGCAATGGTTCATAAGCTACGACAGATTCAAATGTTTCCTCCAACACAGATGGAGTTGTTATTACTTAGGAATTACCATCTCTCAGGATAGCCTATCCCTTACACACGAGACATGTAATTTTTATGAAGATATCTCCATCCCGAAGTGGAGGCAAGAAAATATATACACAAGGCAGAGGAAAGAAAAGGTATAGAGGAAGAGAAAGATGGATGTCATAAGTTATCCATCCAATATATATATATATATATATATATATATATATATATATATATATATATATATATATTATATATATATATATATATATATATATATATATATATATATATATATATATCTTCTTCTTCTTTCAACACGTCGGCCGTTTCCCACCGAGGCAGGGTGGCCCAAAAGAAAAACGAAAGTTTCTCCTTTTACATTTAGTAATATATACAGGAGAAGGGGTTACTAGCCCCTTGCCCCCGGCATTTTAGTCGCCTCTTACGACACGCATGGCTTACGGAGGAAGAATTCTGTTCCACTTCCCATGGAGAATATATATATATATATATATATATATATATATATATATATATATATATATATATATATATATATATATATATATATATATGGATGGATAACTTATGACATCCATCTTCTCTTCCTCTATACCTTTTATATATATATATATATATATATCCTAGGTAGTAGGTTGGTAAACAGCAATCGCCCAGGGAGGTACTACCATCCTGCCAAGTGAGTGTAAGACTAAAGCCTGTAATTGTTTTACATGATGGTAGGATTGCTGGTGTCTTTTTCTGTCTCATAAACATGCAAGATTTCAGGTACATCTTGCTACTTCTACTTACACTTAGGTCAAACTACACATTCATGTACAAGCATATATATACACACCCCTCTGGGTTTTCTTCTATTTTCTTACTAGTTCTTGTTCTTATTTCCTCTTATCTCCATGGGGAAGTGGAACAGAATTCTTCCTCCGTAAGCCATGCGTGTCGTAAGAGGCGCCTAAAATGCCTGGAGCAAGGGGCTAGTAACCCCTTCTCCTGAATAAATTACTAAATGTAAAAGGAGAAACTTTCGTTTTTCCTTTTGGGCCACCCTGCCTCGGTGGGAAACGGCTGACGTGTTGAAAGAAAGATATATATATATATATATATATATATATATATATGATTACGAACCAAGCATCTGCAGTGAAAACGGACATTGCTGAACGACGAACACAACTAGTTACTCCTCGTCCAAGGTTGTGGAGTAATTGGGAGAAGAATCCTCGAAGCAAAATGCTCGTATCCACAAGACGAAGATATTAGTAAACCTTTATATTACCTTCTATTGTTGGAATTATCGCCAAGTCTTCTGTCATCAGTCGGAATACTACTGAGCTGAAGTTTTCATTTTGTTTCAGGATAACGTGCAACGAAGGTTTTTTCAAAAATTATATAGTTTTTCTCTTTCGTGAATCCGGCTAGATAAATTTAATATTCTTACTCAATGTTTCTATTATTTTTGAATTGGTAATTTATTTGCGATCTAAACGTAGACTAGGTAATAAAGCTGTTTGTTTCCGGGTAATGTATGAACCAGTTTTTTTATAAGGCTCCAAGTTCGACGCAAGTGTTGATTGACTCAAAAGACCAAGTAGGGATTAAATTTGGGAACCATGGAGTAGACAGCTGGAAAGCTGTGCCCAGTTTGACCACCACATTATCCCAAGACTAAACCTCGGCAGAATAAATAAAAAAGTGATATTTTATGATAACTGGCTTTATTTGGTAGTTTAAAAATAAAGATAACAATATAAAATTAACAATTATGATATTTGTAAAGCATCAAAACTCGGCAAGACTAGGAGTCAAGGAGTCGTCGTAAGCACAACACCAGTAGGACAGTCGAGAGATTCAAGGATGTCTCCACAGCTAGCATTGCTAAAGGAAGCAGAGTCCACAACGCAAGGTCTATACTTCCTGCGGTAGTAAGCAACCACCTTTATGGTAGGCCAAGCTCAAGGATGTAGGAGATTCTGAAAGACCTTATAGCCTTCCTTCTACAGCAGCGGCTTCATTTCCTGCTGGCGGGCGAACTCGATCTGAGCGATGGCGTGGGGTGGGAGAGGAGGAGGCGTGGGCAACAAGTCAGACACCACGCGGTATCCTGTGTCGTCGGCCACGAAGCTGAAGATGGCGGGTGTTCCGTCGGGGAAAGTGAATCTGCGGAGAAGGTGGACAAAAATGAGCTTTGGGCGTTTTTTTCTGGCTCCCTATTCCGTAGAATGGTAGGCCAAGTGCCTTAAAGGGACGATGGGCTTCCAGTTTTAGGAAGTGGTCTTAAGGGGACGATGAACGCCAGATGACTCCTAAGAGACCAGAATTACCGTATTTTCTGACATATGAGGAGTGTTTTTTCCCAAAAAGGCTTCGAAAATCAGCCTGCGACTTATATAATCCAGATCAGGGCCAAAGGTAGGCTCTGGGTTATGCTTTAGCAGTTGTTTACTAACTTTACATTACAACTGCTTGGAAACATCATCTTATATGTCTCATATATGCTCGTGCGCCTTATATGCCAGAAAATACGGTAACAAGATTCCCAGAATTCTACAATCCCGGCTACACCTGCCGACTGACGACGACGACGCTGAAGGAGAGAGACACTGCAGAATAAGACTTCATTAAGACAACAGTTAGCTCTGCGTAGAGCTTTATCAAATCATGACTTGATTTATCGCCACACACACCGCACAACGCTGGCACGATAAAAACGTGCTCTGCAACCTGCATCTTATCTTCATTGTTGTGGTAGTTCGCCATTAAGATCCAATTAAAGACGATGCCAACAGCATCAGCATCCATGCCTGATGCTCAGAGTAAGAAAACTAAATAAACACCGCAGACTGACACAAAGTGAAAACAAGAGCGCATCAAGCATGTTGATGCGAGGACATGACGTGGAGAAGGCTTAAGAAAAGTGGGAAGAGGTAGGATAGGGGAGGTAGTACGAATGAAGAGGCAACAGGAAGAAGTTAGTATAGAGGAGGATGGAAGGTAAGAATAGAAGGAAGAACATGGAAGACATGGAAGAGGAAGTACGACTGAGAAGACAGCAAGCAGGGAAAAAGGCAAAATGGAACAAGAAGAGGAAACATAACATAACAGTAAGCAGCAGGGAGGAAGAATCACGATGGAGAAAGAAGCAACAGAAGAGGGAGAGACGGGAAGAACAAGAAGACAGGTCTCACCCAGCCCTCACAGCGGGAAACATTTAACACCGGACAAGTTAGATATACACTCTCGTACTAGACCAGACGCTCCATAAACATATTCTCCTCTCCACTAACTAAATGTTTATCAGACAGCCAGCGCTTCAAAATCTTATTTAAACTTTAGCTATTTAAGACAGGTGATCAGATAACCAACATCTAAAATAAAAAAATTTCCCAACAGCTAATGACTGAATTTATTCTGTAAATATATTTTTAACAAAATAAATAAAAATATACTGTATATGTAAGAAAAATATTATTATATTACTTATTATTAAACATGTCAGTTCATTATATGCTCTTAATTATTCTATTATTTTTTTAAAGAGTAAGAAAAGCTTCGAAAGAATTAGGAAAAATACGATACTTAAAAATACGATACTTATAAAATACGATACTTATAAAATACGATACTTAAAAATACGATACTTATAAAATACGATACTTAAAAAGCAAACTGAAACAATTAGCTACAAAGTGTGAACAAATAAAAGGAAAGATACAAATCTGTGGAGGAAAGTGTACCAGTGAAGGGTTCTTGATCCAAAGAATTGGAGCAACCTTTCTCTTTACTTTTCCTTGCCACAGGCTCATTGTGATCATTGCGGGTTTAGCGCCTCCCAAGGAATTGAGTAAAGAGGTCTGAAAAATAGACGTACAAATTGCGCTCATGTCCGTTCATGTCAAGAGGTGAACATGCAACGTTAGGTTAGTTAAGGTTTATCAGGAAATAGGACAAGTGTTTCCTGACCCGCAATTGGAGCGTTTGGTCATCTGACCGAGGCCTTCCTCTGGCTTCCTCTGGCTTACCGGTCCACTCCTTTAAAAATTATAGTTATGATTAAGACCATGATAGGAACTTTAACATTCATGGGTCGCCTAGATAAGTGTCTGGGGACCCAGTTCAAAATATTACAATCATATCAAGAATAAACAAGAGCCAGAATGTTCGCTATGAACTTCTTTAAATATTTCTGATAGAATTTTTCTGGAGTCGGTGAACCTCGCTATCAGGGAGGCGCTGCGGCGACCCCGTTAAACATGATGGTGCGTAACTTAGGACATGGGCAGGACACGAATCCATGGCTTGGCATGTGGATTCCTGGTCGTTTTCCTGAGATGTTTACAGACGTGTCGATTGCTAGTTCACTTTGCTCACTCAATGAGGTCCGTGGTTCGATCCCCGGTACGGATGGAAACATTAGGACTTGCTTCCTTAAGACACCTGCTGTCCCTGTTCACCTAGCAGTAAATAGGTATCTGGGTGTTAGTCGACTGGTGTGGGTTGCATCCTGGGGACAAAATTGCTCAAAAGCTTCGCATAACAAGGGCTTTCTATATTGTAGTATGTCATTGATGTCAGCTAGGCCTGTATACCTTGTACATGCACTTGTAGAAATAAAGATTATTATTATTATTATAGACAAGAAACAGGGATACTCACGACCATCCGCCTCGCATATCTACGGCACCAGTATCATCCTGGGGGATGCCTTGCTCGTAGCGACTGATACCGTTGCCAGTTTCGAAAGTGAATCTGTACGAGCCATCTGGATAAGGTCCCTCGCGCTCGTCGACCAGGATTGGGATAACATCCTCGGATGGTGCAGGCAGGATTTGGATGGGAAACCCAGTATCATGTTGTGGCTGCTGGAAAGGATCCTGGCTAGCACCAGCACCAGAGCCAGCAGGAGCTGTTGGTGGTGGAAAGAAGCCAGGTCGTTCAGGTGGCTGGAAGGGCAATTGACTTGAACCTGGTCCAGAACCTGCTGGAGCAGTCCCTGCTGGAGGAGAGTCAATCTGCTGAGATGGCTGGAAGGGCAACTGACTTGAACCTGGTCCAAAGCCTCCTGGAGCAGTCCCTGCTGGAGGAGAGTCAATCTGCTGAGACTGCTGGAAGGACAACTGACTTGAACCTGGTCCAAAGCCTCCTGGAGCAGTCGCTGCTGGAGGAGAGTGACGTTGGAGCAGTGGCTGGGAGAGGACTTGTCTTTGGGACGCACTTAAACTCCCATGTGTATTTCCTGTTGGGGAAAGACTTTCAATTCTTGCACTCACCACCACAGCCATTAAGACCAACGCCAACGTCTGGAAAAAAAATTAGAGTAGCGCTACATAAAGAAGAATGCTTAATGTATACATACGTCATTATATGTTTGTTGCTGTAGCACAAATAAAAGTTTTATATAAAGATTAAGCCCAGAGGCGGGTGCAATGCTTTACCCTGACTATCATGGTGACGCTGTGAAGGGAGAAGTGTTCAGAGGGGTCTCCGTACCCGCCTTATATACTTGCAACACTATTCCCTCTCACATCAGACGTCTCGACATTCAGGTGAAGGTACACCTACTTTCGTCCTTTATAAAAACAAAAACAAACAAAAAATACGCGCACAAACACAGGTGCACACACAGACAGACACACAGGAAAGGGAAAGACAGTTTAAGAGAAGGGAAACTGGATTACTGTGACATGATTGGATATTAATGACGTAATTGACACACTAGAAAACCTGGAAATTTTTGTTTACCTTCTGGGGATAAGAAAGTGAAATGACCAGGATAAAGAAGCTGTAAATGATTACCCCATACACAACTTTAAGAATAGGAATGACAGAATCCACAATCCAAGTATAAAGTGAACTCGAAAGTGGCAGGGCCAAGAGCTGAGACTCGATTCAAAAGACCAGGAATAGGCGAGCACGATAGGAGAATACAGACACAACAGGCTCAATGGGGCGCGAGATAAGCGTATATTTATGGCACTACTTGGAACATATTTGGTTAGATAATATTATGTGGGGTATGCTCTCATTGAGGGAGAAAGATATATTTAGGGATCATACTAAACAGTTATGTATATTCAGAGCGACATACTAAAGAAGGTAAGTTCAGTTCAGAGCAGTATACCAAGAAGGAAGGTTCAAAGTAGCACACCAAGGAATAAGTTTAGTTACAATATATATATAACACCCATTCCTAGTGCTATTTAAGCCAAAATCGCAAGTTTTACCTATTCGACACTACATAAAAATGTTGTGGAGGGAGTAGTAGTAAATTTGGGTGCCAGGGGTAAATGAAAATGGGGAGCCTTTGTAATAAGTAATACATATTTTATGAAAAAGAGGATAAATAAGTATACAAGGTATGATATAGCACGTAATGAAAGTAGTTTGTTAGATTATGTATTGGTGGATAAAAGGTTGATGAGTAGGCTTCAGGATGTACATGTTTATAGAGGGGCAACAGATATATCGGATCATTATTTAGTTGTAGCTACAGTTAGAGTAAGAGGTAAATGGGACAAAAGGAAAATGACAAGAGTAAGTAAGAGAGAGGTGAAAGTGTATAAACTAAGGAAGGAGGAAGTTAGGGTGAGATATAAGCAACTATTGGCAGAAAGGTGGGCTAGTGCAAGTGTGAGTAGTGGGGGGTTGAAGAGGGTTGGGATAGTTTTAAAAATGCAGTATTAGAATGTGGGGCAGAAGTTTGTGGCTATAGGAGGGTGGTGACGGAGGAAAGAGGAGTGATTGGTGGAATAAAGTAAAGGGTGTGATAAAAGAGAAAAAGGTAGCTTATGAGAGGTTTTTGCAAAGCAGAAGTGATATAAGAAGGGCAGAGTATATGGAGCGTAAAAGAAAGGTGAAGAGAGTCGTGAGAGAGTGCAAAAGGAGAGCAAATGAAAGAGTGGGAGAGGCACTGTCAAGAAAGTTTGCTGAGAATAAGAAAAAATTATGGAGATAAACAAAGTAAGAAAGCCTAGGGAACGAATGGATTGGTCAGTTAAAAACAGAGTAGGGGAGTTAGTAGATGGGGAGCTGGAGGTATTGGATAGATGGCGGGAATATTTTGAGGAACTTTTAAATGTCGATGAAGAAAGGGAGGCTGTAATTTCATGCACTGGCTAGGGAGATATAACATCTTTTAGGAGTGAAGAAGAGGAAGATGTGAGTGTGGGGGAGGTGCGTGAGGCATTACGTAGAATGAAAGGGGGTAAAGCAGCTGGAACTGACGGGATCATGACAGATATGTTAAAAACAGGGGGAGGGGAAGATATAGTGTTGGAGTGGTTGGTATTTTTGTTTAATAAATGTATGAAAGAGGGGAAGGTACCTAGGGATTGGCAGAGAGCATGTATAGTTCCTTTATATAAAGGGAAGAGGGACAAAAGAGATTGAGTTTCTTTACACCGGTTGTCTATGTTCACACATCAGTAAAATGGGTACCTTGGTGTTAGTGGACTGGTGTGGGTCGCATCCTGGGACAAAACTGACCTAATTTGCCCGAAATGCTCAGCATAACAAGCAGCTTTCTATATAGTAGTATGTCATTGATGTCAGCTAGGATCTATATACCTTGTACAGTACTTGTAGTAAATAAAGATATTATTATATATTAAAGAATTAGAGGTAAGACAGAGCAGGATTGTAGATGAGCAAGGAGGCTTTAGAGTGGGTAGGGGATGTGTAGATCAAGTGTTTACATTGAAGTATATATATGTGAACACAGTTCTCAGAAGAGGTTAATGTAAAAGAGAGGGGATCAGACACGTATAACAGGAAAGGCACTGCAATGGATCAGAGAATATCTGACAGGGAGGCAACAAGTCATGGTACGTGACGAGGTGTCAAAGTGGGCGCCTGTGACGAGCGGGGTTCCACAGGGGTTAGTCCTAGGATCTGTACTGTTTTTGGTATATGTAAATGACATAACGAAGGGATAGACTCAGAAGTGTCTTTGTTTGCAGATGATGTGAAGTTAAGGCAGTCTGCTTGTTAAGGTAGGGTGGTGTCTAGCTCCCGCTATCCCCCCTCCTTTCTCCTCCCGGTGAGAGGTAACGTGCGAGACTCCGATCATTTGTTTAAATCCTCACTATTTCTTTTAAAGGTCCATATGCCTACCATGGGAGTGACTGATCGAGCTGTGGGTAACTATGTTTTTTCTTTTCATTCTAGCCTTAAGTTCCGGCTAGGGCCATTCGGCACAAGCTGAGGGTGTATGAAGGAGGACAACCTAACTTTGGTTGTGAGACGTCACTTCAATCTATGTACTCTACAACTTTGGTTCAGCTAGAACCAAACCCAGGCAGCTACACATCATTCTTCAAGTGGTGACTACACCTGAGTTCCTGGTATCGTGAATAGTTATTAGAGGTTATTAGTGACTCCAATTGAGTCACACCCAGCAGTCACCCCATCAACAACAGCGAGTTAAAAACATAATTAAAAGCTCTCGTGTCAAGAACATCGACACGTCTTTTTTTTTTAAACAAACATCTGTACAAATTAGCTTTGAATTCAAGTATTATTTATCTATTTAATTTTTCATTTGTCTTTCAAGTAGGATTAATGCTTATGTTTAATTGTTTATTATAAAAATTCATGAAAAAAATATTAAAGTGTTTATTATTATATTTTCCATTTAGTAATTTTCCTAAGGAGGAGCCAGCCTTGCTAGATGCTGCCAGGGCTGAGTAAGCCTTCACACACGACACACACACGACACACACACGACACACACACGACACACACACACGACACACACACGACACACACACACACACACGACACATACACGACACATACACACGACACACACACACACGACACATACACACACACACACACGACACATACACGACACACACACGACACCCACACACGACACATACACGACACACACACACGACACATACACGACACATACACACGATACACACACACGACACACACACAAGACACACACACACACGACACACACACAAGCACACACACACACACATACACGACACACACACGACACATACACGACAAAACACACACACGACACACATACACAAGACACACACACACAACACGACACACACAGACACACACAACACAACACACACACACACACACACGACACACACACGACACACACACACGAACACACGACACAACACACGACACACACACAGAACACACACACACGACACACACACACACACACACACACACGACACACACACACGACACACACACACGACACACACACGACACACAACACACACACACACACACAACACAGACACACCACACACGACACACACACACGACACACACACGACAACACACGCACAGCACACACACACGACACACACACACACACACACAACGACACACACAACGACACACACACACGACACACACACACGACACAACACGACACACAAACGACACACACAACGCACACACGACACACACACGACACACACACGACACACACACACGACACACACACACGACACACACACACACACACACACACACACACACACAACGACACACACACGACACACACGACACACACACACACACACGACACACACACACGACACACACACACGACACAACACACGACACACACACACGTAAACACACACACGACACACACAACGAACACACACGACACACAACGACACACACAACGACACACACACACGACACACACACGACACACACGTACACACACACACACGACACACACAAAGACACACACAACGACACAACACGACACACACAACGAACACACGATCACACGACAAGACACACAAGACTGGAAAACACGACAAAACAGAAGAGACTAACATCAACGGCGTTGAAATAGTAATAACACCATAGATTGAAACTACAAAATGAAGAGACTAATCAACGGCTGAAATATCATAATTCAAGAGATGCCTGGCAATCAGGGATTAAGGGGAACCATTCCTATTAGAAAGGAGCAAGGAAGGCAGAGGGAGAATAAAGTCAAGACTACAAGAAAGCAGAAAGCACCAGAATGAAAGGCTCAGTGAAGAATATTCAGAAGAAAATAGAAATTCAAGGGAAATCAATGATCAAGATTATTCTTTGAGTTTCAAGATGAAGTCAACTTGTTTAGGAGATTCAATACTACGAGTAGTGCAGCGTTGATCCTCCGTCTGCTAATCGCAGCTTAAATAGTTAAACTGTTGGGTAGGAGCGTCAAGCACGAGGTATAATGTTTGTCTGGTAACAGGACAAGTGTTCTCGACGCTGGTCTTAGTTATATGATAACCTACAGCTGGAGCTTTAGGTCATCTGACCGAGGCCTTCCGCTGGCTTACCCGTCCACCTTTATATAAAAATCATGGTCATGATGGTACCTGATGAGTTCATAATTAAATACACAGAGAGAACTTCTTGTTGCCCAAAACTTATTACCACTTCTGCCACTATCACTACTACAACAACTACTACTAATGCTACCATTACTACTACTATTACTACTGTTACTACTACCATTACTACTACTGTTATTACTACTACTACTGCAACCTCTACTTCTACCTTTATTATACTACCTTCTCCGTTCTCTCGGCCCCGTCCACCTCTTTTATATATACTGGCTCCCTTCCCTTCGTGCTTCTGTGTGACTAGTTAATGGTCCAAGTCAGTCCGAAACGTCGTCATAAGTTTGTTCTCCTATGTGTGGGTTATCTGAGTACACAAAAAGTCCCCGGGAAAAAATCAGCGAACTGAGCAAAAGCTGACAAGAACGAATATATTTATGGGTGGGAAGACGCTAATAGGTTAGGCAAAAATCGTCAGGAACAGGACATGTATTGCCTGACTCTGGTCTTAGTCAGATGATGACCCTCAGCTGGAGCTTTTGGCTTACCAGCCTGATAGACTGAAAGTGACATAACGATAGATTAAACCAAAACTGTCACATTGCTACATCAAAAGGATGGTGGCAGGTTTAAGATCGGGTAATAAATTTAAGGATAGAAGGGAAGCAGTGATGAAAAATGGGTTTGAAGAAGTAATGGTATACCCGTGTACCAGCCCCCACCACTGCCAACACTGACTATATCAACATAATATACAGGATATATGTCAATATTTACGATATAGGAAATAAAATCATGACTGATTGATGAAAAACTTGAAAAAGGACGCCTGATAGACTTAATTATTAGTGCAGAAATCGAACATAAAAATCTAAAGACTGACAAGTAGATGCAGTGAGTGTACCAGAATAATTCCCTCCTCGTCACTTCCCTCCCCGTCACTTCCCTCCCCGTCATTCCTCCTCACTTCCCTCCCGTCACTTCCTCCCCGTCACTTCCTCCCGTCCTTCCCTCCCCGTCACTTCCTCCCGTCACTTCCTCCCGTCACTTCCTCCCGTCACTTCCTCCCGTCACTTCCAGACACTGAAGGAAGAAGCAGAGAGAGAATGACAAATCTATTGATTCGTGTTTTCATAATAATCTAATTACTATATATAAAGGAGAAGAAATGGTAATGAGTCAAATAGGAACCACCTGTATGTGTCTCACTAGATGGTGCCACTGACCAGGACCACAAAATTAGATAGGAAACACTAATAATAATAATAACAATAATAATAATCTTTATTTTTACAGGTACACGATATAACTTATGCAGATCTAGCTGACATCATTGACATACTATACAGAAAGCCCCTGGTTATGGGATGCATGACAGTCGACTGACACCCAGGTACCTACTTACTGCTAGGTGAACAGGGGCAACAGGTATCTTAAGGAAACAAGCCGAACGTTTCCACCCGTGCCGGGGATCGATCCCTGATCCCTCAGTGTGTGAGCTGAGGACGCTACCAACCAAGCCACGAGCACCCATGTCTCATTGTTGAAAATGGTATAAAATACCGAAAGTTGAAGATTAAGACACATGTGCAACAGTTGGGTATCTTTATTGATGAAACGTTTCGCCACACAGTAGACTTCTTCAGTCAAATACAAAGGAA
This sequence comes from Cherax destructor, assembly GCA_009830355.1. NCBI lineage: Eukaryota > Metazoa > Arthropoda > Malacostraca > Decapoda > Parastacidae > Cherax > Cherax destructor. The sequence goes on along the minus strand of WNWK01000337.1, from coordinate 286,707 downwards.
GCAGAAGAAATAAAGTTAATGTAGTCAGTCCATCAACCATGGAACTGAACTCTTCTCCAGGCTGAGGGACTGACCACCTCAAATACTTTTTCTCCAAGGTTGATGGACTGATGAAGCAGTGGATAACGGCCTGACAAAACTCCTGGAGAGAGAAATGTTGCCACAATAAAATGTCGTATTAGTTGCACTTACGTCCTCTTACCTAACAACTTTTCAACACAGATCCTACTCAGAAAATGGTTCGACTTGTCACTGGAAAGTGCTGGGGAAAAATACCTCATCTGAATGCCTTGGAGAGTTAGTTGCTGATTCATCTTATGTAAAGGATTACATCTTATAATCTTTAGGAGCAAATTCGCCACTTTACTATCATGATCAAGAAGCTTGTAATGGCTGGATTTTGTGTGATTGTGTGTGTCAAATATACTGTATTTTCTGGCATATAAGGCGCACCTTTTTTCTCCCATAAAAGGCTTGGAAAGTCATCCTGCGCCTTATATGCTCAAGGTCAGGGTCAAGGGTAGACTTTGGGTTACTCTTTAGCAGTTGTTTACAGCTGTTTGGAAACATTGTCTATGATCGTGCGCCTTATATGCTAGAAAATACGGTAATCATCAAAACTTACATATGTTGCAACAGTTTGAAAGATTCCTAAGAGATATAGAATGACTAGAACAAATTATACAATGAAAGCTCAGGATATATACACTGAGAGGTGTATTTCTCTCAGTGTATATATGCTTAAAGTTTACATTAATTCCTATTTGTGGAATTAAAGATTCTTGTCTGGTGGTTAAAAGGTTACCGTGTAGCCTCTGATCCTGGTGTAGTTGATAGGCTTTAAACCCCATTAACCATCAATATTTTTTGTGATTTCTTAAGCTTTTAATGGTGTGGTCGGGTAAGCCAGTGGAAGGCCTTGGTCAGGTGACCAAAAGCTCCAGCTGCGGGTCATCATTATGACCAAGACCCACGTCTGGAAATACTAGTCCTGTTTGTTGACGAATCTTACCTAACCTAATTTAGCGACAATAAAAGAGATGGAGTTTCTCACACTAAGAAATAGGGAAGTGTCAAGACGGTTTATTCCTTCTTAAGCGGACACAGACACAAAGTAAATCCCAGTGTTCAACAGAATGCAAGAAAGCAGAGAAAACTATAATGAAAGAGTGGAATAAGTTAAGAACAAGCCCAAAACTAGAAAATGGAGCAAGTAAGAGGAGGACAAGGAAGGAATACATCAAAAACAGGAAAATCAGAAGAGATGATTTAGGAACAACATCGCAGCAAAAGAAAGTTCCCCCACAGCCACAATCAAAGAAAAAATCTCCAAGATATAAAATCTTATCGTCTGCAGAGGGAAGAACAACTCAGAGGAAACGAAGTATTTGAAGAACGCAGCAGTAATTTCCAAAGAGTGTACACCAGACAACAATGCTGAACACCAGACAACAATGTTGAACACCAGACCGAGACTGTAAAACTGAACACAACAAAGACAAACACCCAGATAAAAATACTCGCGTGCTGACTGAGAGAAGCACTGAGCAAACTTCTTCACAAATCTACACTATATCAAGCGGAATATTTAATCAACTAGACACTTACAATACATCTAATGCAATACTAAGATATGATTTTGCTCGGATTTTTAACCCCGGAAGGTTGGCCACCCAGAATAACCCAAGACAGTCAGTGCGTCACTGAGGACTGTCTGTCTTATTTCCATTGTGGTCATTCAATGTTGTCCCCCAGGATGAAACCCACACTAGATGACTAACACCCAGGTACCTAATTGCTTGCTAGGTGAACGGAGACAGCAGGTATAAGGAAACACGCCCAGTGTTTCCACCCGGCCGGAGATTGAAACACTGACACTCAGTGTGAGGCGAGAGTGTTGCTGCCAGACCACGGGTCTCCATGTTCCCTTAATACATAACGAAACACTTTACTAAATATGCGATGGGTAGAATATATATATATATATATATATATATATATATATATATATAAAATATACATAATATATATATATATATACACCCTAGAAAATAGTAATAATTGGAATCAACATAGTGTTTTCACAAATATATATAATACCATATATATATAATTAGACACATATAATACATCTAGTATCTTTATTATAGACTTCTGAACAGTGGTTTAAATTTCTTACAAACTAAGTGTGTAGAAAATGGTTAAAGAACCCACAAGATGATAAATTAGGGACATGATTACCTGGCTATCTTTTGTGATAGATTTCTCCTAGGCATTTTTTCCTTGTTTTGTAGATAAAGTCAAAAACCGAACGTCTGATAAATTAGGACAGATTACCCCATGTTTGATATTTCTAACATCAGTTTGTAGTACTGATAAGCAAGGAAAGCCAAAAAATTTAATTGAAAAAAGGAAAGTAGCAGATGGGACAGAGACAGAGACTCGACGGGTAAAGACTTCAACACTGTAATTCAAGGAAAATTAATGTACAAATCTGAAAAAAAAATGAATAGACCAAAACCTAAACAACTGAAAACGGAGAAAACAATGAAATACGAAATTCTCAGATTTAGTGAATGTGACAAGTGGTGTGCCATCAGGCACTTGAAAAATGTTATGGAGTGCCACAAAGATGTGGAAAACGTCATTTTTGTACAGTTCGGGACATTTATTATTATTATTATTATTATTATTATTATTATTATTATTATTATTATTATTATTATTATTATTATTATTATTATTATTATTATTATTATTATTATAATAATCAAAACAAAACGCTAAACCCACTAGGGTCGTACAGTTCAGGACATTTATTAGAAAAAACGTTTCTCTATGAGTGAAACCAGACCAGCAAGACACAGAGTGCTCAGCACGAGTGAAACCAGACCAGCAAAGACACAGAGGGAACAGAATAAATGGACGACTTGCAAAGATGTTACAAAACACTTATGTATTTTAGAAACAGCAAACGTGAGAACAGCATACATGAAGAGCATACAATATAAGCTTCAATGAAATATACAATGATTCTATAAGAAGTCAGCCAACAGGAAACTAACAAGGACCTTTCCCCTCACACATCTCCGACTTTAATCTGATAGAACATAATTAGGTTTCCATAACAAGAGATATAAAACCGCCTCATAGTTTATTTATTTTAAATTACTTTTGTTGTTTATTTAAAGAGATGAGGTACAATCTTGCGGAGATACAGATATAGAACTTGACGACTGAGACTTTAGTTTTTGCTCACACCTTGTTGATTAAGATAAGATATTGTATATGAATGGTATATAAGAATTAGACACAAGAGCAACATCTGGGTATCTTTATTTGTAGACGTTTCGCCCTCCAGTGGCTTTATCAATACAGTATAAAGACATGTTGCATATGCGTCATCAAGACAAGGTATCGTTGAATCTTGTTGATCAAAACAGAAGACTTTTCACCCATCTTGAAAAAGCAGTCTTGACGATAATGACCAATGTGCCTACCCAAGAATACACCAGTGCAATATTAAGATTCAAATTAGTGCTCTATCCTAGGTGCAGATGGGCAGGCAGAGGCGCGACCTGTGCAAGCTGCTGCAACACTTCCATTAACTAAGTTCACCTTTACAACAACTCCTTAAAGAGGAGAATGTAAAATCTATGCCAACCGTCACACTTTCCTGTCGTCTTGGTGCAAAAACGCTGACCAGAGGACTTTCCCCGACGCCATATATCAGAGGTTTAAACCTAGAGGAACGTAGTGTCTACACACACCCATTTCTACATTTAAAGGACACATAATCAGAGCCAAAGCTTGACTACTTGTATTCACTTACTTGTAGTTACAGCGGCCGAGTCTCAGCTCCTGCCCCCTCCTCTTTACTAGCTAGAATCGAGTTCACTTATTCTTAACCTCGTGGAACCTTTCATAAGAACATAACTGTCTAACTGTGATCTTGTGTACCCGTTTCTCACCTCACGAATAGTCTAACCATGTCCATCCTAATGAGACTCCTTTGCATTTTATACGTCGTCATTATGTTTCTCTTAGCCGTTCTATCGTCTAATATCGTCAGCATTAGTTCCTCTTACCTCTGGCACCAGTCTCACCCCAAATTAACGCACATTGCTCAGTTTCTTAACAAGATTTTTTCAAGTAAGGATATAAAATAGTGGTGCATCCTTCAAGATGGACCTTACATGTGCAACATATACGACTGTGCAACATATACGACTGTGCAACATATACGACTGTGCAACATATACGACTGTGCAACATATACGACTGTGCAACATATACGACTGTGCAACATCTGGGTATCTGTATTTGCATACGTTTCATCAAGGCTGAAGGACTGATTTCCACATCTTTTGTATATAGTTCTACAGTCTTCACATTATGTCCTTGATATTGATAAAGCCACTGGAGGGCGAAACGTCTACAAAGATACCCAGATGTTGCACATGTGTCTAATTCTTCATCTTGTCGGTATTGTATTCCATTCACGAATGAAACCAGAAAGACACAGAGTGCTCAGCACGAATGAAACCAGAAAGACACAGAGTGCTCAGCACAAATGAAACCAGACCAGAAAGAAAGAGGGAACTGTGGACGACTTGCAAAGATGTTACAAAACACTTAGGTATTTTAGAAACAGCAAACGTGAGAACAGCATACATGAAGAGCATACAATATAAGCTTCAAGGAAATATACAATAATTATATAAGAAGTCAGCCAACAGGAAATTGAATGCTGGGAAGGATAAAGTTACTTCCACTCGCTTACTTTCGCTTACTTCCATGTATGATATCCTAAGAATGCTGTTTTCTACCTTCCATGTATGCTATCCTAAGAACGCTGTCTTCTACCTTCCATGTATGCTATCCTAAGAACGCTGTCTTCTCCTTCCATGTATGCTATCCTAAGAAGCTGTCTTCTCCTTCCATGTATGCTATCCTAAGAACGCTGTCTTCTTCCTTCCATGTATGCTATCCTAAGAACGCTGTCTTCTTCCTTCCATGTATGCTATCCTAAGAACGCTGTCTTCTACCTTCCATGTATGCTATCCTAAGAACGCTGTCTTCTACCTTCCATGTATGCTATCCTAAGAACGCTGTCTTCTACCTTCCATGTATGCTATCCTAAGAACGCTGTCTTCTACCTTCCATGTATGCTATCCTAAGAACGCTGTCTTCTTCCTTCCATGTATGTTATCCTAAGAACGCTGTCTTCTTCCTTCCATGTATGCTATCCTAAGAACGCTGTCTTCTACCTTCCATGTATGCTATCCTAAGAACGCTGTCTTCTTCCTTCCATGTATGCTATCCTAAGAACGCTGTCTTCTACCTTCCATGTATGCTATCCTAAGAACGCTGTCTTCTACCTTCCATGTATGCTATCCTAAGAACGCTGTCTTCTTCCTTCCATGTATGTTATCCTAAGAACGCTGTCTTCTTCCTTCCATGTATGCTATCCTAAGAACGCTGTCTTCTTCCTTCCATGTATGCTATCCTAAGAACGCTGTCTTCTACCTTCCATGTATGCTATCCTAAGAACGCTGTCTTCTTCCTTCCATGTATGCTATCCTAAGAACGCTGTCTTCTTCCTTCCATGTATGCTATCCTAAGAACGCTGTCTTCTACCTTCCATGTATGCTATCCTAAGAACGCTGTCTTCTTCCTTCCATGTATGCTATCCTAAGAACGCTGTCTTCTACCTTCCATGTATGCTATCCTAAGAACGCTGTCTTCTACCTTCCATGTATGCTATCCTAAGAACGCTGTCTTCTTCCTTCCATGTATGTTATCCTAAGAACGCTGTCTTCTTCCTTCCATGTATGCTATCCTAAGAACGCTGTCTTCTTCCTTCCATGTATGCTATCCTAAGAACGCTGTCTTCTACCTTCCATGTATGCTATCCTAAGAACGCTGTCTTCTTCCTTCCATGTATGCTATCCTAAGAACGCTGTCTTCTTCCTTCCATGTATGCTATCCTAAGAACGCTGTCTTCTACCTTCCATGTATGCTATCCTAAGAACGCTGTCTTCTACCTTCCATGTATGCTATCCTAAGATTGCTGTCTTCTACCTTCCATGTATGCTATCCTAAGAACGCTGTCTTCTTCCTTCCATGTATGCTATCCTAAGAACGCTGTCTTCTTCCTTCCATGTATGCTATCCTAAGAACGCTGTCTTCTTCCTTCCATGTATGCTATCCTAAGAACGCTGTCTTCTTCCTTCCATGTATGCTATCCTAAGAACGCTGTCTTCTACCTTCCATGTATGCTATCCTAAGAACGCTGTCTTCTACCTTCCATGTATGCTATCCTAAGATTGCTGTCTTCTACCTTCCATGTATGCTATCCTAAGAACGCTGTCTTCTTCCTTCCATGTATGCTATCCTAAGAACGCTGTCTTCTTCCTTCCATGTATGCTATCCTAAGAACGCTGTCTTCTACCTTCCATGTATGCTATCCTAAGAACGCTGTCTTCTACCTTCCATGTATGTTATCCTGAGTATGTCTTAGTTGAGGTTTTTAAAATTCTTTACAAATTCGATGGACGTTTGGTCAACGCCCTCGCTTGCTTGCTACCTCCTGTTCCCTTACACCACTTCCTCCTTCGTACTGTGCCGCCTCCTGCTTCTTTTTCTCTACCTTCCCCTTGCTAGCTCTTGGTATTTGCGACATTTTTCATAGTTCGCAGTATTTTTTATTCCTGTTCCTTTTCTTTACTGAGAGTATGAAGGCGTGGATACCGAGATCAGCGCTGGCATTGTCTTCAGTCTCTGATGACGATCACTCTTACAGTCAAAAGTTAGTAGTATACTTATGAAGCCTTTTTTGGTCTTGAATTAAAACGAAGTTTTCAGATTCATGGAAAGTGTAACTCCAGTCTCCGAGGTATGACCAAGAGTCATCGTCACCTAAACAAACATTGTTTATCACTTTACTCTTAGTACTGGGAGCCTATCGTCCCCTTAAGCCATTGTTGTCCACTTTACACTGATGCCTGGACTTACGCATCCCCTTAAGGCACTTTACAAACCACTGTGTACTTACTACAGACAAGGAAGGCGGAATAACCACCGCTGAACCATTGTTTCACCTCGCAGATTCACTCTCCCAGAGGGATCACTCCTTGTCTTCAGCTTCGTGGCTGACGAAGCAAGTTTCCAAGTAGTGTTTGACCTGCTGCCCACGCCATTGCCCAGATCGAGTTTCCTCGTTGGCAGTACTCAACAACTGCTGCTTCCTACGGACGGCAGTATGACTCCTAAGAATTTCTCCTTCCTACACACTTTAGCCATGCGCTTTTGTCTGGCACTCAGCGCTTAACGTGAATTAAACAGAACAATCCTATTTCTACAGAAGGCGAGGTTCTCGTGTGAGGACCTTCAGCACAACACCAGGACTATTACCTTCAGCACATCACCAGGACTACTACCTTAAGCACAACACCAGGACTACTACCTTCAGCACAACACCAGGACTACTACCTTCAGCACAACACCAGGACTACTACCTTCAGCACAACACCAGGACTATTACCTTCAGCACAACACCAGGACTACTACCTTCAGCACAACACCAGGACTACTACCTTCAGCACATCACCAGGACTACTACCTTCAACACAACACCAGGACTACTACCTTCAGCACAACACCAGGACTACTACCTTCAGCACAACACCAGGACTACTACCTTCAGCACAACACCAGGACTATTACCTTCAGCACAACACCAGGACTATTACCTTCAGCACAACACCAGGACTACTACCTTCAGCACAACACCAGGACTACTACCTTCAGCACAACACCAGGACTACTACCTTCAGCACAACACCAGGACTACTACCTTCAGCACAACACCAGGACTACTACCTTCAGCACAACACCAGGACTACTACCTTCAGCACAACACCAGGACTACTACCTTCAGCACAACACCAGGACTACTACTTTTCAAGGAGCTTACGACTCTTTGAAAAGTTATGCTGTTTTATAAATATCGCAATTGTTAATATTATTGTTTGTAAACTACCGAAGGCAGTAATCGTAAAATAACACATTTTGTTAAATTAATGAGCCCAGGTTTAGTCTCAGGATGGTGTGGCGTAACATGGGAAGAACTTTATTATTTTCACAAATCAGTTTTACAGGCTATGAGCTGTTATCTTGCCTCAGCTCATTTACAGGCTAAGAGCTGTTATCTTGCCTCAGCTCATTTACAGGCTAAGAGCTGTTATCTTACCTCAGATTATTTGCAGGTTAAGAGGTGCTACCTTAGCTCATTTCAAAGCCCAGCTCTATGAAGGGTATACTACCACCCCCAGGATGCGATCCACAACAGTCGACTAACACCCAAGTGCCTACTTACTGCTAGGTGAATGGGGGCAGCAAGAGTAAGGTGACTAACACCCAGGTACCTACTTACTGCTAGGTAAACAAGGGCCAGAGTTACCACCAGTGCCGGGAACTTTCAAGCCGCTTTTCCGAAATTTCTAAAGATGAATCCCTTCTTGACCTCCTTGGGTGTTTTAACATTGTGTGTAGAACATAAAGAGTCGTTAAAGCAAAGCTGATTCACAAACTATTGATAAACAAATAACTTGTTATATCTTTTTTTGCAGTGACTCGTGACTCCACATTGATCTTAAAGGATTTCTAAGTTGCCAGTGTATGAGAGAGATGAACGGAGAAACATAGAGAGGAACAGAGAAAGATAGAGAGGAACAGAGAAAGATAGAGAGGAACGGAGAAAGATAGAGAGGAACAGAGAAAGATAGAGAGGAACAGAGAAAGATAGAGAGGAACAGAGAAAGATGGAAATAAATGGTATAAAATACCGACACAATGGAAAAATAACACATAAGCAGTATAATGTGATCCTTTATTGACAACGTTCGCCCACGCAGTGCTTTATCGAGTCACAGCAGATCTACCTGGAAAATGAGCAACATAGAGATATATAAGGGTACAGTCAGGTGGAGAATGCTGGGTCAGGTGGAGAAAGCTTTCTCATCTGACCCAGCATTCTCCTGACTACCTATATCTCTATGTTGCTCATTTCAGTAGATGTGACTGAAAGCCACTGCGGGAAGTGCAAAAAGGATCAATTATACTGCTTATGTGTTTATTTCAACAGAGAAAGATAGAGAGGAACAGAGAAAGATAGAGAGGAACGGAGAAAGATAGAGAGGAACGGAGAAAGATAGAGAGGAACGGAGAAAGATAGAGAGGAACGGAGAAAGATAGAGAGGAACGGAGAAAGATAGAGAGGAACGGAGAAAGATAGAGAGGAACAGAGAGAGAAACAGAGATACAGAGAGAGAAAAACAGAAGGAGAAAGACAGTGAAAGAGAAACAGAGATATAGAGACAGAGATAGAGAGATGAGAAAAAAGCGGGATGATAAGAGAGACTATACAGCTGTTCTTGGTCTAATAAAGTTTCCGGAAAAAACGTAAAACATATTTTATAACTTTTTAGATACACTTTACACGTTGTTCTGAGATCCTTAAAACTCTGATGAGTGACAATACAAGATGTCAGGTGTAGATAATGGCATGAAATACCTACACGATGTGTTTATGACTTGATAAAGCCCACTGTGTGGACGAAACGTAGTTAATAAAAGATCGCATTATACTGCATTTGTATTTATTTTCCATGGCAGGTGCTTCACTACAGAATGCCACAACAGTTAAACAAACAAGTTCTCATATCAGGACTCATTTGTCTGGCCATCAGTGCAGCCTTTCCACGGCGTCTTATAGTATATCCTTTCCTTCTTAAGTTTCTTGACTTCATATTAATGTTACATATGCAAACAGCGAGACATAAAACTTAATCTCTTCTTATATATATATGTAATTGTTTACGTAGATTTGGAATAGTACCGGTCCCAGCACTGACCCTTGTGGGAACCTGTTTGTCGCCTCTGCCCTTCTCGCATTTCCTCGTTACATATTCAGAAGTCTGTTGTAGTACCTTTCACTTTATCCCTGCCTGCTAGTACAAATTTACCATAATTTTTAAAGGGGTGGACCGGTAAGCCAGCGTAAGGTCTCGGTCAGATGACCAAAAGCTCCAGCTGTGGGTCATCCTACGACTAAAACCCGTGTCAGGAAATACTTGTCCTGTTTCCTGACAAACCTTACCTGCCTGCTAGTCTCATCAGTGTATCAGCCTCTGGTGTGATAGAATACGGTTATTAAACCTTATTCCTTGGGTAGCATTGAAAATAGGGTTGACAAATATTTTTGTTAGTAAGTTTGGGTTTGAGAAAGGCTTGCCTAGTATTGGCCAGTAGGCCTGCTGCAGTGTTCCTCTTTTCTTACGTTATTATAGTTGAGGATGTTGCAATTCAACAACGCTTTTCTTTCTTGCATTATGTCCCTCTTCTTGTCTAAGACAAGCAGCAGGTTTGTAAGATACAGGACTTTCCCCTCTCTAAACCCGTACTGGTTGTCCTTTGTGGATTCTCCACTCTCCAGATGCTCAGCTGTTCTTTTAATGTTCTTCTATCTTAACCTGGACCAGGGCCGGATTAAGGGATGGGCTCTAAGGGCTGCAGCCCAAGGTCCTTCGCCAGCTGGAGGGCCTCCAGGGGCTGCAGACCAGGGTCCTCCGCCAGCTGGAGGGCCTCCAGAGATTAAGTGATGTGTTCACAGTTAAGTTTATAATTATAGTATGTTATTACTTCACGTATATGATGAACTCTTGACTATTGTGATTAATGTTTTTTCTTTTGAAAATATCACTGGGGCCTCGTGGTACCTGTAGCCCAGGGGCCTCGTGGTACCTGTAGCCCAGGGGCCTCACGGTACCTGTAGCCCAGGGGCCTCACGGTACCTGTAGCCCAAGGGCCTCACGGTACCTGTAGCCCAGGGGCCTCATGGTACCGAGCCCAGGGCCTCAGGTACCAGCCCAGGGCCTCACGGTACCTGTAGCCCAAGGGCCTCACGGTACCTGTAGCCCAGGGGCCTCATGGTACCTGAAGCCCAGGGGCCTCACGGTACCTGTAGCCCAGGGGCCTACAAAATCTTAATCCGGTTCTGCCCTGGTCAGAATGTTTGTTAAAGATATGGGTTTGTAATTATATGTAGTATAGCACTTGTCTGTTTCAGTTATCTCATCCTTCCATTTGCACATATTAACATCGATACTCTTTCTTTTATTTCAGCATTTTCATCTCTGCAGCAATCCTTCGTAGGGAGCTTGCTAGCTAATCTATGTTTCATTGGGTCGAGTCTCGGCTCCTTACCCTGCCTTATACAGAGGACTGACACTGTTCCTGTCCGTTTGGGTCTTAAAGACTTTCGTCGAATAATCCCGGAGGAATATTATCTCAGGATAACCCAGAAAAGCAGTGTGGCTTATCTCAGGATAATCCAGAAAAGCAGTGTGGCTTATTTCAATCGAGGTCGTTTGGTTCTCTTCCTGTAGATGAATGGTTCAGAGAACCGACGAGTTGGTAAATATGTGTCTAATTTACCAACTGGTTCTCTTCCTGAAGATACGACTCACGTCATTATCTAATAAGGTTTTCCGTATACGTATCTCGACTCACTCGGGCTCCAACCTGGCTCGTTCGGTTGTGAGTTGAATGCGCTGCCACTGAACTATTTACATCCTAAAATACGAATCAATGGAATACAATGCTGACCACATGAAAAATTAAACATTTGTGCCACATCTGGGTATATAACCACCAATCTTCTTGACTCTGCTTCATATTCTTCAAGACTACGGTGCTCATCATCTGCTCATATAATATAATAATAATAATAATAATAATAATAATAATAATAATAATAATAATAATAATAATAATAATAATAATAATAATAATAATAATTATACTATTACTACTACTACTACTACTACTACTACTACTACTACTAATAATAATAATAATAATAATAATAATTATACTATTACTACTACTACTACTACTACTACTAATAATAATAATAATAATTATACTATTACTACTACTACTACTACTACTACTACTACTACTACTAATAATAATAATAATAATAATAATAATATCTTTATTTCTACAAGTACATGTACATGGTATACAGACCATAGCTGACATCAATGACATACTACTATATAGAAAGCCGCTTATTATACAAAGCATTTCGGGCAAATTAGGTCAATTTTGCCCAAGGATGTGATCTACACTAGTTGACTAACACCCAGTTACCCATTTTATAGCAACCGGTGTAAGGAAACACGCCCAATGTTTCAAGCCTCGCCGGGAATTGAACCCGGACCCTCACTGTGTGAAGCGAGAAGCTTTTGCCACCAGGCCACGGGCCACCGTGGGACTGATTACCTCGTCTTCCACTGTCTTCTGTATATATTTCAGATTATGTCCATGTGTTGTGTTGATAAAGCCATTGGATAGCGAAACGTCTACAAGTAAAGATACCCAGATGTTGTACTTGTGTTTTTAAAATGATTTTGCTTGACCAGGGACTCGAACCCTAAACCTTAGGTTAATAACACTTAAAGCTCTACATACTGAGTTATCACATTCTCATATTAGACTTTGTGTAGAGTCTGATTCTACCTTTCCCGCCTCATCCAATTCATGTCCACGTTTCATTACAATCTACACAACCATCCGACACCCCAAGACCATAGATGCCCAAACTGTAACTGCTCTGAAGAAAGAGTTGACACCTGCGCCACCGGCCTCGCATGGGATAACATCTTCTTCTATACACGTATGTGTGATGGCTCTGTCAAATTCACTTATTGTCTGCCTTACTTCTTCCCACTTAAGCAAGAATATGTTAAAATATAAAACGATGACACAGACAACTATTGTTCCTTCCTAAGTCTACATCCAGGAAACTGAAGAACGGGTCTTCCTCTTTGAACCCACCGTAGACACTCCACTCAGCACTTCCTCCTTGGGCTGAGCCTCTCCTGAGCTCTGCCTGCCTGCCTGCCTGCATACGTACCACCTCTAACCACTCAAGACCATTATCTGACGACAGCTGCCTGCTTCTGCTGCTCCTCAACATCTCCACGAAGTGCCCACCCGTCCCCTCCTACTAGGTTAAGCCCTGTCTCTTCCTCCGACAGATGCCACTCCTCTTCAGTGCTATTTTTCGCCTGTCCCCACTTCAAGGCTCACCTCATGGGATCTTTCCTACACTTTCTTTACCTGTACCTTCTTCACGGGCAAAAAGTCTTTTCTTATAGTTACGCCCAAAAACAGATGTGCAAGAATTTCTCGTTTTCTCTTGTGATTTTTTTTTACCTAATGGTTCAAGAGACGCACGTCTCCCAACGTCGCAGACCTCGTCTTGCAAACCCACACAGCCTAACACAGGGATTCTCAACTTTTCCTCCATCATTAACCCCCTCTGCTTGATGTATTTCCCCATTTACCCCCTCACTTCCATACAAAAAAATTATCGCCATCATAAAGGGACATAAAAATAAGGTCAGAAAAAATAAATTATTCAGGTTTTGCACAAAAAAATACATCAAATATTTACCCCTTGCCGTGTAGTTTTTTAACCCCAAGGGGTAAATTTACCCCTGGTTGAGAATCACTGATCTAATAGAACAAACTACACTGTTCAAGACTACCCCATCACCACAACCTGTTGACCCATACTATATATACAGTACAAACGTATATATACTGAATATACAGTACAATAATAATGGTATACAACACCGACAAGTAGATGCATAAGTCAAATTAAAAACAAAATCAAATTAAAGAAAAATTATTTCTTTGTATAGTTTACATATAGTAACATTGTTAAGCGTAAAAAAGCCACTAACATGCATGAGCATTTCGGACAATAATTAGGTATCTTTTACATCTCTGTATTCAAATGAAGAAGCCTACTGTGTATCTGCTGCTCATGTGTCTTAGTAATCTACACTATATATACACTGAGAGCCGAAATTAATTCCTATTTTAGGGATTAAAGTATTCATGACTCGTGGTGTACAGATTATAGAATCCATCCACCAGTAGTTAGACTGTTGGGTTTAGTCCTGACTCTTTCTCTTCTCCTTCAGCTCTTCCTCTCACCGGCTATTCTTCGTCTGTCCCCACTTCCCCCTCGCCCCTAGTGGGTCCTTACCTGAGAGTCTGAACTGAACTGTACAGAATATATACAGATATGGTGACAATCGTGTAGTTGATAGCCTTCAAACCTAGTAAACTACAAGACTTTACATCTAACATCAACTTGTAGACTCATAGCTGACTCACCCTTGTAACCACAAATAGGCGAGTATGTCATAACAACTACAACCTGCACTCACAAACAATAATCTCAACCTGTAGACCACAAGCAGTAGCAACCACAACCTGTAGACTCACAAGCAATAACATGAACAACCTGTAGACCCACAAGCAATAACATGTACAACCTGTAGACATACGAGTACCAAAAACAAGCACAACCAAAAAACTAACAAGTCAATGGAACCATAAATACACCAACAAGATAACAACTAGAACCAGTAAACTAAACAAAACTCAAACAACGATAACCTGTAGACTAACAAGAACCATAACAACCCCAGTTCAACAACAACCTCTTCACTTTCCCAACCTGACCTACCTTCCCCCACCAACCCACTTATCAACCCCTGCCAACCACTAGCTCCCACGTACACCAGTGGTACCTCCACCTTCCCCAACACCACTCTTATTTTCACCTAGCTCTCACTATCACGTGCTTACACACCACTAAACAGCATTCAAAAGGTCAATACTGATGCAACCTATGCACCAGCCCCTTTCTTTTTAGACTAACTGGGCATACTAACGCTTTTAAGGTACTAGCGCAAGCCTAGCGTTGCCAATTGTAAACTTGTGATTCGTTGTCTGTTAATTATACGCAAACATAGGCTAATATAAACTAAATTAACCTAACTTTTCCTAACTGTTAATAACGAAGGTGATTTTACTTAGTATGTTAAATGCAGCAAGTGTTAACTAACCACATTTTATAGGAAAGTAAACATATAATAGGAGAGAGGAGCTTATGAGAATTAATCACTGGGAAAAATCTGTTTTTTATTAGCTCCAATTTGAAACAGTTAATAAAATAAAAAGAAATCCATCTGGAACACTAAAATTATGGATATCAAGAAGACAAAAACATTCATTATTTTTTGATAAATCTACACTACGATTTGGTTTTAGCAAATAAATAAATTTGAATAAATTTCTAAAATTTAACATCACTTGAAACAGAATTATTTATTTTTACACCGCGATGTTCAAGCATGTTACATCTGATAATAAATTAGACACATGTACAACACTTGGGTGTCTTTATTAAGGAAATGTTTCGCCCCACAATAACATCATCAGTCTAGTGCTAAAGATCAGAAGTAGTTTGAGGTAATGTCACAGCCTGTGTAAGTTTCATTAAGGCCAGTCTATAGAATTCCATGGCATATGAGGGCGACCAGTATGCACTGAGAGGAATTTTTATCACACAGGTCAACTGCCTCCCAACATACATAAGGGGGATTACCAATAGACCCCTGGCTGTCTTTAAGAGGGAGCTGGACAGGCACCTTAAGTCAGTACCTGACCACCCGGGCTGTGGTTCGTACGTCGGTTTACATGTGGCCAGCAGTAACAGCCCTGTTGATCAGGCCTTGATCCACCACGAGGCCTGGCCACAGACCAGGCAGCGGGGGCGATGACCCCCGAACCCACCTCCAGGTATCCTGACAACCACGCTCTGTGGATATCAACTTGCATTAATATGAGAAACTCTTAGGGCACTGCCCACCAAGATCTATATCTGGGTATCCTCCAAGTATATGAAACCATAAGTAACTTTATTCAGGTATACACAAATACAGTTACATAGATCATACATAGCAGCATGTGTAGAGAACCCAGGATAACCCAAAAAAGTCAGTGACTTATTTCCATTGGGGTCCTCTGAGAATTTTGATTATAATTCAGTTATGATATATTTAATCGGCTTCCAATTTCCTACACTAATGTATCACACTGTCAGGAATTTTCATGTTATTGGGATGTACTAGGTGTCCCGTAGCTCGACTGGTAGCGCACTCAGCTCACACACTGAGGACCAGGGGTCGATCCCCGGTATGGGTGGAAACATTAGGACGTGTTTCCATAAGACACCTGCTGTCCATGTTCACCCATCAGTAAAATAGGTACCTGGGTGTTAGTGGACTGGTGTGGGTCGCATCCTGGGACAAAACTGACATAATTTGCCCTAAATGCTCTGCATAACAAGCATCTTCCTATATAATAGTATATCATTGATGTCAGTTAGGTCTGTATACCTTGTACATGTACTTGTAGAAATAAAGATATATTATTATTGTCTCCTAACTCTCAGAGCTGATGTATCTTATTAAATATAGGCTTGTGTTAAATTTAGTTGGTGTGCGTCACAATTTGCAATATTTACATTTAAAAATGGCAAATTGGTTTCATCACACTAACGCATACGGATACTTTTTCTGATTGACTTCAAACCTTCAATGTCTTCATTATATGTACTCAGCCGATGTTGATTTTCAAAAACTTATGTATAAAAATCTTCCTTTATGATGGAATATGACAGAAACATATTTAGATTTTCTGCTCACTATGTAGCTAAGACGAAGCAGGGTAGCAGCTTATTAATGATGTACCCAATTTTGTTCAAGTCACACAAAAAACGATACCCCAACCTAAACATACCCAACGGCAAACCACCAGCGCAGAATTCACATAAAGCAAATATCTTGACCACTATCATTACCTCACACTATCATCACAATTACCCCACCAGAGAACAGTCTTAACTTTCCACTTTCCCCCAACCTCAACACTCTTAATCCCTTCTCCCCTCACGATATTCCCTACACCTACAACATTCCCTGCTACCTTAAAATATTCCCCAAAACACCATTTCCTACCCCACAACATTTCTTGCCCCTACAAAATTCTTTACCCAACGACATCCCTACCCCCACTACATCTCTAGATCCACTACATCTCTAGCCCCACTACATTTCTAGCCCCACTACATCCCTAGCCCCACTACATCTCTAGATCCACTACATCTCTAGCCCCACTACATTTCTAGCCCCACTACATCTCTAGCCCCACTACATCCCTAGCCCCACTACATCTCTAGTCCTACTACATCTCTAGTCCCTCTACATCTCTAGCCCCACTTCATCTCTAGTCCCCCTACATCTCTAGCTTCGCCACTTTTCAAATCCCCGTAACATTGTGTAGTCTCACCAAATCCCCTAATGTAACCCCACACATTTCCTTGCCTTTCACCTCCCATAGTCCCATTACATTCCCAAACTCGACCATAGTCTCAAGCTCCGCCACATTCCCAAACTGTATTAGATGTGGTGTTTTTATACTATTATTAAGCACATAATGTCACAATTTCTTTAATTATCTGATGAGTCTCAACAGAAATACGAAAAATTTGCATAGCAGGCAGCTGGGTACCAACTAGCAGTTGGTACCCGGCTGTCATGTGGCACTGGGTAGTGCCCAGCCTCCGGGTATATCTCGGGATAAGGTCACCAGTACGTGGGTGAACGCAATAGTTGTGATTGGTCCTTACAAGGTGAGGACTAAAAGATCAGTTTTAATAGGCTTATGAGAGGCAACACATGCCAAATGTCTTATCCGAGAGGTGAAAGTAGGGAATTAAAAAAAATGACCGGGGATGTAAACCCGGGCGGGTGAAAATGAAAGAAATGAAAACACCTTCATCAGGAGCGAGCTGTCTGGCTCTCTAGAAATTGTAAATACATGTAAAGTTATCAAGATGTTGATAACTTTACATGTATCCATAAGACAATTTCTAGGTTAAATTATTTTGCAGTTATCTCTTCCTTTTAAGGTGGATGTAAAATCTATCTCCACTACACCAGCAGCTAACTATTGAAGTATCGGATTAACTCTCGTGTCAAAACTATGTTAGTTGTTTGGTAAATGGATACAGGTGCAACTCTTGTGATATTTTATTGTGGCAACGTTTCGCTCTCCAGGAGCTTAGTCAAGGCTAAACTCAGAGCCACATATCAATGTTAGGCGAGTGTTTCACCCCTGACTTCATGGCAGAGCCCAGGAACTCAGCTTACCTATCTATTTCTAGTTTTGCCCGAGTGTCACACCGTACATAATGTTCCTGCTCCTCGAGCGTTAAGTGTAGGTTAAATGTGTGTTCGTGTAATTAATGCCGTGTATTTAACTGCATATTAAAATTCCCAACGCCCCCCCACCCCCTGGATCTTTCCACCACCCCCATGGGGGCGATACCGCCAACTTTGGGAATCACTGGGACTCTAAACCAACACATTGGAAGTGACTTTAGGATGGCATTCACTGGTATTCCTGGTGGTGACAGCAACCTAGGGGGAATATGCAGAATACGTGTGACTACGTGGTTCATGGCCTCTGCTTCATGACATGGCAACAGGTGATTGACAGGTAGCGTAACCTTAATTACTGTGGCAATTAGATGTACTTCGGCAGCTGCACAATCCGACAAAGGTATCCTCGTAGTGCATAAGTTTGCAACAGAGTTCAATATTTGAGGTGAAGATTTAAAGTCAATCAGAAGAGGCATTCACAAATTATCCCATGGAAAAAAATATTTCAATTTCTTCAATATAATTGGCAAATTAGTATGTATGTATGTATATACGCGCGCGTGTGCGTGTGTGTGTGTGTGTGTGTGTGGTGGAGAGGGGGGGGAGAGAGAGAGAGAGAGAGAGAGAGAAAAATGTGCGTCATTTCAGTAGTTATATTTAAGCACTCCTGGCAAGACAGTCACTAAATGAACGCTGGTGAGTGTGACGGTCATCGTCGTAGTTATAATTTACGAGACGTAGTTTATAAACACCGTCGTTGTTGTTGTCGTGGTCTTGCTCATCCCGCTTTCTATTACCTTACGAGTTGTTCAATGCAAATTAGGCTTGGTTAAGATAGACTTGATAATGTTAAGTTAAAGGAACGTATGAAAACTTATATTTAACAATAATCAAATTAAAATCACGACTTCGACATATCTGCCAACTGACTGATAATATCATAGATACCTTAAAGTTCGTGGGATTATTTCTCGTGATTCAAGAACTGTCATAGTCTCATATTTGCTGTAGATGAAGCACCGAGTGGTGATCACTGCAGTAGTCGTGATGAAGCACTGAGAGTGGTGATCACTGCCGTAGTCGTGATGAAGCACTGAGAGTGGTGATCACTGCCGTAGTCGTGATGAAGCACTGAGAGTGGTGATCACTGCCGTAGTCGTGATGAAGCACTGAGAGTGGTGATCACTGCAGTAGTCGTGATGAAGCACTGAGAGTGGTGATCACTGCAGTAGTCGTGATGAAGCACTGAGAGTGGTGATCACTGCAGTAGTCGTGATGAAGCACCGAGTGGTGATCACTGCAGTAGTCGTGATGAAGCACTGAGAGTGGTGATCACTGCGTAGTCGTGATGAAGCACTGAGAGTTGTGATCACTGCAGTAGTCGTGATGAAGCACTGAGAGTGGTGATCACTGCAGTAGTCGTGATGAAGCACTGAGAGTGGTGATCACTGCAGTAGTCGTGATGAAGCACCGAGTGGTGATCACTGCAGTAGTCGTGATGAAGCACTGAGAGTGGTGATCACTGCAGTAGTCGTGATGAAGCACTGAGAGTGGTGATCACTGCCGTAGTCGTGATGAAGCACTGAGAGTGGTGATCACTGCCGTAGTCGTGATGAAGCACTGAGAGTGGTGATCACTGCCGTAGTCGTGATGAAGCACTGAGAGTAGTGATCACTGCAGTAGTCGTGATGAAGCACTGAGAGTGGTGATCACTGCCGTAGTCGTGATGAAGCACTGAGAGTGGTGATCACTGCCGTAGTCGTGATGAAGCACTGAGAGTGGTGATCACTGCCGTAGTCGTGATGAAGCACTGAGGAGTGATCACTGCAGTAGTCGTGATGAAGCACTGAGAGTGGTGATCACTGCAGTAGTCGTGATGAAGCACTGAGAGTAGTGATCACTGCAGTAGTCGTGATGAAGCACTGAGAGTAGTGATCACTGCAGTAGTCGTGATGAAGCACTGAGAGTGGTGATCACTGCAGTAGTCGTGATGAAGCACTGAGAGTGGTGATCACTGCAGTAGTCGTGATGAAGCACTGAGAGTGGTGATCACTGCCGTAGTCGTGATGAAGCACTGAGAGTGGTGATCACTGCAGTAGTCGTGATGAAGCACTGAGAGTGGTGATCACTGCCGTAGTCGTGATGAAGCACTGAGAGTGGTGATCACTGCAGTAGTCGTGATGAAGCACTGAGAGTGGTGATCACTGCCGTAGTCGTGATGAAGCACTGAGATGGTGATCACTGCAGTAGTCGTGATGAAGCACTGAGAGTGGTGATCACTGCCGTAGTCGTGATGAAGCACTGAGAGTGGTGATCACTGCCGTAGTCGTGATGAAGCACTGAGAGTGGTGATCACTGCCGTAGTCGTGATGAAGCACTGAGAGTGGTGATCACTGCCGTAGTCGTGATGAAGCACTGAGAGTGGTGATCACTGCAGTAGTCGTGATGAAGCACTGAGAGTGGTGATCACTGCCGTAGTCGTGATGAAGCACTGAGTGGTGATCACTGCCGTAGTCGTGATGAAGCACTGAGAGTGGTGATCACTGCCGTAGTCGTGATGAAGCACTGAGAGTGGTGATCACTGCAGTAGTCGTGATGAAGCACTGAGAGTGGTGATCACTGCAGTAGTCGTGATGAAGCACTGAGAGTGGTGATCACTGCAGTAGTCGTGATGAAGCACTGAGAGTGGTGATCACTGCCGTAGTCGTGATGAAGCACTGAGAGTGGTGATCACTGCCGTAGTCGTGATGAAGCACTGAGAGTGGTGATCACTGCAGTAGTCGTGATACGACGCAGATCACAGCAGTGGCGCCCTGGTCCTCCCGCACACCACCATCTATCCTTCCTAATAGAGAACACTTCTCTGACTACACACTTAGTAAGGTCGTCTTAGTAAGGTCGTCTTAGTAAGGTCGTCTTGGTGTACAGGGAAGGTCCTCGATCGTCGCCGTATTTTACTCTAATGTGGTACTTTTGTTAGGAGTTGAGATACTAATTGTGACTCACAAAATATGGTTCAAATAACGTACTCTCAACAATAGTCAGGAAATGTTATTTGTTGTAGAAGAAGCTTTTGTTACAACGTTCCGCCTCCAACAGCTAGATAACTGTGCACTCGCAAGCAACACGCGCGTGCACACACACAGCGAACAGGTGGGGCCAGGAGCTGTGACTCGACCCCTGCAATCACATAAAGGTGAGTAAATATAAGCGATAACACAAGATATGTCTATCAATAAGTGTCTTTGACAACTGCAAGTAACCAGTGCAAATAATATATAGGTGAGTACACACATACACACACTCTCTCTCTCTCTCTCTCTCTCTCTGTCTCTGTCTCTCTCTCTCTCTCTCTCTCTCTCTCTCTCTCTCTCTCTCTCTCTCTCTCTCTCTCTCTCTCTCTCTCAGCAAGAAGTACCTCCATATGGACCATGAAGAAAGTTTTTGCAATATAACATTAATACAGAACAGTAAAGAGATACTGGAAGTCACAGATATTTTAATGCTAAGTCCTTGTAAGAAGGCGGAAGTGACCTTAACAGTTACGTCGCTCAAAAGTTGAGAGGCGGTCCAAGAACCAGAGATCAACTCACGTAATCTCATTTATGTAAATACAGAGAATATAAGACAGGCAATTATATACGGAATAGGAAGGAGGGAGGAAGGAAGAGAGGAAAGGAGGAAGGGATAGAAGGAGGGAGGTGGAGAGAGAGAGGGAAGAAAGACGAAAAATAAAAAGATTACTAAGAAGAAGAGGCAGGGGAGGAACCTGCAACAGAGAGAGACATTCAGCACATACCAACTAGACAACAAGTGCCAGACGCCAAGTGTCTGGAGCCTACATACCCAGGTGTGACAGCATCATGCAACACACGTCCCTAGCAAGCACAAGTGCTGCAGACACCAAACATATACAGGCAGTTTTCAAGCACAGCTGACATAAAAACAACCCAGGAACAGGCAACAAATAAGTACAAGACCAGAATGAACCAAGAACAGGTACCAGATAAATAAGAGAGACCAGAATGAACCAAGTACAGGTACCAGATAAATAAGTGAGACCAGAATGAACCAAACACAGGTACCAGATAAATAAGAGAGTTAAGAAACAACCAAGCACAGGCACCAAATATATAAGAGAGACCAGAATGAACCAAGCACATAAAATCCTCTAGTAAGCACAGCCTCCGCAAGCAATTCCTCTGCTTTTACTAAGAGCCAAAAACTAATAAAAATCGTGATTACCTTCACTCGAAAGGTAATTGAGTACAGAATACAAGATTACAACCGAATGCGCATCAGGCAGATGCTGTATCTTGCGTCAAGATCTCAACACGACTGCACTCACACATAACCAATGTGTGCGGGGAAAATGCAACAGTTGTGGTGAAAGGAATGTAATGACAGCACTGAAATGTTGAACCTTTGGTCCATTTGAAGCCGAAAAATTACGAAGATAATAAATGTTACCCTGGAGGTTGTAGGCCTGGTTGTAGGCCTTTGCTGGAGCTGGTTGTAGGCCTCTGCTGGTGCTGGTTGTAGGCCTCTGCTGGTGCTGGTTGTAGGCCTCTGCTGGTGCTGGTTGTAGGCCTCTGCTGGGGCTGGTTGTAGGTCTCTGCTGAGGCTGGTTGTAGACCTCTGCTGGTGCATAGTGGATGGTCCCACTATAACCCCGAGTCCTTCTGTTTCGCCTCACCTGACTACAGTATATAAGCCACTTCTACGGCCATATGCTGTACTTTCTACAAGATTGATGGACTGAACACATCGATTCCAGGCTGAGGGACTGATTATCTCAAAATCCTCCTCTCCTTACCCCCTTCTCTGCTTTGTATTGGACTGATGAAGCCACTGTGTGGCGAAACGTTTCTTTAATAAAGATTCCCATATGTTGCATAAGTGTCTCAATCTTTAACTTGTCGGTTTTGAAAACCATTTATCATAAGTTCTTATATCCTGCTACTTACCTCCACCTACGAGAGTGCAAGGAAGATCTCTCAGGTTGCTCCAAAGATTTTTTCCATAGTGCTCACCTAGTTCTCACTTCTCTTCCCGTTCCCGACAGACACACCGCCGAACACATCCTAAGCAAAGTTACCACCGCCAACCTACAAGGACTTATTGCAGCAGCAGTTTCGGAACCTAGTCGTCCAGTCCTTCCACGCCTCTACAATTTAGAGATATATCGGATGTGAAAATTTAGATATCCGCGGATGCAGATGTGTATGAGGATGTCTTACTTATTTTGCGGATGCGGATGTAAGAAATTGTGCGGATGTTCCGCGGATTCGGATGCGGATGCATATGTGGATATCTGTTTACAGTAAAATGCGGATGCGGATTCAAGAAACTGTGCGGATGTTCCGCGGATGCGGATATCCGATACATCACTACAGTCTACTTTCAGACACTCAAAAACATGGCCATTAACAACGATATTCTGATCACCACAGCAGGCAACGAGGAAGGAGTGGTTATCCTCAACAGTACAGACTACGTTAACAAGACACAAGATTTACTAAACGACACCAACATATACGCTTCCATCCCCAAGCAAACGTGGAAGAAAAAACACCTTGGACAATTTTTTCAAGCGAGAAGGGATGGATTTGAGAGAGACTTGCCCTCTACTAGTGGAGTACACCTCACCTTCCGACAGTATATAAGTCTCCATACTGTCGCTTCAACTTGCCGGGTCACCATTTGGAGAAGACCCGGGCCGGATGTACCGGCGAACATACAACAACAACAGCTTCAACTTGACATTGTTTCAGACCGAAACAAAACTCTTCCTCAGGGTGAGGGACTGACCACCTCAAAACTACGTCTTCAAGGATGATGGACTGATTACATCGTCTTCAGATCTCTACTGCTTCTGCAAACTCCTCTGTACTTGACTGAAGACGCCTACTGTGTAGGCGTAACGTTTCGGAAAAAAATACCTAACTATTGGACATGTATCTTACTTCTCAACCTGTCGGTACTGTTCACCGTTTTCTTATTCATTCAGGAAAATCTACAAAAATCTGATCACTTATGCCGATTTTGCAATGTGTCCCGTAGCTTGACTGGTAGCGCACTCAGCTCACAAACTCAGTGTCCGAGGTTTGTCCACAAGATCTGACAAGAACTTTCCATCCATGTTCTGTTTATTTCTTGAAGTGAAGTAGTGACTGATAACATACGTCTGGGCTGAGGGATTTTCAGATAAATCATCAACATTTTAATTATGTTTCTGTTAGGTCCATGTATTGTATTGATAAAGACACTAGAAGGCGAAACGTCGACAAGACACCCAGATGTTTCACATGTGTTTAATACATCAATATTTTAACGTGAAAGTTAAAGTACCCAGGATTCAGAAGTGTCTAGAACTGGTAACTATCAATATCTGATATTCTGCTCCATGCAATCATATAAACAAGAGTATAATTTGTAAACACACACCTGAGGGTCATCTGCTGCTCCCTCCGATTTATCTCGTCAGAAAGTCAATGTTTTCGGTTTAGTTTTCAATAAATGTTCTGTTTTATTTAGCTGTTGTGACCTATGTCATTCTTTTCATTAAGTGACAACCTGGATTATTCACAAGCCGACTTATAAAATTGTTAATGTTATTATTGAAGATATAGACACACGTGTAAACATCTGAGTATCTTTATTGTAGACGTTTCGCCATCCAGTGGCTTTATCAATACAAATTCAAGGACATAATTTGAAGACAGTAGAACTATATACAAAAGATGAGGTAATCAGTCCGTCAGTCTTGGTGTTGGTCCAGAGGACATCTACATGACCTTCTTCACGGCTACTACAACTACTACAACAACTTACCCATCCCTTTGGGTATGATCTACTTCCACTGGGGAATCCCGCCTACCAGTGACTATGCCCTCGTCTGCTACCCGTCCCTTTCCACCTGACGTTAGTATATAAGCACCAGCCTCCTTGCCTCTGCTCCAGAACCTTCACAACTACGGTGCTCTTCACACCAACTCCAAGACCGAGGGACTGATTACCTCATCTTTTGTATATAGTTCTACTGTCTTCATATTATGTACTAGAATCTGTATTGATAAAGCCACTGGAGGGCGAAACGTCTACAATAAAGATACCCAGATGTTGCACATGTGTATATTTTTATCTTGTAGGTATTGTATACCATTCTTGTACAATGTTATTATTCATTCCACGTGAGTAAACAAACAAAATATTCTGTAGCGATGATTATCTACACTATAAGAGAGTCACAAATAAGCGACATATATTGGTTTTCGTAATATGATCTGTGCATAATTACGTCTGTACTATAAAATTATAATGAATCACATTGACAATAAAAAGTGTTTCATTAAGGTGTTTTAAAAATGTATTTTGTAAAGAAGATTCATTCTTTTTTGTTTCTGGATGAGCTTCCAGTAATTTATTTCTTAAACCAAGAAATTTTCCTCATTTTGAAGAAGTTTGAAAATCCATCCATTAAATCAACAGATTCTTTTCCATTACAATGTCTATCTGAAAATAAAATCTATCAGTATATACATTCTCATAGTGGGAGGGGGCTGGGTTTGATTGGTGTCGTGGGTACGGTAGTAAATTCTTGCGTAGCTTTGGGTAGTGGGGGTTTTGATAAGGACCTGCCTTGTATGGGCCAGTAGGCCTTCCGCAGTGCTCCTCCATTCTTATGTTGTGTGTCTGAGTTAGGAAGCAAGGACAGAGAAGAGATACCGGGACATTGTGATGATTTTGTGTTAAGCAGAAGGGGCAGAGTATAGATACCCGGGTACTGACGGTGTGGAGAACTCTGCCTCTGCTCCTGGGAATCCTCCAGCAGATGTTCCTGTTGCTGCTGATCCTTCAAACTGGGCTCCTGTAGCTGCTGGAGCTCCCAACTGGGATCCTGTAGTTGCTGGAGCTCCGAACTGGGCTCTGTAGCTGCTGGAGCTCCGAACTGGGATCCTGTAGCTGCTGGAGCTCCCAACTGGGATCCTGTAGCTGCTGGAGCTCCGAACTGGGATCCTGTAGCTGCTGGAGCTCCGAACTGGGATCCTGTAGCTGCTGGAGTTCCGAACTGGGATCCTGTAGCTGCTGGAGCTCCCAACTGGGATCCTGTAGCAGATTGAGCTACGAACTGGGATCCTGTAGCTGCTGGAGCTCCGAACTGGGATCCTGTAGCTGATTGAGCTCGAACTGGGATCCTGTAGCTGCTGGAGCTCCAACTGGGATCCTGTAGTTGCTGGAGCTCGAACTGGGATCCTGAGCTGCTGGAGCTCCGAACTGGGATCCTGTAGCTGCTGGAGCTCCCAACTGGGATCCTGTAGTTGCTGGAGCTCCGAACTGGGATCCTGTAGCTGCTGGAGCTCCCAACTGGGATCCTGTAGCTGCTGGAGCACCGAACTGGGATCCTGTAGCAGATTGAGCTAAGAACTGGGATCCTGTAGCTGCTGGAGCTCCGAACTGGGATCCTGTAGCTGCTGGAGCACCGAACTGGGATCCTGTAGCAGATTGAGCTCCGAACTGGGATCCTGTAGCTGCTGGAGCTCGAACTGGGATCTTGAGCTGCTGAGCTCGAACTGGGATCCTGTAGCTGCTGGAGCTCCGAACTGGGATCCTGTAGCTGCTGGAGCTCCCAACTGGGATCCTGTAGCTGCTGGAGCTCCGAACTGGGATCCTGTAGCTGCTGGAGCTCCGAACTGGGATCCTGTAGCTGCTGGAGCTCCCAACTGGGATCCTGTAGCTGCTGGAGCTCCCAACTGGGATCCTGTAGCTGCTGGAGCTCCCAACTGGGATCCTGTAGCTGCTGGAGCTCCCAACTGGGATCCTGTAGCTGCTGGAGCACCGAACTGGGTTCCAATAGCTGATGAACCTCTAAACTGGGATCCTGGTGCTGGTGAACCGCTAGACTGATGTGATGGGGGAATGTAAGATGAGCCAGGAGATGAACCACTGGCCTGGGACCCAACTGGAGCGGCTGAACCAGCAAACTGGGATCCTGGTGCAGTTGAATCAGCAAACTGGGATCCTGTTGCTGGTGAACCATCGAGCTGGGTTCCTCGGGCTGGTGAACCACCGAACCGAGATCCTGGGACTGGTGAACTTTCAAACTTGGATCCTGGTGCTGAACCACTAAACTGAGATCCTGGTGCTGGTGAACCATCCAGCTGGGTTTCTGGGCTGGTGAACCACCGAACCGAGATCCTGGGACTGGTGAACTTTCAAACTTGGATCCTGGTGCTGAACCACTAAACTGAGATCCTGGTGCCGGTGAACCATCCAGCTGAGTTCCTGGGGCTGGTGAACCACCGAACTGAGATCTTGATGCAGTTGAACCAGCAAATTTGGATCCTGGTGCTGGTGAACCACCAGACTGTGTCAGTTCTGCTGGGGCTATGTAGGATGAACCCGGAGATGAACCACTAAACTGGGACCCAACTGAACCAGGAAACCGGGATTCTTGTGGTGATGAACCACTGAACTGGGATCCTGGTGTTGGCGAACCACTGAACTGGGATCCTGGTGCAGTTGAATCAGCAAACTGGGATCCTGTTGCTGGTGAACCATCCAGCTGGGTTCCTGGGGCTGGTGAACCACCAAACCGAGATCCTGTGGCTGGTGAACTTTCAAACTTGGATCCTGATGCTGAACCACTAAACTGAGATCCTGGTGCCGGTGAACCATCCAGCTGAGTTCCTGGGGCTGGTGAACCACCGAACTGAGATCCTGTTGCTGGTGAACTTTCAAACTTGGATCCTGGTGCTGAACCACTAAACTGAGATCCTGGTGCTGGTGAACCATCCAGCTGGGTTTCTCGGGCTGGTGAACCACCGAACCGAGATCCTGGGACTGGTGAACTTTCAAACTTGGATCCTGGTGCTGAACCACTAAACTGAGATCCTGGTGCCGGTGAACCATCCAGCTGGGTTCCTGGGGCTGGTGAACCACCGAACTGAGATCTTGATGCAGTTGAACCAGCAAATTTTGATCCTGGTGCTGGTGAACCACCAGACTGTGTCAGTTCTGTTGGGGCTATGTAGGATGAACCCGGAGATGAACCACTAAACTGGGACCCAACTGAACCAAGAAACCGGGATGCTTGTGGCGATGAACCACTGAATTGGGATCCTGGTGTTGGCGAACCACTGAACTGGGATCCTGGTGTTGGCGAACCACTGAACTGGGATCCTGGTGTTGGCGAACCACTGAACTGGGATCCTGGTGCAGGTGAACCACTGAACTGGGATCCTGATGCGAGTGAACCACTGAACTGGGATCCTGGTGATGGTGAACCACTGAATTGGGATCCTGGTGGTGATGAACCACTGACCTGGGATCCTGGTGTTAGCGAACCACTGAACTGGGATCCTGGTGCAGGTGAACCGCTAGATTGACGTGTTAATGCCGATGGGGGGATGTAGGATGATTCTGGAGATGAACCACTGAATTTGGATCCTGGTACTGGTGAACCACCAAACTGGGATCCTGGTGCTGGTGAACCACTGAATTGGGATCCTGGTGCAGGCGAACCACCAAACTGGGATCCTGATCCTGGTGAACTACTGAACTGGGATCCTGGTACTGGTGAACCACTGAGCTGGGATCCTGGGGCTGGTGAACCACCAAACTGGGATCCTGATACTGGTGAACCACTGAGCTGGGATCCTGGGGCTGGTGAACCACCAAAATTGGTTCTAGGTGCTGGCGAGCCTCCGAACTTGGAGCCTGGGAATCCAGGAGTTTCAGAACCACCAAACTGGGATCCTGGAGTTTTAAAAGCAGCGACCTTGTCTCCTGGACGTGAGTGTGTGGAAGCCTGGCTTGAGAATGCTGTGGCTACGGTGTTGGTGGAGGCAGGAAGGAGGTCGGACACTACACGGTAACCATTCTCGTCAGCGATGAAGCTGTAGGCAGCCGGGGTGCCATCAGGGAAGGTGAAGCTGTAGCACAACAAAATATATGAGTTAGATTTGTACGCGCAACTCCTTGTCCTTAAACTCTGCTAGAAGATAATGGTAATAAGTTCTTAACTCCTGAGGGTCTTTTGGCAGTGGTCTTTGGAACAACATGGATGTGTCACAATTGTAAACGAAGAATTCAAAGCTTAGATGAAGAAAATTCAGTTCTGGAACTGGATTTTGTTTATATCCAAAATTATAACTCTGCAATACTCACGACCAACTTCCTTGCTTGGCCACGGCGCCAGTCCTGCCTCGCGGGGCGCCCTCTTCCTGCCTGCTGATCCCGTCTTCTGTACCGTAATAGAAATAATAGGAGCCGTCTGCAGCAGGTCCTTGGCGCTCATCCCTCAGGATCTTGATCTCAGGCTGCTGGTGGAATCCTGATGATCTCCCGAGAGTGTCAGCTCCGACAGTGACTACCACAATACACAGCACCACCGTCTGCAGCTGTATTGTTAAATACTTCTTAGAAATAATTTTTGTCTGCTTATGAAATATTTTCTGTCTGCATACATTTAAAACTAGCTATGTAATGCACTATTTAAGAGTCATTCAGCAAAGTGTTGAAAAGTCGAGGTGAGGTTTGCTCAGTCCAAGGCTCACTTCACATTTAATAGAAAAACTCGTAACCAATAATGATTTCTCACTTTTACCATTCTTTGTAAAGTTTACAAAGCAGGTATAAAAATCCCCCATTCATTACTCACTCTTCTAGTCTTGATACTATAAATCAGACAGTCAGTACTTACAGTCAACATCCTGCTGGTATGAGAGGTACACTGCTTGCTGTGAGACGACCTCAACCCTCTATATATACGTGATCGCTCCTGCCACGAGACGCGTCCTTCCATGCCTTTTACACCTCATTCCTCCGCCTTCTCCTCCTCCTCTTCCCCCTGCTCCCCCTTCCTCCTCCTATGTCTCCTTTACCCCTTCTCCCAGCCTCTAAAACCAATACCCCCCTGCCCATAGCCTCCTTCCAGCCTCATCAAGGTAATAGCTTCCTCTTCATCTCTGTTTTTTTGTAGTGCTGAACAGAACATGTACTAGTGCTGCACCAACCTATTATCGAATAAAAAAACCCAGATGATATGATATACCTGCTCAAGGATTTCTAGCCAGTAAGAAGGACGGTGAGATGAAAATAGCGCAGATGGGGGAGTCTGGGATTGAGGCTTTGTGATGAGCTCACGGTATGAGCATCTGAAGATAAGGAGCATTAAGGATAAAGAGGCTCTTTAGCATTTAGGTGTATCACAACAAGTATTTTCTCACCTGGTTCAAAACTTTAAAAACTCACTTAACATCTAAAAATCTCTCCCTCTCTACTGCAAGCTTCTCTTTCCCAATGCATAAACAATAATTACTAACTTTTCATATACCACCCTTATTCTAATTCACTTAATTACTAAATTTATACACGTATACTCCTTCCTCTGTATACTTGATCATATAACATTAATGAGAAATAACCCAATATGTGTAAGGGGCCCAAGACTATTCAACAGCCTCCCACCATATATAAGGAGGATTACCACTATATCCTAGGCTATCTTCAAGAGGGAATTGGATAGGTTCCTTATATCAGTTCCAGATCAGCCGGGCTGGGGTATGTACGTTGGATTACGTGCGGCCAGCAATAACAGCCTGGTTGATTAAACCCTGATCCACCCGGAGGCCTAGTCTGGGACAGAGTCGCGGGGGCGTTGACCCCCGGAGCACTCTCCAAGTCTCCAGGTAGTGACCCACCTTGATTTTCTTCTTTTGAGTCTTAGAGCAGGAAAATGTTTTCCTTTGTTTTTGAAAGTGTGAGAAACAGCTGTCATACCTCTATGAAGTAGTGGGGAAACTTATCTTCGCTTCGCCAGAGGTATGACAGCTGTTTCTTAATCATTTTACAGGACGTCACCTGATGAAGACTCACGACGCCAGACATTTCTGTTTCCTAATGGGCAAATCATCATAGCCACCACCACCACGTTTTCTTCTTTCTTGCCTACTATTATTATAATCATGGGAGAGCGCTAAACCCATTGAAATTATACAGCGCCTGTGGAAGGGGGGATGAGAAAGGTATTCATTCACAATTCAGGGAACTGGAGCACAGATTCAGTTCCCTAGATCAAGAGTCCCTCACCAGCGTCAAGGAACCTTCCCTGAGGGGTTCTTGCCTACTTCTTTTGTTTACTCGTTTTTACTCGTTACTCGATCCTCTGCTTTTCACACTGGGAATTCCTATACGCTTCCCTCAGGGTTATGTCTGCTAGAAGCCAGGCTGCGTTGTTAACTATATTTGTCCAGTCATGTAACTCCATTTCCCGCCGACCATTATTTTTTGTGAGGTCGAGCCAACATTTTCCTACTTGAAATTTGAATATTAACTCTGTTATGTTTGCATCTGAAGGAATTCCACCGAGTTTCAAGTATTTATCTTTTTTTATATATACAAACGTCAACAAATATATTGTTATCATAATATACCTTGCCATTTTCTGACATGTAAATAAATCTGGATACTCGTGATCTGTAAGAGGACTCGTCTGAAGACGACTGCTGACAGAGAACCGTTCAAAATGGTATAAAATTCCACAAGTTGGTGAGTAAGACGCATGGGCAACTGTTGGGTATCTTTACTCAACTGTTGATTTTTTGCCTGCTCATTAGGCTTCTTCAGTCAAATACAGAGGAGACGGCATAGGCACTAGAGATGAAAAGACGATGTAATCAGTCCATCACTCTGAATGACGTAGTTTTGAGGTGGTCAGTCCCTCAGCCTGGAGAAGAGTTCAGTTCCATAGTCTGAAACGATATCGTTCCAGGGTGATGGACTGATTACATCGTCTTTTCATCTGTACTGCCTATGCTGTCTCCTCTGTATTTGACTGAAGAAGCCTACTGAGTAGGCGAAACGTTTCAACAATACAGATACGTAACTGTTGCACATAAGTCTTACTCAGAGTACCGTAAATAGGTAAAAATACGGTTAGGTATGGCCACGCAAAGGAGCCAGTGACTGCAGCCTCTCACAACCTACTGTACTGGCTGAGATCGTTTCCAATTTATTCGTACCGTCAAATTACAGTCAGTAAGAGCTGAGAAAGATGAGGTCAATGTATATTACCAGTACCTGCATGAGCACGGCAGAGCGGGTGAGCTCATATATATGTATACACGTGAGGTTCTCACACCCAACTTCGTGTTTCTGTTCGCGGATGTATGCACACTACAGCAGGAGGGGAGGAGGGTGCTCTCGTAGCCTCCTGCGTCTCGCCACTATAATCTTTCTTCCATCTCTGCACATCCGCCTTAAATAACGTTATACGTGGGATAAAAAAAAGTGTTGGGATGTGTTGAGAACATCTGTGACGGATTATTCTGGGAGATGATAAGTTAGTCACTCCAAGACCGTCGCATCTTCTGCAGTGATGGCACTCTTAGTTCACACACACACACGCACACACGCACACGCACACACACACACACACACACACACACACAGGGTCACTAGTCACTACCAGCAAGTAGTGAAACCCCATCGTAAAGAGATAACTATCTAAAGAGACATGATTCATGAGATGATTGGTGGAATTCCTGTGTTGTTCACGTTATCGTTCCTACATGCGTTAATGTGTTCATTGGGACGTGTTTCGAGGTTCCTTGCTGTTTCACCTACATATATTCTGTGGCATTGACTGGAAGTGCTGGATGCGATGGCGACTCTAACGTTAGTTTGTGCGAGTACCTCAAAAACGTTCAATGCAACCTGGTTGTTGGGAAGGATTATAACTTTGGAGTGATGTTGGTGCGTGGAGAATTGATGACCTAAAGAGCTCTTTTCTTGTAGTCTTTGATGAAAAACGAAGGAAAATGTAGATCAGTGAAGGTTTGGTGTATGTAAGTACACTCCTCGTGAAGAAACTCAGGACTACAAATTCGGTAAGCTCCTAGGAAAAATTCGATGATGATGCCTCTTTTGGTCTTAGTATCTTGACTGGAATAGAAGTGTGTGAGATCAATTTTATTTGTAAGTTTAAAGTAAACTTGAAATCTTAGGTTGTCTACTTTGTGGATGAGGACGTCTAGAAAAGGTAGCTTGTCATGGGACTCTTCTTCTAGTGTAAACTGGATAGCCGGTTCAACTGCGTTGAGCCTCGCCTGAAGATTCCGCACATCAAAAAGTTTGGGAGTTATTATGAGGACATTGTCTACATAATGTAACCAAGTGACGCTGGTGGGGATGATGTTGAAGTGTTCAGCTTGCAGGTGTTCATCCTCCAAGCTTGGAAAACGAGTTCCTGGAGGAGTTCAGTTTTATTTACTGTGAAGTTCTTGCCTCCTAACACCACTCCTCTCATCCAACCCATGGATCAGCAGGTCATTTCTAACTTCAAGAAACTCTACACCAAAGCACTTTTTGAAAGGTGCTTTGAAATCACTTCAGAAACAAATTTAGCCCTCAGGGAGTTCTGAAAAGACCATTTCAATATCCTCACCTGCTTGAGGCTTATTGACAAACCCTGGGGGAATGTGTCTTCCAGGATCATGCAGTCAACATGGAAGAAATTGTGGCCTGACTTTGTGGCAGCCAGGGATTTTTAAGGCTTTAAAGATGAGCCTAAGCCGATAGAGGATATTGTGTCCCTGGGGAAGACCTTGGGCTTAGAGGTGACTGAAGATGATGTAGAGGAGTTGGTGGAGGAGCATAGAACTAAACTCACCACAGAAGAATTTGTAGACCTTCAGAAGGAGCAGCAACAGATTGCAGGGAAGGAGCTGTCATCAGAGGAAGAGGAGGGAAGGGATGATGTACCCATTGCACTTGTCAAGGAAATGTGTGCTAAATGGCGTGAAGTGCAGGAGTTTGCTGAAAAATACCATCCAGACAAAGCAGTGGCCATCCGTCTCTAACATGTACAATGACAGTGTAATGTGTCAATTTAGACAAGTGTTAAAACGAGGCCTGAAACAAGCCTCACTGGACAGGTTTTTAGTGAGACAAAGAACCAATGAGTCAGAACAAGGTGTTAATGGTGAAAAGAGACAACACCTGAACAGTTGCCTGACATATTAATAGAAGGTGACTCCAAGCAATAACATACCCCCTCCTCTCCTCCTCCTCCTGCTACCAGTTTGCCATTAGTTCTTCTGTGACAGGTAAGAGGAATTTAAATTTTCATTTACTGTACAGTATTTCAGTAAAAGTTTCTTTTAGTATTAATTTTTACAGTTTTATGTAGTAGTTAGTACATTTTTAATAAATTATTTTATTGTCATTTGGGATCTGGAATGGATTAATTCTATTTGCATAATTCTTTATGGGAAAAATTGCTTTGGCTGTCGTCCATTTTGGTTGTCGAATCAACATCTGGAACGAATTAAATTCGACAACCGAGGTTCCACTGTAGGAAATAAAGCTGTTAAAGTGCCGGTCATGTGTCTTAAAAGCATTGTATACCATTGTAATGATAGTATACCATTAACATCATAGCATGAGAAGGAATGTAAACCACTTTATTAAGGGTTCTACTTGTCTAATTCAAAGATCTCATCACTCTCACCGCTCAGTATTTTTCTAACCTAATTTTTGACCTTCAAATTTCCTTTATCCTCAAAGTTCTGCGCCCGTCACTCTCAAAGTTTCTGATCCTCAGAGATCCTTTATCATCAAAGCTCCTCACCTCAAGAGTTCCTCAAACTCAACGTTTCTCACTCCTCAAAGTTGGTCTCACCTTCTAAATTTCTCATTTTCACTTATCTTCACTCTCAAAGTTCCTCATCTATAAAGTTCATTTTATTCAGTTCCTCACCCTCAAAATTCTTCATTCTCTAAATTCCTCTTGCTTATAGTTCCTTACCCTATAAGTATTTAAACTTTGAATTTCTTTACTCTTAAAGTTCTCTCTTTCCAAATTCCTCACCTTTTGAATTACTTATCCTCGAAATTTCTAATTCTCAAAAATGCTAATCACCAAATTTCCTCATCCTCTAAATTAATCATCGAGGAAGTTCCTAATTCTCAAAGTCCCTCTCATCCTCAAAACTCCTAATCAAATTTTCCTCTTACTAAAATTTCTAAACCTCAAAGTTCATCATCGCCTAAGGTCCTGATCCTCATAGATCATCATGTTAGATATTTCTTCATTCTCATCGGTCCTCATCCCCAGAGCTCTTCACTTCTCCTCCCGCCCCAATTATTGGGTAGAAGTCCTTGAGTTCGTCTATTATCTGCTATTATTTGATAATAGATTAACATTAAGAGTGTTATGTCGAGCGTTATAAAAACAGGGAGACAAAAAACAAGGTATTACATTGATAAATCTGGGATGGTGTTTATGCTGTGTCGTGAAGCTGTGGAATGAGGATGGGGAGGGGGTTATGGATATGTTAATGTATGGGTGGAGGGGGTAGGGTTGGGCCTTATGATAGGGCAAAAGGTTGGGTTAAAGCGTTGGAGGAGGGCTCTTGGGTAAGGTTCACGTAGTATATATAGGCGTCACATGTAACATAGCAAGTAGTTCACCTCTCGCCAGCACGATGGTAAATACTCTAAGTCTGATTTTAAAATACCAGGAATAGAATAAGATGTGAAATGGGATATTTTGTAGTTTATGTGAACAATTTTGCAAAGACTTAGAAATGCATAATCATTTATTTGCTAAATAAACCTAATCGCGTTTACAGTACTTCAAGAATCTTGAAAACAATCACGATGTTAATATTGAAAACAATCACGATATTAATATTTTTTACTGATTGTCCTTTAAATTTATGATCATATAATCAAATCTATACAAATATGAATATTACAGCTGGAGACGTTACATAGCTAGTTATAAAGGTATGCAGAGAGATATTTTATAAGCAGACAAAAATTACTTCTAAGAAGTTTTTAACAATACAGCTGCAGACGGTGGTGCTGTGTATTGTGGTGGTCACTGCCGGAGCTGACACTCTCAGGAGATCCTCAGCAGGATTCCACCAGCAGCCTGAAATTAAGATTCTGAGGGATGGGCGCCAAGGACCTGCTGCAGACGGCTCCTATTATTTCTATTACGGTACAGAAGACGGGATCAGCAGGCAGGAAGAGGGCGCCCCGCGAGGCAGGACTGGCGCCGTGGCCAAGCAAGGAAGGTGGTCGTGAGTATTGCAGAGTTATAATTTTGGATATAAACAAAATCCAGTTCCAGAACTGAATTTTCTTTATTTGGGGGTTTGAATTCTTCTGCGTTTACAGTTGTGACACAATCCATGTGTCCCGTAGCACGGTTGGTAGAGCACTCCGCTCACACACTGAGGTCCGTGGTTCGATCATCGGTAAGAGTGGAAACATTGGGGAGTGTTTCCTTAAGACACCTGCTACCCTGTTCACCTAACAGTAAGTAGGTACTTGGTGTGGGTCGCATCCTGGGGACAAAATTAACCTAAGTTGCCTGAAATGCTCAGCATAACAAGCGGCTTTCTATATAGTATGT
Source organism: Cherax destructor (assembly GCA_009830355.1). Classification (NCBI taxonomy): domain Eukaryota; kingdom Metazoa; phylum Arthropoda; class Malacostraca; order Decapoda; family Parastacidae; genus Cherax; species Cherax destructor. The sequence goes on along the minus strand of WNWK01000337.1, from coordinate 250,119 downwards.
CACTGATGTCAGCTATGGTCTGTATAAGTTGTATCATGTACTTGTGGAAATTAAGATTATTATTATTATTATTATTATTATTATTATTATTATTATTATTATTATTATTATTTTCTTTAGGAGTAGAACCCTACCAAACGACCCACACGGGTTAAAAGCTTATTATCATTAACTTCTAGTAGAGTTTGAGACAAGGAGTTGCGCGTACAAATCTAACTCATACCTTCTGTTGTGCTACAGCTTCACCTTCCCTGATGGCACCCCGGCTGCCTACAGCTTCATCGCTGACGAGAATGGTTACCATGTAGTGTCCGACCTCCTTCCTGCCTCCACCAACACTCAAGCCAGGCTTCCACACACTCACGTCTAGGAGACAAGGTCGCCGCTTCTAAAACTCCAGGATCCCAATTAAGTGGTTTCAAATCTCCAGGATCCCAGTTTGGTGGTTCCACAAATTCTGCATCGCAGTTTGTTGGTTCCACAAGTTCTGCATCGCAGTTTGGTGCTTCCTTAAGGTCTGCATCTCAGTTTGGTGGTTCTGAAACTCCTGGATCTCAGTTTAACAGTTTCAAAATTTCTGGATCCCAGTTTGGTGCTCTGGAAACCCCACGATCTCAGTTTAGAGCCTCCCATGCTACAGGATCTCAGTTCGGAGCCTCCCCTGCTACAGGATCTCAGTTCGAAGCCTCCCCTGCTACTGGATCTCAGTTTAGAGCCTCTCCTGCTACAGGTTCTCAGTTTAGAGCCTCCCCTGCTACAGGATGTCAGTTCGGAGAATCCCCTGCTACAAGATCTCAGTTCAGAGCCTCCCCTGCTACAAGATCTCAGTTCGGAGCCTCCCCCTGCTACAGGATCTCAATTCGAAGCCTCCCCTTCTGTAGGATCTCAGTTTAGAGCCTCTTCTGCTACAGGATCTCAGTTTAGAGCCTCCTCTACTACAGGATCTCAGTTTAGAGCCTCCCCTGCTGCAGGACCTCAGCTTGGAGGTTTCCCTGCTACAGAACCTCAGCTTGGAGGTTCCCCTGTTACAAGATCTCAGCTTGGGGGTTCCACTGCTACAGGACCTCAGCGTGGAGGTTCCCCTGCTACCAGATCTCAGCTTGGAGGTTCCCTTGCTACAGGATCTCAGCTTGGAGGTTTCACTGCTACAAGATCTCAGCTTGGAGGTTCCACTGCTACAAGATCTCAGCTTGGAGGTTCCCCAGTTACAAGATCTCAGCTTGGAGGTTCCCCTGCTACAAGATCTCAGCTTAGAGGTTCCCCTGCTACTAGATCTCAGCTTGGAGGTTCCCCTACTACTAGATCTCAGCTTGGAGGTTCTCCTGCGTCTAGATCTCAGCTTGGAGGTTCCCCTGCTACTAGATCTCAGCTTGAAGGTTCCCCTGCTACAAGATCTCAGCTTGGAGGTTCCCCTGCTACTAGATCTCAGCTTGGAGGTTCCCCTGCTACAAGATCTCAGCTTGGAGGTTCCCCTGCTACAAGATCTCAGCTTGGAGGTTCCCCTGCTGCAAGATCTCAGCTTGGAGGTTCCCCTGGTACAAGATCTCAGCTTGGAGGTTCTCCTGGTACAAGATCTCAGCTTGGAGGTTCCCCTGCTAGAGGATCTCAGCTTGGAGTTTTCCATGCTAGAGGATCTCAGCTTGGTGGTTCCCCTGCTACAAGATCTCAGCTTGAAGGTTTCCCTGCTACAAGATCTCAGCTTGGAGGTTCCCCTGCTACAAGCTCTCAGTTTGGAGGTTCCCCTGCTACAAGATCTCAGCTTGGAGGTTCCCCTGGTACAAGATCTCAGCTTTGAGGTTCCCCTGCTACAAGATCTCAGCTTGGAGGTTTCCCTGCTACAGGATCTCAGCTTGGAGGTTCCCCTGCTACAAGATCTCAGTTCGGAGGTTCCCCTGCTACAAGATCTCAGCTTGGAGGTTCCCCTGCTGCAAGATCTCAGCTTGGAGGTTCCCCTGCTACAGGATCTCAGCTTGGAGGTTCCTCTTCTGCAGGAACTAAGTCCATTAGTATGCCAGGTTCAGGAACCCAATTTGGTCGTTTAACTCAAGGAACCCAATCTAGTGGTTCACTCCCTGGTTCGCTCAGTGTTCAACCATCTGGATCGAAGCTGCAGTCTGGGAGTTTACCTGCTTCTGGAACACAATTTGTGGGTTCAACAGCTCCAGGATCCCAGTTTGGAAGTTCATCAGCTTCTGAAACACAATTTGTGGGTTCAACAGCTCCAGGATCCCAGTTTGGAAGTTCATCAGCTTCTGAATCCCAGTTCGAAGGTTCAACAGTTCCTGGATCCCAGTTCCGAGGTTCAACAACTCCAGATTCCCAGGCTGGAGGTTCAATAGCTCTAGGATCTCAGTTCGGAGGTTCATCAGCTTCTGGATCCCAGTCAGGAGGTTCATCGGCTCCAGGATCCCAGTTAGGAGGTTTATCAGCTCGTGGTTCCAAATTCGGAGGTTCATTAGCTCCTGGATCACAGCCAGGAGGTTCAACAGCTCCAGGATCCCAGTTCGGAGATTCAACAGCTCCAGGATCCCAGTTTGGAGGTTCATCAGTTTCTGGATCTCAGTCAGGGGGTTCACCGGCTTCTGGATCTCAGGCAGGGGGTTCACCGGCTTCTGGATCTCAGTCAGGGGGTTCACCGGCTTCTGGATTCCAGTTTGGAGGTTCATCAGTTTCTGGATCCCAGTCAGGAGGTTCGTCAGTTTCTGGATCCCAGTCAGGAGGTTCGTCAGTTTCTGGATCACAGTCAGGAGGTAAATCAGCTCATGAATTCCACTCAGAAGGTTCACCAGCTTCTGGATTCCAGTTCAGCGGTTCATCAGCTCCAGGATCTCAGTTCGGAGGTTCATCAGCTTCTGGATCCCAGTTCAGTGGTTCATCAGTTCCTGGATCCAAATTCGGAGGTTCAGTAGCTCCGGGATCATCTGCCGGAGGATTCCCAGCAGCAGAGGCAGTTTTTTCCACACCGTCAGTACCCGGGTATCTCTACTCTGCCCCTTCTGTCTAACACAAACACCATCACAATACCCAAGTATCTCTACCCTGCCCCTAATGCCTAAATCATCATTTAAATCTTGACTAACTTTTATATTTAACAAGCAAAAATGGTGGTTAAACCTCTTGTTGTTATTGGATTTATAGGGTAACTGACAGTTTACACCGTATCGATTCCTGGTGGTGAAACCTCGTCTTCTGGTACCGTGACTTGGTAGCCTGTTGAGTAATTATACCGAAGCAGATTGTTTACTTGTGGATACAGCTTTTTGCTGCAGACAGTAATGAAGAAAGATCATTGTGAGCTCTGGTTCTCTGACATTTTTTTATGTTCACTGTTTAACATGAAATTGCCTTGTTTAGCCATCCCTGTATACTGTAAACACTGTACATAGCGATTTGGTGAAGGAAGAATATATAAATCACGCACGTTATTTCTAAGTGTAATTTCATTCCTCGTTGAGTTATATTTGTGGCATTGTTTCTGGCTGTTGCTGATAACACAACCTGGTACTGCCACCTGTAAAACAGGTACTGCAGACCTACATCACAGGTACTGAAGACCTGCAACACAGGTACTGCAGATCTGAAACACAGGTACTGCAAACCTACAACACAGGTACTGCAGACCTACAACACAGGTACTGCAGACCTGCAACATAGGTACTGCAGACCTGCAACACACGTACTGCAGACCTACAACACAGGTACTGCAGACCTGCTTCTACAGTGTAATTATGTTCAGCAAAATTCACATAGTTACAAGTTCTTTGCTGCTCTCTCATTGTTTCTAAAATTTTGAAAAATATTTAAACAAAGTTGTGTAATATTAGCGAACACTGACGACACACTTGTATGGAAGTGATTATCTTCTGCGGTGTACGAGACATTTAAAAAATGTAAATGTGAATAAAATCAACATAGCATAACCTGAATAATTCACAGTGTTTTAGGAAGATATTGCACTGAGGTTTAGTTGGGGTCAGCGAACAGGTACACAGGTACAGTATAAGGTACGATACTTCAGAATTTTGTAAATTTAACTGGCAGTCAAACAGCCCCGGTCTAATCTGAACCATTTCTTTTATATGATTCATAGCATTACAAATTTAAGCTTATAAGATCATTCTCATATTTAAAACAAAAACACTTGTTTTTAATTGGCAAATCAGCAACAGCAACAGCTAATCACTTTAAACCTGTCGTCACTCAGCACAAAAAATCAGCTTTCAGAATAATTACTCATTCAACAACACTCTCACTCCCCCTTATTCAAAAAGCTTAAATTTGCTTAACATACAAAATATTCACACTTTCTACTGTTCCCTCAAACAGTAACCCTGAGCTGGAGAGCTGCAACACAACACATGGATACAAGGAAAAAGTATTTGACATTCCACATGTGTCTCAACCTGTTCAAACACACTATACAATAGTCCCAACAATTTGGAACTCATTGCCTAAAAAAGGCCAAACGTTCCCCGTCTACAACCTTGGACAATTAGACACAAATGCAGTATAATGCGATCCTTTATTGACGACGTTTCGCCCACACAGTGGGCTTTATCAAGTCACAAACAGATCTGTTTGTGATTTGATAAAGTCCACTGTGTTGGCGAAACGTCGTCAATAAAGGCTCGCATTACACAGCATTTTTGTTTATTTTTACATCGTGTCGGAATTTTATACCATTTATCTGCATCTATCAATTTATTTACTGATATTAAAAAGAGCCTATTCAATCACACATAAATATTATTTATATTCATTAACTGTCTGTAAATTCTCATGTTTTGATTTCACAATCTCAGTTCAACCATTCCATAAAATGTAGATCACTGAACCGATGATAATTCTATGTAATTTATTTGTGATTGATACAGTTGTCATTCGCAACCTCTCTCATTGTTCTTGTGATTGTAATGAATTACACAAGTTGTACTGATAATTAATGTCTTAAATAATACGGTAAATCTAGATTATAATAGTAAGTTTAATGATTAGTTTGTCCTAAATGCATCGCAGTCCAATAATATTTCAACCCACTACTGAGTATCACTCATTACTTAAATACGACTAGCGAAGAGGCGGGGGCAGGAGCTGTGACTCGACTCCTGCAGCCACAAATAAGTGAGTACATTCTCTCCATGTGCTTTAACATTAATGTGTTTCATGTGGCCTAGAGAGACACTAGCCTCCTGCCTCGCTCCATCACATTTGATCCAGGATGAGTGGAATAGTTCCAGTTCTTTGTATGATGAACCCTTCGCCAACTTCAAGGTAGTACCGTGACCACAGTGAATGTGCCCATTAAGGCACGGCACCGTCCGGCTCCTCTGGACTCACAATTAAGGAAAGAATTTTGCATGATCTCGCATACTTCCTTCAGTGGTGCAGGTCCGACCTTGTCTGGGGGAGGTATCGTGATGAGTGAGCATCAGACCATACTCATCAACGTTCACCCTCTGAGAGACACGACAGCCTCAGCAGAGTTGTCGTGTCTCCAGTGTCCTTTTTAATCGTTCTGGACACACACACACACACACACACACAAACACATACACACACACACACACACACACACACACACACACACACACACACACAACACACACACACACACACACACACACACACACCAGCTGGGCACGGATGAAAAAGGCAGAAGGAACGAGTAAAAGATTGCAAAAGAGTATATGGGATAAAAAGAATTATGCCAGAAACAGCGACTTACTTTGAGAGAGAGAGAGAGAGAGAGAGAGAGAGAGAGAGAAGAGAGAGAGAGAGAGAGAGAGAGAGAGAGAGAGAGAAGAGACAGAGACAGAGACAGAGACAGAGAGAGAGAGAGACAGACAGACAGACAGACAGACAGACAGACAGACAGAGCTGAGATTTTTAAGGATTTTCGGTGAAAATAAATATTATTTTTCTGGTATATTAAAAAAGAAATTGTGTGACGGCAGTGTTGATATGGATTGTATTATTATTTCACCTTAACACAATAACTGTGTTAAGGTGAAATGATAAGGTTGGTTATGTTAATAATAATAATAAACATAATAATAATTAATAATAATAATAATAATCATAATGATAATTAATTGCACTGATGTTACCTAACTTTACCATCAAAGTACAATTATTATTTCAATCAAAACTAAGCGCTAAACCCTCAAGGGTCACGATAAATGAGACACTGAAACACTTTTACAACATTTTGGTACCTTCATTGTAGAAACATTTCGTCACCCTGTGGCTTCTTCAGTCCAATGCAGAGAAAGGTGGAGGATGAGGAGGAGTTTGAGGTAATCAGTCCCTCAGCCTGGAGTCAATGTGTTCTATCCATCAGTCTTGACAAAATCAACCTCTTGGGATCTTGATGCTGGGATTTCTTCAAAACCTGTCTAGCCTATACGCAGGGGAGGATTTACTATGAAACTAATGAAGCTTAAGCTTCAATGCCCCTAATAAAGAAGGGGCCCCTGAAACCACTTTAGTCCACATTGATTAAAAATTTTGTTTGATAAGGGACCTTTTAAATAAAATAATATTAATAATATCGTGTAATTCAATGTTAAAATATTAGTTAAAATCAAAATTAAAAGGTTATTAAAGTATGTTGTAGGCTAAGCTGTTGCTGCTTGTTAAGGTGACCCTTAACAGGTCATTCATTCATTCAGAGACTCACAGGTAAGGACCCACTAGGGGCGAGGGGGAAGTGGGGACAGACGAAGAAAAGCCGGTGAGAGGAAGAGCTGAAGGAGAAGAGAAAGAGTCAGGACTAAACCCATGATGTTAAACAGTTCAAGCTTCAGGGAAACAAAAATGTAGGTCCAACACTGACTATAAAGTACGACCTACTACTATTAGTAGTAGTAGTAGGTCGTTGTAGTATTTGTATTCGAATTCATATTACGTGACACTACTAGTATTATTACGAGACAATACAACTACTACTAGTAGTACTATTACGTGACACTACTACTACTACTAATAATAATAATATAACAATAATAATTTTAAAACAAGGCGAGGGTTCCCCGCAGACTCTGGACTGCATCAGAGAAAACGGTGGCGTTAGGACGGTCCTCTTCGTAAGAGAACGTGTAACTATCCCAGACAAATTTAGTAAGCAAATATAGCAGCATATATGTAGAGCACCTAGGATAATCCAAAAAAGTCAGACAAAGTGACTTATTTCCTTAGGGGTCCTTTCAAGACGATAAGAGATAAGATAATAACATAGTTTAAGTTAATACACCTAACGAAACCATGCAACAATATCACAAAAGATCGCTACAAAACGAAACCTAATAATAATACATAATAATAATAATAATAATAATAATAATAATAATAATAATAATAATAATAATAATAATAATAATAATAATCTTTATTTCTACAAGTACATGTACAAGGTATACAGGTCTAGCTGACATCAATGACATACTACTATATAGAAAGCCGCTTGTTATGCTGGGCATTTCGGGCAAATTAGGTCAGTTTTGTCCCAGGATGCGACCCACACCAGTCGACTAACACCCAGGTATACCTATTTTATACTGATGAGTGAACATAGACAAACAGTGTAAAGAAACACGCCCAATGTTTCAGTATTGTGTACTTTCACTAATACACCAACTCATCCTCCGAACAATTAAGTCACTTCTTCACATACGTCCTGCAGCATATTTCTGAGTTAGGTTAGGTTATTTTGTCTTGTATCCATAAAAAATAATAAACTATTACATACCACAACGAAAAAATGTCTCTGAAGAGAAAAGAAAACAGGGAGGCAGTGCGTGTGGGTATAGTAACAACCTACAACAGTCACTTGTTTGACTGTTTTTACAACAGTGTCACGTATGTGGTTAGAAGGGTGGGCTGTATACACAGGTTGGCACTCTCACTGTTGTGGTTTTCAGAGACACTTTTGTGCCTATAAAATCCTCTTTCTTTTAGAGTACAAAAAAATGCATCAGTTTAAATCTCGTAAGAGGACAGTGATTCTTGTATTTAGACAGATCTAATATCTCTGTAAGTGACGTTAAGTTAACAGTGTACTTGGTATGGGCCAGTAACAACTGTACTTGTTTTGGGCCAGTAACAGTGTATTTGCTTTGGGCCAGTAACAATGTACTTGCTCTGGGCCAGTAACAATGTACTTGCTCTGGGCCAGTAACAATGTACTTGCTCTGGGCCAGTAACAATGTACTTGCTCTGGGCCAGTAATAATGTACTTGCTCTGGGCCAGTAACAATGTACTTACTCTGGGCCAGTAACAATGTACTTGCTCTGGGCCAGTAATAATGTACTTACTCTGGGCCAGTAACAATGTACTTACTCTGGGCCAGTAATAATGTACTTACTCTGGGCCAGTAACAATGTACGTGCTCTGGGCCAGTAATAATATTAATATACAAGTCACGAGCACTGGTCGGGTTAGCGAAAGCAATGTATTTATCTCTGAAGATAAAAAAAAAATGAAATAACGTAGCCTACGGCCTGCCGCAACATCTTCCTGGTGAGAGGAAGCCTCTTTAACATATATTACCATATATTTGCAAGTTTCTGGCTGCAAGTGGGGCATTTTTTTATAGATCTCAACATATGAGTTATTAGTTGCTGCTGTGAACGAAAAATAAATATTGAGGACGAAGATACATCCATGATTATTTATTTCTATTCTTTGAAATGTGTTATGAAACTTTTCTAAAACTTCTTAATTTTCAAAGAAAAGCTTTGAAACATTACGTAAATGAGCAATTATTCTATTTATTATCACTTATAATAATAGTATTTTAATATTATTATGAGAGTAAACAACTCGTTTATCTTTTGAGTTAATTTGCCTCTTTCTTGATGCGATAGTTGGACCATAGTCCCTGGACCTATTATGTGCCTCTGTAATCCATGTTAACTTCTCCCTACACGATAGGTATGAAGTGCATAATAAAGCAATTACACTTACCAATTGTACGGTGGCCCCCAGACACCACCTGTCACCTAGAAGCAATGTAAAGCGAGTCTAACACTTCGTAGCACCTAGCAATACTGTAAGATGACCCAACACTGTCATCTAAGTGCAACGTAAAGTAACCCAACACTACCTGAAACATACATGTAGGTGTAATATAGGGTGAGCATAGCACCAGTCACGTAGGTACATTGTAAGGTGATGAATTGTGGCTAGGATAATACTGCTTAACATTGTGGCTAGGATAATACTGCTTAACATTGTGGCTAGGATAGTACTGCTTAACATTGTGGCTAGGATAATACTGCTTAACATTGTGGCTAGGATAATACTGCTTAACATTGTGGCTAGGATAATACTGCTTAACATTGTGGCTAGAATAATACTGCTTAACATTGTGGCTAGGATAATACAGCTTAACATTGTGGCTAGGATAATACTGCTTAACATTGTGGCTAGGATAATACTGTTTAACATTGTGGCTAGGATAATACTGCTTAACATTGTGGCTAGGATAATACTGCTTAACATTGTGGCTAGGATAATACTGCTTAACATTGTGGCTAGGATAATACTGTTTAACATTGTGGCTAGGATAATACTGCTTAACACTGTGGCTAGGATAATACTGCTTAACATTGTGGCTAGGATAATATGGATCTTCACTGTCTGATTGTGTGTTTATCATCCTCGAGAATTTCATTTATCAGTTATGATGTAAGTGTTGATTCATATATGACAGCTATGTTTATGAAGGCGACCATAGTGAAAGTGCTGAATCATAGTAAGTACCAATTAATATGGGCGTAATTAATCAACGATGCCTCCTTCAAAACCTAATCACCTGTCGTATAATCACGTTTTATAGAGTAAGCAATTACCGTGCTGTCAAGTATGGCCAAGTGCCATTTCCTAATAAAAACTTTCTTATCTGGAGACTTGTTCGAGGTCTTACACAAACCTTTAACCTGAAGCCTTTTCAAAGCGTCCTTCACTTTGCTGGTGGTGATAGTCTGCCCGGTATATAAGAGTCCCCACACCAGAGAAGCGCCACTTGCTCTGACCTCGAGTCCCCACACCAGAGAAGCGCCACTTGCTCTGACCTCGAGTCCCCACACCAGAGAAGCGCCACTTGCTCTGACCTCTCACACCAACATGATCCTGGTGAGCTCATCTTTTTACTGGGGAACGTTTTATCATTCGAAAAATATCTTGAGAGGATAAAGATGTTATATCATCAGATGTTGATATTATATTGTTTACACATCTTTGATATCAATATTAATACAGTTTCTCTCGTATTAGATATCTAAACTTATGTAGAATATGTTATATATATCATCTAGCTTTCCTGATTTTTTTTTTTAAATCACTGAACGGGTGAGGCTTGAACCCACGGCAGGCAAGTCTTAACGCTCACAGGCCAGTGCGTTAACCATTTAGTCAGCTGGCCGTGTTATTACGATTTCGCGAGACCCAAATATTTTTTCCTTTGTTCTCTGAGTTCTTATTCGGAAACGCCTTCCTGATTTATCCTAAAAGTTTCCACCTATTTGAAAGTACCCAAAACACAGACAAAAGTTACAGCAGCCACCTGATGGACAGTTAATAAACAATTATTTATGTCTGAGGGGAAATGATGAAGGGGGGGGTGGCACTCAATCGATTGACGCTAGGTTAGATAAGATTTCTCAAGAAACAGGACAAGAGTTCCCTGACGCGGGTCTTAGTCACATGACGTCCCACAGTTGGAGCTTTTGGCCACTGACCGAGGCCTTCCGCTGGTTATGATTATAACCATTTAATTATATGCAACTGACTCAATGGACGCCAGGATTACAAATAAGCAAAATTAAGCTTATTAATCACGTTTCCTAATATTAGAGAATATGAAAGATAATTTATTTAAATTTCCTGACACTAGCGAATAACAATTTTTTTTTTAATATCGGTATTTGTCAGGTGAATATTAGTTATTTGTTTATTTTGTAATTAGTTATTGACGAGTTTTTAAAATCATCGACATTCTTTTCTGTAAGTCAGTCTGGCCTCCAAACTTAAGTGTGAATTTGAATTCCAGGCCCGTGGCCTGGTAGGCAAATTCACGCTTAAGTTTCGAGTGTCCGTGGTTCGATTCCCAGCAAGGGTGGAAACACTGGGCATCTTTCCTTACACCTGTTGTCCCTATTCACCCATCAGTAAAATGGGTAACTGGGAGTTAGTCGACTGGTGTGGGTCGCATCCTGAGCCAAAATTGACCTAATTTGCCCGAAATGCTCTGCTTAACAAGGGGCTTTCTATATAGTAGTATGTCATTGATGTCAGCTATGGCCTGTATACCTTGTACATGTACTTGTAGAAACAAGATTATTATTATTATTATTATATTATTTGTTGTACTTACATTATTTAGATTTATTTAAGATAGATTAGACTACATTGTCGTCTATTTACAAAACTTAACCATTATAAATACAGTAATACAAATGAAGTAATACATAAAGGCAATATCAAATGTGTCAAAAGAAAACGTTCTGGGAGCCACCAAACGGGATCTGAAATATACTATACATGTATATATGTTTTATTTTATTTTAGTCAATGTCCTATTACTGACGGTCTTCAACCAGAGTAAAAACAAAAGACATTTACCTAAAAGGATAATCTGTATTATTAGCACAGGTCATGTAATAATTTTATAAATTTTCAAATTAGGTACAAACTGGAAAAACCTAAACAATGTAAGAGATAACGTCAACACCATCATATTTATAACTCTTTTTTTTTTTTTACGATTTGATGATATTGAATAAATTAGTCTAAGATATTTTTTTTTAAAGTTAGCCACAAATCACAAAATTCCTGAATGCATTTTTTAGAATAGATACATCCTTTTGCCTTGCATAATTAGTTTACAGGGATTTTCAGAAGTAACATTAAAAATAGTATTCCCTGCAGAAGGTAGCACTGTACACCCTGCTGGCTCTTGTGGGGGCTGCAAAACTCCCATCTACGTCTTACGGAACACCAAGCAGAGGAAGTGGAGGGTCGTCAGGAGGCTTCGGAGGGGCGTCTGCAGGAAACTTCGGGAGTTCCTCCGATAGTGGCTCGGCAGGCGGTTTTGGCGAAGGGTCAGCAGGTACAGGCTTCGGAGCTTCATCGGCCGTTGGAGGCTTTGGAGGCTCACCTGGTACAAGCTTCGGAGGTTCAGCTGGTGGAGGCTTTGGAAGTTCTGCTGGTGGAGGCTTCGGTGGAGCTGGTAGTGGAAGCTCTCCTAGTGGAAGTTACACCCCTTCAGGTCCTGTAGTCCCCATTTTAACTGACGAGCGTCAGGGACCTGACCAGGCAGGCAACTATAACTTCAACTTCGAGACTGGTGACGGCATCAGTCGTCAGGAGCAGGGCGCCCCTCAGGGCCCAACCGGCGCTGTAACAGCTCAGGGAGGATGGTCGTGAGTAATCTCCAAACTTCTGCAGAATAGCAAATTTACAAAAATGCTTTTATATTTCTAGAACGGGAATTTATGTATAAAAACGGTTATAATAATTAGTCTAATAATATTGTGTGTTTCAGATTTACTTTCCCCGATGGAACTCCCGCTGTTTTCAGCTTCGTAGCAGATGAAGGGGGTTACCGCGTGGAATCTGACCTGCTGCCCACGCCCCATCCTCTTCCAGACCACGCTATCGCCCAGATCGAGAAGGCTCGTCAGGAAGACGCCGCAGCAGCTGCTGCAGGTGGACGTGGATCATACGATGCCTCAGGCTCTGCCTCTCAGTTTACTGGAGCACCTGCTGGAGGCTTTGGTGGTTCACCTGCTGGTGGCTTTGGTGGTTCACCTGCTGGTGGCTTTGGTGGTTCATCTGCTGGACAGTTCGGAGGTACATCAGGAGGCTCCACTGGGCCAGGATTTGGAATCTCAACTGGTGGCTTCGGAACTTCTACTGGAGGCTCTACCGGTGGAGGCTTGGCTGCTGGAGCCTCTGCTGTAGTTCCCAGCAGAACCTACGGAGCCCCATGAATATCACCACCTGTACTTGACTTCCAAGTCTTACTACTGTCACGTCAGTCGAGCTCATGTTGTCACACGGGGTATGTTGCCACACGGGGTCATGTTGCCACACTGGGTCATGTTGTCACACGGGGTCTGTTTACCTTATGTGAAAATTTTTACGCTTATTAATGTTACTGTTAAATATATGATCCAAATAAGATATTTTGATTTGATTACCTAATTATTTATAATTCAAATGTCCAAAATATATTTAAGTTGCATGAGATAAATAAGACAATATAGAGCAAAATTTATTGAAAATTTAACGAACTGTAATGTTATGGGTTTTACAATGATTAATGTAGAAATATGAATGAGATTTTCTACAATAGTTCAAGTGTGTATTCATTCTGGTATATGTATTCAAGCTGTACTCTCCTATTTTTTTTTTTTGCTTGTTTGATCACGAACGTATTGGTTAATGCCTACTCTGTAAGCTGTCCTATTTTTCATAGAGCTGTGCAAGTCATGCCGACTTCTGACCACCTTGAATCCGTGGCTTGGTTGATAGTGTCCTCAGCTCACACACTGAAGTGTCCGAGATTAATCCTCGGCACGGGTGGAGCTTTGGGCATGTTTCCTTACACCTGCTGCCCTGTTCACCAAGCAGAACATAAATACCTGGATGTTAGACGATTGTCGTGTGTTGCATCCTGAGAGACCAGGGGCTCACTATGTAGGATGCTACTGATGTCAGTTGGGTCTGCAATAGTTGTAACTTGTAGAAATAAATATGGTTAGTTTTACTAATATTGTTTGTGCCAGTGTCCCAGACTACAGTTCTTAAGTCTGTCCTTGTTGGTCTAGTAAGTCCTCTATGTGTATCTTAAATTACGATCACACAGCTATCAGGCCTCTTTTCTTTCATATGACCGAATTTATGTGAACACTGAAGGTAATCTGCCTCCTCTTACGTTATTTTTTTTATATATTGGTTATACCTCTTAGCTCCAAGACTAACCTTAAGTCAAACTACTGTGCATGTTCTACTTTCTGAGCATGCATGTTTAGGCAATGCTGATTCTGCACACTATGATAAGCTAAAAATATTTTACATAGAGGAGGAGGAGGTGTTGATTCACCGGGAATTCTCCCGGCCCGGGTCTTTACCAGATGGCGACCCGGCTCCGGCTCCCTGGCGTGGGAGTATCAGAGACCTATGTCTCCCATGGGAGGGGGTGCCCCTCAGCGGCGGGACCAACTGGTCCCAGGCCTAGCCACATTCCCCACCAGCACGAGGCAGGTGGTAGATAGATGCTAGGCCACTCTGGTCTGCCACCTTCCACGCCCCAAGGAGGCTGACGGGAAGGGCAGGCTTGCGAGCCGCAGATGGTAGCAAGCTCCAGCCTTGGCACCTACCCTGCCCTAGAAGGGCTGGGCATGGTGATCCATGTCTCTTTACATAGAGAACTCTGACTCTTTATTGGGATTCTTAAATGCAATTTTTTAATTTCCTGTGCGGTTTATACCACTAAAAATTAATCAGTTGATGTCCACCTCTAGACAAATGTGTAATATATGCAAACAATTTTCATTCTATAATAATAATCACAAGCAGCGGTAAATTCGTACGATCTTCCACTGCTGGGGTGGGAGGCAGTAACCAGTTTTGATCCAGGTAATATTAAAACTAATAGATTTGTGATCTATTATCAACAACCTGTCGGTATTATATACTATTTTCAGCATACAAATATACTGTTAGACTGAGCGACTTCCATACCTCAGGACACTGACTTCATTATGAAAGGCAACTTCACAATACCAGTGGTACTCAGTACCACTGGTACCGAGCACCACTATACTCAGTACCACTGGTACTCGAGCACCACTATACTCAGTACCACTGGCACTGAGCATAAAGGTACTCAGTACCACTGGTACTGAGCACAAAGGTACTCAGTACCACTGGTCCACTGGTACTGAGCATCAGAAACGTTTGTTACTCAATTTTCATAAAGAAAAAATGTGCTGAAATCTGCATGACACATTTTTTCCAGTGGTGAAAGTTCTGACTGACTCAACTGTTTTCCTGACGGATACTCAGCCACCAGAGTATTCATGGCATTTTAATGTATTCACCTGAAAGGAATATTAAGTATACTTCTGTTGAAACACTCACCATTGATTTATAAATATTTTAGCTTTAATTTTTTTAATAAATTCTAAATTTGTTTTTCCCCATAGGAATTAAATAATTTACAAGTATATGAACCATTAGTTGAGAATATTTATAGGAACTCAACACAAATAACCAGTACATAGGAGAGGGAAACTTACGACGACGTTTCGGTCTGACTTGGACCGAAACGTAAAGAGACTACTACTGAAGTTTTATTATTATTTTTGCTTCCAGTTTTGAAAAATGTAATCTATTAATATTTTTGTAATCATTTACTCGTTTATTTGACTAAATACACCAATATTATCCATTATTGAAATATTTTTTTTTAGATTCGTTGATACATGTCTTCACTCTTAGAGGACTTTACACTCACTACCAGACTGGTCATCACAGTGTTTGGTATATTTACTATCAGACTGGTCATCACACTCATGCTTAGTACATTCACTCATATACTGTCTCACGATTGCAAACAAACCACGGAACGGTTTAGGTTTGAACCCTTGACTTGCTCGTCATGTGTTCAAACCCAACCATTTCCGTGGTTTATAAACTGGTTTTTCACTCTGGTACATTCATGGATAATTTCTTAATCACAAAATTTACTTGATTTTTCAGATGTGATTTATGTTCATTCGATATTTTTAAATCTCTCGAGAACACAACTTTAGTCTGTCATACTTAAAGTTCTTGTACATCCGTTAGTAACGCAAAGCTATATAATAGTACTGAGTCAATATTAACGTTATTATACACGAGCACCGCTCTCGTTAGCGACAGCTGTATAATTATTGTCTTAGGAATAAATGTAAAAAAGTAGCCATTGAACTTATGGTCCAGGACAATGTCCTGACGCAGGTCTTAATCTAGCGACGACCCATCGAAGGTTAGGTAAGATTTGTAAGGAAACAGGACAAGTGTTTACTGAGGCGGGATTATTTTTCATATGATGACCTGCCGCTGGGGATTTTGGTCATCTGACCGAGGCCTTCCACTGGCTTACCGCTCCACTCCTTTAAACACTAATTCGGAATAATACACTTGCAATATCTTACTGGTGACTGAAGACTCTTTACCATACGAAACCAGGAGAGAGATAATTTCTTTTAGTTCTTAATAAAACTCTGTCTTGCATTTTCAATAATCGTCTGTAGCTGTAAGTTTAGATGTAATGATGTAGATAGGAAATTATGTTCATAAACTATTTTTCTGACCAATATTGTAATGAACCTAGAGGGATTAGTACCAAACTTGCACACGAAAATCACTCCCTATGAAAGCAAAAGACTCAGCAGGAGATGCAACATTCCTCCAATGAAAAGCAGGGGCGCCACGAGTACACTGAGAGACTACATAATAAGTGACAGGGGCTCAAGACTGTTCAACTGCCTCCCAGCATATATAAGGGGGATTACCAATAGACCTCTGGCTGTCTTCAAGAAGGCGCTGGACAGACACCTCAAGTCAGTACATGAACAGCAGGGCTGTGGTTCGTACGTCAGTTTGCGTGCGGCCAGCAGTAACAGCCTGGTTGATCAGACCCTGATCCACCACGAGGCCTGGTCTTAGACCGGGCCGCGGGGGCGTTGACCCCGAAACCCTCTCCAGGTATAAACTAAATATATATATATATATATATATATATATATATATATATATATATATATATATATATATGTATATATATATATATATATAATATATATATATATATTTTTTCAGCAAAAATCTCTAAACACAGTACCTGAATGAGTTATTCTATAATTATTATATTATTATTATTACGAGGAAGCGCTAAATCATCTAGGTCATACATTGCCTAGAGAATGGGTAGCAATTAGGGTTGTCCCAAAGGAAGGGAGAGTAGCAGCAGTTCCTTGAATCAATAGCGATTCACTAGCATACCCGACCACCCTGATGCTGATGGCCTCAGCTCACGGTAGTACATAAAATGTTTTGCAGTGGAACGCAGAGGGACTACAGCAAGACCCTGATCACGGCCACAGAACACCTGAATTAGATGGATATCTCCACAGGTAAAGACGCTGTAGCTATCAGCATCAGAGTCACGAAGACATCTTTGAGATCCTCAGACGAGTTATCTTAGGATTAAGACCCATGTCAGGACACAGTTCCTGGCGAATCAATGAAACATTCACCAGTATGGAAGTGTCTACCTAGATGGGTCTATTATTCGTAAGAGCTTCGCAAGGAAATCTTGACACATCCTGTCACCTTGATTTACTGTGAGGTGATCCCTGCACAACATGCCACCTAGATGCTCCGAAAGGTGAAGCCAACACCACGTAGGTACAGTGAAAGGTGATCCCAACACCACCTACCACGTCCTTACATTGCGCTCAGTTCCCATACCACCTGTCACCTAGTTACATTGTAAGGCGATACATTGTAAGGAAGACTGTCACACAGGTGTATTGTGTGTGGCTGAGGAAACACTTCTCAAAATACCCAAACCTTCACTATTCGATTGTTTAAATACACAAAATCACTGATCATGCACTGATCATTACTCGTTTTTAAACACAAATATGACACCTATTTCCATGAATTTTTACCTAAGTGAAATATCTGAATCACGTTCAAGTGACTAATTACAGATATTTTGTAAAACGCTTCATTTACCGTTGATTAATCACGTTTTATAGTGGTTAAGTATATTAAATGCCAACTATGGTTTAGTTCCATTTCCTGGTGGAGACTTTCTTGGGGATTCGTCCGAGGTCTTGCACAAACTAACCTGACCTCTTTCACTTTCATGGTGGCAATGGCATGGCCGGGTATATAAGCGTCACCTCACGGGAGAAGTGCCAGTGCCACACTGAGTTCTCTCACGCCAGCATGATCTTGGTAAGGACGAAAAGTTACTACCAGAGCCAAGTATCATGACAAGCGCACCAAGAACTGATGAAATTGTTAGGTCATCAGCTATTTATTTGGCTGCGCTTAAACACTTGGTTTTCTAAGCGATAACTTCAAATTTTATTACTTTCAAGTTAAAACTTTCCCCAGTTTTGTATGCTGCTGCAATACAGGGTCAAGTTAACTACTGAATAATTTTACAGTTATTCTATTAGTTTCTTAAGGGCAATATATATAATATATATAATATATATATATATATAATATATATATATATATATATATATATATATATATATATATATATATATATATATATATATTATTTATATATGTATGTAAAGTAGTACATGTGAAACAGATATAAGCCCACGTGTCTTTTGTTGATATGAAAAATATATATATATTTTACAGACTTTTCTGTACACTATTGGCATACGCATTATTTTATGGACCTTACTAAACATTGTCAGTTCCTGTATGTAGTATAAAAATATTTTTTCTAGACTACCGGTTAATGCTTCTAAATGTGCACATACATATTGGATAATAATCTGAAGCCTTATTCAATATATATTATTTACGTATACTTTAATACATCCTAATGGAAATTTTAAGGCACATTAATCAGAAGTGTTTTGTCTTCTTCAGGACACCAGCAGTTTGATCAGAAGTTAGAGCTGCTTTCAGATATTTGCAAACATTTATAACCATTTAAAAAATTAAAATATTGGCTAAGAGTTACAAAACTCTTGGAAATCGTCAGCTGAAGCAAAGAGGCAATTCCACGGAAAGCAAAATGTTCCTTGTAATTGTTTCTCTCTTCATGCACCCCAGGACAGGTTGCAGAATCATTTGCAACCAGGAGTGCATTACTTGATCACACAAATATGTCTATTATGCACAACACTTTAAATTGGAGAAGACACTTATATGCAGGTAGGAATGGATTCCACTACCATTAAATATAAATTTGAAGCCGAAGTGATTTAAAATTTAATGGATTAATTTTTGTATTGCCTACAGAAAGTGGTATTGTGCGCCCTGGTGGCTGTTGTAGGAACTGCAGAACTCCCGTCAACGTTGTATGGGACACCAAGCAGAGGAACAGGAGGTGTAGGAGGGGTGCCTGGAGGTGTTGGAGGGGTGCCTGGAGGTGTAGGGGTGCCCGGAGGTGTAGGAGGGGTGCCTGGAGGTGTAGGGGTGCCTGGAGGTGTAGGAGGGGTGCCTGGAGGTGTAGGAGGGGTGCCTGGAAGTGACTTTGGTGGTTCAACAGTTGGTGGCCCGGCTGGTGGCTTTGGCGGATCAACAGGCTTTGAAAGTTCATCTGGTGGAGGCCACGGAGGTTCAGCTAGTGGCGACTTCGGAGGTTCAGCCAACGGTGCCTTCGAAGGATCAGCTGGCGGAGGTTTCGGAGGCTCAGTCGGTGGAGGCTTTGGTGGAGCTGGTAGTGGAAGCTCTCCTAGTGGAAGTTACACCCCTTCAGGTCCTGTGGTTCCCATTTTAACTGACGAGCGTCAGGGACCTGACCAGGCCGGCAACTATAACTTCAACTTCGAGACTGGTGACGGCATCAGTCGTCAGGAGCAGGGCGCCCCCCAGGGCCCAACCGGCGCCGTGGCATCCCAGGGAATATGGTCGTAAGTAGTCACCGATAACTGATGAAAAATAACCAGTGAATAAAATGGCAATGTCCTGGAGATGAATCATTCAGATATAAAAACTCTGATAATAACGAATTTAATAATATTATTGTTTCAGATTTACTTTCCCCGATGGAACTCCCGCAGTTTTCAACTTCGTAGCAGATGAAGGCGGTTACCGCGTGGAGTCTGACCTGCTGCCCACGCCCCATCCTCTTCCCGCCCACGCAATCGCCCAGATAGAGAAGGCTCGTCAGGAAGACGCCGCCGCAGCTGCTACAGGTGGACGTGAATCATACGATGCTTCAGGTTCTGCTTCTCAGTTTACTGGAGCACCTGCTGGAGGCTTTGGTGCTTCATCTGCTGGTGGTTTCGGTGCTTCACCTGCTGGTGGCTTCGGTGCTTCACCTGCTGGTGGCTTCGGTGCTTCACCTGCTGGTGGCTTCGGTGCTTCAACTGCTGATGGCTTCGGTGCTCCACCTGCTGGAGTATCTGAAGGATCCAGTGGCCAAGGATTTGGAAGCGTAGCTGGTGACTTTGAAAGTTCTTCAGGAGGTGCTACCAGAGGAGCTTTCAGTGGAGCACCTGGTGGAGGCTTGACTGCTGGAGCCTCTGTTGCAGCTCCCAGCAGGACCTACGGCGCCCCATGAGCCTCACCACTTGTACTATTGACCCACACTAGTCCCACTACTGTCATGTCAGCAGAACTTCAAGTTATCACACGGGGTCTGTTACCTGACGTGACTTAGTGCATACGTTTATTACTGTTACTGTTACGTTTATGATTAAAAAAAAATCGAAATATAGTTTTCTTGAAGATTTTATTCACAAATTTCCACAAAATATTCAAAACGACGTAAGTATAATAATTCTTATAATTATAAGAATAAAATGACCTTGATGGCGGTGAGAGGCTATTGATGCAAGTAAATGAATTAACCTCATCTTCCTTGGATCGAGCCTGAATACCTTCCATTTCCCAGGTACTGTGTAACCCACGGGTTTAGCGCATCCCCGTTATTAAAAGATGAATACTTAGGAGTTAATATATTATGTATACTCAACAAGTTGTTGGGAATTAGCGTGGGGTGTTACCGAGCACCATGGCTCGCTGCAGTGTTTTAGAATCTCAGGTTAAAGTGTTGAAGACGGAGGTTCTACTTCTTCACAAGGAAAATAGGAGGCTGAAGCTTCACCTAGATGAGTTTGGGAGCGAGTGTGAGATGGTTGGAGATGGTGTCGTAAGAGGCGACTAAAATGCAGGGAGCAAGGGATTATTAACTCCTTCTCCTGTATACATTACTAAAGTAAAAAAAAACTTTTCTTTTTCTTTTGGGTCACCCTGCCTCGGTGGGATACGGCCGATTTGTTGACAGAATATATATATATATATATATATATATATATATATATATATATATATATATATATATATATATATATATATATATATATGTGTGTGTGTGTGTGTGTGTGTGTGTGTGTGTGTGTGTGTGTGTGTATAAAACATGCAAGCCCTGAAGTTTGCAACTAAACTGTTTCCAAAACTGAAAGGAAAGAACATATAAAAGAGGGTCGTATAAAAGAAGATAACATTCAATGAAATAAGGAAGAAGAACACATTAAAACAACGTGCAGGATATTACGACTGGATAGAGAAGACAGTCACAGGTTGAAGACAAATAGCGCAAAGGCGATAAGTAGAGAAAAGGTTGTTTTGAAAGTTACTTGTATGTGGAAGTAGAGGACGAAACACAAGTGTATCCTCTTCATTATTCCAGTGGGGAGACCAGGAAGTAGAAATACCGGACACTTTTGAAGTTAAGAGGTGAGGCAAGGAGCTGAGCACCTCTCAGTTATTACCAGTTGAGGATAGCTAAAGGTCCGTAGCATCTCCTAACCTCAATTTAACAAGCCACCTGATCGTACCTCTTCCCTGCATTAAACAAACACTTCTCTTGGAGAAATCATATCACAAAGCAAATGCAGTGTAATTTTAATTCATATATTCACTTCATGTGAATTCTTCAGTGAGCGAGAGGTGAAGGAGCCGCAGCCTTGCATGCTAGTGGACAGCCTTGCATGCTAGTGGAGTGCCTTGCATGCTAATGGAGTGCCTTGCATGCTAGTGGAGTGCGGAAGACACAATGACCAATTGAATATCCAATTCCCACGGCACCTCGCTGACCTTGACATGTCTCGAAGTCTCCTTATACACATCCGTTTCATAAATAATTAACACATAATTATGTAGGGAAATTAGTAAATGTCTCAGTAAACATCACCAACTTAGAAGCAAACATTATGATTTTTATTCAGTGTGTTTAGGAGGATAAAAATTAATTAATGATGATAGTAATAAAAAATGCAGAGCTGAACCACAAGTGTACATATAAAAGGCAACAGGATACAGGGAGAGACGTTCAACACACAAATCTGATATCAGTGCCTGGCAGTGCCTGGCAGTGCCTGGCAGTGCCTGGCAGTGCCTGGATACAGGACACAGGACAGGGGAAGGCGAGTGACGTAAAAAGGAAAATAAAACTTTGTTGTTTGATTGCAACTCTTTTATATCCCAGAAAATTGCTTATTAAACATAGATAATTTCCTTTACAGTTTAAAAACATATATTACTTACCTTTCATGAAGGAAAATATACTGAAGGCTACAAAAATCATTTTCTTGCAGAGGCGAAAATTGTGACTGGCTATTTCCACGACAGTTATCTCAGACATCAAAGAGTTGACGGCATTTAATGCGTGTTCATCTGTAAATATCTGTGGCTTAATATTTTGATGTAAGTAAATTTTTATTGAATGCTAAGTGATTATTAAGAGCATTTTTTTACACATGAGTTTTTACAGGGTTAGGTTAAGAATTTCTACAGTTATTTATAAGCAAAGAGCTCGTACCTACCTCAGCTGATTAAGTATTTATTATTATGAAGCTGATTATTAAATATTTATTATTATGAAGCTGATTATTAAATATTTATTATTATGAAGTGATTATTAAATATTTATTATTATGAGCTGATTATTAATATTTATTATTATGAAGCTGATTATTAAATATTTATTATTATGAAGCTGATTATTAAATATTTATTATTATGAAGCTGATTATTAAATATTTATTATTATGAAGCTGATTATTAAATATTTATTATTATGAAGCTGATTATTAAATATTTATTATTATGAAGCATACAAATGGGGAGCAGGATGAAGATGGAGGCAGCTATGAGCCAGCTATTTTTATTGGTCAGTTGTGGAAAATAACAGTAACTCAGGATCTTATGAAATGTAATACTTTCCATAGTCAAACTGCACATTGTTAACATTTTACTAAAAATGAAACAGTATTGGATATTGCATTTTTGTGTTTTATGCAACGAGAGCAAGATTTACAGTTTAACATATCTAGTTTAATGTATTTACCTCCAGTTGTGATGGCTGTAAACAATATCTAGTAATTTCCTATTAGTTTACAAAAATAAATCGAGTGTATTACTAGTCACGTTTCACTGTTTACGTGTATTATACATTTCCAGAACTCAATGTTTGGAACATCCACTAATACACTGGTCATGTCATCACACTCGGTGTTTGGTAAAATGCAATAATACACTGGTCAGCACACTCGGTGTTTGGTAATATGCAATAATACACTGGTCAGTACACTCGGTGTTTGGTAAAATGCAATAATACACTGGTCAGCACACTCGGTGTTTGGTAAAATGCAATAATACACTGGTCATCACACTCGGTGTTTGGTAATATACAATAATACACTGGTCAGCACACTCGGTGTTTGGTACATTCACTGATACTTCGATGGTTACAAAATTCTTTGGGAGAAGCTGACCTGTACTTACCTCAATAAGGTCCCTTCAATATTTTTGCTAAACCGCTTGAGAATTTAATGCGATTTTCATGTTGAGATTTGTTACACATGTGTCAGCAAGGCAAAACTAACAATGTACTGGCAGTGAATCAGTGATAACGTTATAACACAAGTCACGACTAGTGGTCTTGCCAGCGAAAGGCGTATATTTACTGCATGTTTCAGTTGCACCATCTTCCTGGTGAGAGGAAAACGCATTAGCATACACGACCAAATATTTACACCTTTTGAAAGGAAATTGAAAATTATTATAGGTAAAACACATAGCGTCGATTTGTATTTTTCTTTATAGATTTAACTTTTATTTTATGGGTACATGTAGAATACAGTTTACCGTGAACAGTACCAAGGGTCAAAATCACAAGGCCCGGCCCAAGACCAGGCCTTCCGGTTAACGACCAGAACAATCACGCTGTTTGTGCCTGCAGCACCCAGGTCAACACAATCACAACAGCCAGGCTGATCAGGAATGATTTGAGAATATTAAGCCCTAAACTGGAAGGGATTATACATAGTCTGAATATAAAAAAAAAAGTCTGTTTTTTCTGTATTTACGAGTCAAATTCCCCTCTCTTAATTTGATTGCTGAGGTCAGTTAAAATCTTTGTAACTTTTTCTTTTCCGTTTACAGGACAGGTTGATGAGTAAGACACATGTGATAAATTAGACACGTGTGATAAATTAGACACATATGATAAATTAGACACATGTACGACACTTAGGTATCTTTATTGTTGAAACGTCTCGCCTACATAGTAGACTTCTTCAATCAAATAGAGGTATGTAATTATGGAGATAGCAGAAAAAGTGGCGAGGGAAAGATGATGTAATGAGTCCGTCTACCTTGAAGTGGTAGTTTCCATGGGGTCAGTCCCTCAGCCTGGATAATAGTCGGTCCACCTTGAAGTGGTAGTTTCCATGGGGTCAGTCCCTCAGCCTGGATAATAGTTCAGATTAATGAACTGGAATAATGTGCAGTTGATAAATTAGACACATGTGTAACACTTGGGCATTTTTATTGAGGAAACGTGAGGTTCTAACATCAGTCTCCTACGTACGTTGTATGGATATTTTAACATCACCTTAAAACCTTGTAAAGTAATACAATGTAAGAGATTCACATAGGAACATTGTGTGAAACTCTCACAATGTTCTCACTGCTCAATTGTCTTAAAATGTATATATACATATATATATATATATATATATATATATATATATATATATATATATATATATATATATATATATATATATATATATATATATATATATATATATATATATATATATATATAACTGGAAATTTTAATTAATTAATATATATATATATATATATATATATATATATATATATATATATATATATATATATATATATACACATATATATAATTAATTAAAAATTTCAGTTCGATGTTATTAACATGTTGATGCATAAGTGTAATATATGTTAATGTTTTCAGTAGTTAAAATATTTAAAAAGTTAAAAACCGATATTTTCTAATCAGCCTTAATCCGTTATTAAATCATGGCATTAATTACCATCTCTAGCTTAGTTTCATTAGCTAGTGGAAACATTCCTCCCTGGAGACTCGTCCGAGGTCTTACACACAAGTCTTCCACCTGATTCGTTTTCGTGTCCTTCACTTTCTTGGTGGTGATGGTATCGCTGGGTATATAAGCGTCCACTCACGAGGGAAGCGCCACTCACGAGGGAAGCGCCACTCACTCGCCTCTCTCATGCCAACATGATCCTGGTGAGCTCATAACTTGACTTTCAGACTTTCGTAAAACGTCAATACATTTAAAGAGGATGTTAGAACATCTGTTGCTTGTGTAGTCTTTACACAATATTTTTATCAATATTCCTTACTTAGGAAGAGTATCTTACAATATATTTTTTTCAAACATCTCTTGCTTTTTAATCTTTACACTATTTCTGTTATCAATGCTTCTTGCTTATTGCAGATCCTTACTTAGGAAAAGTATCTTTCAATAAAAAAAATTTCATAATGCAACTTTCTATATATATTTCCATACGATAGCTTGAGAAAGGCTCCTAATTCTATTTTCATACTTTCAACAATTTCATATTCTCGTAAATGAAAGAATAATCCTGGTAGTAAATGGATTTCGTGGAAGCTGATGTATAGCCTAAGAGTCAGGTGTTCCTTTTTTTCTGCTTGGAGCTTATAGTTATTCTCTGGGCTCTTGGAACGACAAAAAAATTACGAAATGTATGTATAATAGCGCTTTAAGGCTACGGCATGAGATTTATAAAGCACTCTTGTTAACCGTTTTGGAAGACAGCTAATACAACTAAGAACCACATAAGGCATTTTGACATTCTTAAATGCATTTTAGAACTCAGACAATCCTGAAGTTCCCTTTGTCTTAGAGTTAGTTTGTAAGTGCTTCAGAACGTAATACTGAATATATATCTTGGGTTCTCCTGCAGAAGGTGGTATTGTGTACTTTGGCGGCTGTTGTCGGGGCTGCTGAACTCCCGTCCGCATCTTACTCTTACGACGCACCCAGCCAAGGTAGAGGAGGGTCATCAGGTGCAGGCTTCGGAGGTTCAGCAGGCACAAGATTCGGAGGTTCACCCGGTGCAGGCTTCGGAACTTTGGCTGGAAACGGCTTGGAAGGCTCAGCTAGTACCGGCTTAGGAAGCTTGGCTGGTACAGGCTCTAGAGGTGCACCTGGCACAGGCTTTGGAAGTTCAGCTGGCACAAGCTTCGGAGGTTCAGATGGTACAGGCTACGTCGGTTCTGCTGGAACAAGGGTCAGAGGAACAACTGGCACAGGCATCGGGAGTTCAGCTGGCACAGGTGTCAGAGGTTTAACTGGTGCAGGCTTTGAAGGTTTAGCTGGCTCAGGAATCGAAGGTGCACCTGCTACTGGCTTTGGAGGTTCATCTGGTACAGGCTTCGCAGGGTCAGCCACTGGAGGCACAAGAGGTTCATTTGGCACAGGCTTCGGAGGTTCAGCTGGTGGAGGCCTTGGAAACTCTGCTGGTGGAGGCTTTGGAAGCTCTGCTGGTGCAGGCTTTGGTGGAGCTGGTAGTGGAAGCTCTCCTAGCGGAAGTTACAGCCCTTCAGGTCCTGTAGTCCCCATCTTAACTGATGAGCGTCAGGGACCTGATCAGGCCGGCAACTATAATTTCAACTTTGAGACTGGTGACAGCATCAGTCGTCACGAGCAGGGCGCCCCCCAGGGCCCAGCTGGTGCCGTGGCAGCTCAGGGAGGATGGTCGTGAGTAATCACTAAACTGTTGAAGAATGGTAAATGTATATATTTTTTTATAGAATGACACAAGTAGACACAAAAACATTTATAATACCGAATCTAATTACAGTATTGTGTGTTTCAGATTTACTTTCCCCGATGGAACTCCCGCTGTTTTCAGCTTCGTAGCGGATGAAGGTGGTTACCGCGTGGAGTCTGACCTGCTGCCCACGCCCCATCCTCTTCCCGCTCACGCTATCGCCCAGATCGAGAAGGCTCGTCAGGAAGACGCTGCAGCAGCTGCTGCAGGTGGACGTGGATCATACGATGCCTCAGGCTCTGCCTCTCAATTTACTGGAGCACCTGCTGGAGGCTTCGGTGGTTCACCTGCTGGAGGCTTTGGTGGTTCACCTGCTGGTGGCTTTGGTGGTTCACCTGCTGGTGGCTTTGGAGGTTCCACTGGAACAGAATTTGGAAGTCCAACTAGTAGCTTCGGAAGTTCTACTGGAGGCTCTATCGGTGGAGGTTTCGGCAGAGCACCTGGTGGAGGCTTAACTGCTGGGGCCTCTGCTGTAGCTCCCAGCAGGGTCTACGGCGCCCCATGAGCATCACTTGTACTTGATTTCCTAGTCCTACTACTGTCATGTCAGCTCATCCTCATGTCATCACACTTGGTCTATTTAACTGACGTGACGTGGTCTATACGCTTATTACTTTTACTGTTAAATATATGATCATAATAAAATACATTGAAATTTATTTTAATTTTATATACAAACCTTCTTGGGGGCTCGTACACCATGATACTGGTAAATCACCGTAGTTCCAATGTATTGGAGTTACCCTCGCCCTCTCTTTAAATCAGATTTCTTTCAATTTCCCAGGTGCTGCATGGCCATTACAGGTTAAACGGTTCCCTCTGGACATGATAATTTTATAAAAAAAAAGTTTAAAATATTAATAAGGAATTTGATGAATATGACATATCACAGGAATAAAGAGAAAATTAAGTCATGCAAACATTAAAGATTTTTACCAGAATGACTTTATATACCCTCACATCTGTCTTCAACATTTCAAGTGTCTATCGGCAAGTGTCTATCACCAAGGTGTACTCATGCAGCTTGTGTGGCGGGGCTTGGGTAGTAGCATTGAACTCGAACGAACAAAGACCTGTTGAAACAGTATATAAACGAGCACAAGAAGCACACTCTCGTTAAATGTTTCATCAGGAAAGGGATCAGAAGAATGCAACAGCACATAGCCTGAAACGGGACGGATAACTGCTGAACGAACTTTAGACTCTTGTAACCCGACACATACTGGGAAAACTAGAGCAACACCTGGAGCTCTCTCCAATTACCCCTGAGGCCACGAATTACCCCTGTAATTATTCACAAAGTCATTATTCACAAAGATAGGTGTGCCAACAATGAGAAGTGATAAAATCTATGGGCTAGTAGGGTCAGTGAAGTCAATGTGTGGAGGCAACGGAAAGCGCATAAAGAAGGAGGAATTGGAATGTTTTGAAGGAAAAGATTGCTGCGAAGGTTGTGAAAACTAAGAAGGGGCCTAAGGAGGCGCACTGGAGTCCATCGAGGGTTTCGTCTGCAATATAGTCGAAGACAGCATCAAGTGTTTCAGCAGACAAAGAAGATGCCGATACCATGACTTCAGAGACAGGTGAGTTAGAGCAAGTAGAGATCGGGAGACTATGGAGGAACCAAAGAGGTCTGAGAGGGGAGGGGAGCATGAATCTGGAGAGATGTGCCGGCAGGGACAGAAGAGTCCTGCGGTGGAACAGAAGAGGAAGGAGGCTGAAAGAGGACTGGGGAAGAAGTCTGGGAAGGAACAGGAGAAGAGGGGACCACACGAGGGGAGTGAACCTCCACCTTCGTGTGAGAGTTAGAAAGGGGGTGAGAACTAGGCACCGAGGCCGGAAAGGAGAACTGTTGGGAAATTATCAGCACCGGAGGAATGCGAAGAGACTTGGGCTTAAGAGACAGGTATAACTTCGCAGGTGATAGGCGCGAAGGAGGTACAGGCGTGCGAGGCCTCGCAGACTGAGGAACTAGCGGGCGAGATGATGAAGTAGAAGTAGGAAGAGGTAAGGAGGTAGGGGTTTCGGACGGTAAAAGCGCAAAAGAATTAGACACAGGGGTGACCCCGAAGAGCTGATAGGCGGGGGGACCGCCAAGGTTGGAGGTCTCCTGGGTACTCAAGAATAAAGGATTTCACGTTCATTAAGAACGTGATAGGGAAGATACTATAGGGAAGGGGGGATTGGGGGGTAATTAGGATCGGATTGAGGAAGGAGACCAAAAGGTCTAATTCCTCAGACTAAGAGCCTCTTCACCGCGCCAAGGAGCCCCCCTTGAAGAGGAGTAAACTAGTAAAAGGTATCGTTTGCACGAGTTGATAAAGCTCAGCCTTGATCGTAAAGTCCCAATAAAAGCTTCATCTTCATATTGCGAATTTAGTACAAAACACGAATACAACTCGGTGAAGAATTACACACTGTTGGAGCATTTTGGAATCTTTAGTGTGTCTAATTCTTCAACTTATCGATTTTACAACTCGGTGAGTATACATACACGGATGTATTTTATGTACACTCGGAATAGTGAAGACAGTTCTGATGGTAGGGCCCCGTGGCCTGGTGGCTAAAACTCTCGCTTCACACGGCGAGTGTCCGGGTTCGATTCCCAGCGAGGGTAGAAACATTGGGCGTGTTTCTTTACACCGGTTGTCTATGCTCACCCATCAGTAAAATAAGTACCTGGGAGTCAGTGGACTGGTGTTGGTCGCATCCTGGGACAAAACTGACCTAATTTGCCAGAAATGCTCTGAGAGCATAACAAGGGGCTTTCTATATAGTAGTATGTCATGATGTCAGCTATGGTCTGTATACCTTGTACATGTAATTGTAGAAATAAAGATATTATTACTATTATTATATTCACGTTAACATAAAAAATCTTTTGTTTTACGTTAATGTATTTTCTTTATATCTTATTTATCGTATTACTTTAAAAAGTTTAATTGCAGTTTTTATGAAATTTTTATTTCAGTAGCAGCTGACGAACCAAAAAAAATAATTTTGAAGCCGGACCAAGATATATTTAACAGAATCAACGCACACCAGCACCTAAGAAGGGTTTTGAATAAAAATTAAAAAAACTGTATTTCAGAATCTTTTATTCAGATCATATATTTAACAGTAAAAATAATAAGCGTATAGACCACATCACACCAGATAAACAGACCCCGTGTGTCAACATGAGGTGAAGCTTAACATAACAGCAGTGGGACTAGGGAGTCAATAATGGAAGTGGTGATGCTCATGGGGCACCGTAGGTCCTGCTGGGACCTACAACAGAGGCTTCAGCGGTCAAACCTCCACTGAAACCGCTGGTAGAGCCTCTAGTTGAACTTCCAAATCCTGGTCTAGAGGAACCTGCAAAGCCACCAGCAGGTGAACCTCCGAAGCTTCCAGCAGGTGAACCTCCGAAGCCACCAGTTGCTGAACCACCGAAGCCACCAGCAGGTGAGCCACTGAAGCCTCCAGCAGGTGCTCCAGTAAACTGAGAAGCAGAACCTGGAGCAGCATCGTATGATCCACGTCCACCTGCAGCAGCTGCAGCGGCGTCTTCCTGACGAGCCTTCTCGATCTGGGCGATAGCGTGCGCGGGAAGAGGATGGGGCGTGGGGAGCAGGTCAGACTCCACGCGGTAACCACCTTCATCTGCTACGAAGCTGAAAGCAGCGGGAGTTCCATCGGGGAAAGTAAATCTGAAACACAATAATATTATTAGATTTCATATTACTACGGTTTTCGAGTCTAAATGTATCATACTATAAAAATGTCATGTATTTTATATATTCACTGTTCTGCAACAGTATAGAGATTACTCACGACCATCCTCCCTGAGCTGCTACAGCGCCGGTTGGGCCCTGGGGAGCACCCTGCTCCTGACGACTGATGCCATCACCAGTCTCGAAGTAAAAGTTATAGTTGCCGGCCTGGTCAGGTCCCTGACGCTCGTCAGTTAAGATGGGGACTACAGGACCTGAAGGGCTGTAACTTCCACTAGGAGAGCTTCCACTACCAGCTCCACCGAAGCCTCCACCAGCAGAGCTTCCAAAGCCTCCACCAGCTGAACCTCCGAAGCCTGTACCAAATGAACCTCCTATACCCCCAGTGGATGAACCTGCGAAGCTTGTACTCGCTGAGCCTCCAAAGCCTGTACCAGTTGTACCTCCGGTTCTTGTTCCAACAGAACCGACGTAGCCTGTACCATCTGAACCTCCAAATCTTGTACCAGCTGAACCTCCAAAGCCTGTACCCGCTGAACCTCTGACGCCTGTGCCAGCTGAAACTCTGACGCCTGTGCCAGCTGAACCTCTGACGCCTGTGCGAGTTGAACTTCCGAAGCCTGTGCCAGATGTACCTCTAGTCCTTGTTCCAGCAGAACCGACGTATCCTGTACCAGCTGAACCTCCGAATCTTGTACCAGCTGAACCTCCGATGCCTGTACCAGCTGAGCCTCCAAAGCCTGTACCAGCTGTACCTCCTAAGGCTGTACCAGCTGAACCTCCGAAGCCTGTACCTCTTGAACCTCCAGTCCTTGTTCCAGTAGAACCGACGTATCCTGTACCATCTGGACCTCCAAAGCCAGTACCAGCTGAGCCTCCGAATCTTGTACCAGCTGAACCTCCGATGCCTGTACCAGCTGAGCCTCCAAAGCCTGTACCAGCTGTACCTCCTAAGGCTGTACCAGCTGAACCTCCGAAGCCTGTACCTCTTGAACCTCCAGTCCTTGTTCCAGTAGAACCGACGTATCCTGTACCATCTGAACCTCCAAAGCCTGTACCAGTTGAACCTCCGAATCTTGTACCAGCTGAACCTTCGATGCCTGTACCAGCTGAGCCTCCAAAGCCTGTACCAGCTGTGCTTCCAAAGCCTGTACCAGCTGAACCTCCTAAGGCTGTACCAGCTGAACCTCCGAAGCCTGTACCTCTTGAACCTCCGAAGACTGTACCAGCTGAACCTCCGAATCTTGTACCAGCTGAACCTCCTAAGGCTGTACCAGCTGAACCTCCAAATCTTGTACCAGCTGAACCTCCGAATCTTGTACCAGCTGAACCTCCGAAACTTGTACCAGCTGAACCTCCAGTTCTTGTTCCAGCAGAACCGACGTATCCTGTTCCATCTGAACCTCCAAAGCCTGTACCAGCTGAACTTCCAAAACCTGTAGCAGCTGAACCTCCGAATCTTGTACCAGCTGAACCACCAAAGCCTGTGCCAGCTAAACCTCCTAAGGGTGTACCAGCTGTACCTCCGAAGCCTGTACCTCTTGAACCTCCGACGCCTGTGCTTGTTGAACCTCTGTCTTTTGTTAGAGCAGATCCTACGTAGCCTGTACCATCTGAACCTCCGAAGCCTGTACCAGCTGAACCTCCGAAACCTGTACCAGCTGAACCTCCGAAGCCTGTACCAGCTGAACCTCCGAAGCCTGTACCAGCTGAACCTCCGAAGCCTGTACTACCTGAACCTCCAAAGCCTGTACCAGCTGAACTTCCGGAGCCTGTACCAGCTGAACTTCCGGAGACTGTACCAGCTGAACCTCCGAATCTTGTACCAGCTGAACTTTCGAAACCTGTGCCACCTGAACCTCCGAAACCTGTGCCACCTGGACCTCCTAAACCTCCACCTGGCAACCTTCCCAAACCTCGTCTAGGTGGGTCGTAAGAGTAAGATTTGGACGGGAGTTCAGCGGCCCCAATAACAGCCGCCAGAGTGCACAATACCACCTTCTGCAGGAGAACCAAAGAGAAATACATTATGTTTCGAAGCACTTGTATACAAACTTTTTAAGACAAGGACATGTACAAAATTTGTCTCAGGTCTAAAAAGTATTCAAGGATGTTAATTTTTTTATGTGATTAACAGTTACACAGTCGAAAAGACGAATAACTATTTCTAACTATCCACAAGCTTGTTACGCTGGCCACTTAGAACACGGATCTGTCTGTTGTCCGTTTACGGACGTACAAGTGTGTTAAAATTTGAAGATAAAACTGTTAGGTATTCTAAAGTTATTGTACAGGCATAGAAAAAGAAATAAGAAAAACTCTTAAAAATTTTAAACTCTCTGCCTAGGTAAATATACCCACTGAGGAAAAAACATTGACAAAAAACATTATGGTAAACATTATAACAGAAACAGATGGTCTAAAATTCTCTCTAGTTATGTTCACTTGAAGTCTGGTAGTAAAATTGTGCTTACCAAGATCATGTTGGTATGAGAGAGGTTAGTTGAGTGGCTCTTCCCTCGTGAGTGGACGCTTATATAGGCAGCGATACCATCACCACCAAGAAAG
Source organism: Cherax destructor (assembly GCA_009830355.1). Classification (NCBI taxonomy): domain Eukaryota; kingdom Metazoa; phylum Arthropoda; class Malacostraca; order Decapoda; family Parastacidae; genus Cherax; species Cherax destructor. The sequence goes on along the minus strand of WNWK01000337.1, from coordinate 216,924 downwards.
TGAAGGACACACGAAAAACGAATTAGGTGAAGACTTGTGTAAGACCTCAGACGAGTCTCCAGGTGAGAGCATTTCCTTCAGGAAGTGGAGGCAAACTATAGTTTGCATCTGAAGTCTGCTGCCAGTGCGAAACGATGATTCAGTCATTTACAATAGCCTAATTAAAACATCTCGGTAATTATGAAAAACATCATTAACATAGATTATAAGTATTTATGAACGTGCGAACAATAAGCGCAAACAGAAAATCAAAATGTTATACATGTAAACACATTGATGAGTGAACATTACAGACATTTAAGCAGAAATAACCGAGTCACACACAATGTAACTGTGTGTCTGTTTCACATAATGTCAACATTAAAATGCACGAAGGTGATAGGTGGTGGTATAATCACCTTATAATGCTTTTTACGTGGCAGATATAGGATCACCTTACAATGTATCAAGGTCACAACTGGTGTTATGGTAGATTTGTAATATACTTAGTGATAGGAGTTGCTAAGGTCACTTTAAAACACAAACAGGAGACAAGTGCTGGGATCATTATATAACGCACCTAGGATATAGGAAGTGCTGTGATCAACTTGCAATTTACGTAAACAAATGGGCTGTGATGTAGTTCTTTATTGACAAAGCTTCGCCTACTCAGTGAGCTTTATCAAGTCCCTAACGGATCTACCTGCTGGTGACTTGATAAAGCCCACTCTATGGGCGAAACATTGTCAGTAAAAAATCCCATTATATTGCATTTGTGTCGATCCATCGTGTTGGTATTGTATGACATTTCTCTACAATGTACTAGGTGATAGGTGGTGATTGGATCACCTCAAACTAAGTCACAGGAGGTGTGTGGATGACGCTGTCATGAACGAAGGTGACAAGTGTTATAGGGAATTACAAAGCATCTAGGTGACATATAGTACTGGACATACTTAACTCACCTAAGTGACAAGTGTTATCATAGACACTTCAGAAATTGGTAAATACCAATTAGATTTATGGCTATATTAAACGCCCTAATGATTATTCTGTGGACCTCATTATTATAATCAAAACTTAGCGCCAAACAACAGGGGTCATACAGCCCTGCCCTGTGGACACCAGCCAGAAAACATAAGATACACAACTGCGCCTCAACAATCAAATCAAAAGAGGAAATTTAACTCAAATGTATAATAAAACGGATTATTTTCTACCATACAAAAACAACGTATAAAATATTTCATTGTAACTGACTAATAGTTATTTAGAATAGATTAAGTAATGTTCCAAAGCTTTTAATTGAAAAATTACATTGCTGAGGAAATCATTTGGGTCAGAATCACGATCTTTCGAGGGATACTCAGTTTTCAGTATTATTTCTAAGTCATTGTGCATAGGAAATCTATTAGTAGACTTTCTTGAGTTTTAACTAAATTTTATTAAGTTATCACAAGTAGTAGCGCCACTAGACATTTCATTCAAAAATGTCTGAGGAAACAAGAGATGTCTGGTGTCAACTGTATTTGTGGGGCGAGTGGACATCAGCGTCCTTGTTGTGGGGTGTGTGGACGCCAGCGTCCTTGTTGTGGGGTGTGTGGACGCCAGCGTCCTTGTTGTGGGGTGTGTGGACGCCAGCGTCACTTGTACTAGCTGTCGGGTGGGTGGACGTTAGCGTCACATGTACTAGCTGTCGGGTGTGTGGACGCCAGCGTCCTTGTTGTGGGTTGTGTGGACGCCAGCGTCCTTGCATGATCGGTGCCTCCCAGCCGATTAAAGGATCTTGACCTATGGAATTGCCTTCAGTTCTTTCCATGAATGATAGACGATTACCTATATTCAAACAGGTTGAACGCTTACCGATGAATAAAATGGAACAATACACAAATAACCCGCATGTAGAAAGAAACTTACAACGACGTTTCGGTCAGAAAGCGAGTTATTTGTGTACTGTCCTAGTCACGGTACTGTCTTTATATTCTTTAATATAATGAAAAATAAATCTATGATGAATAATGCAAAATGCGGCTTTTTTTTCCCCCACTATATTCATCGGTTTCATTTCAAACACGGGAAATACATGATCGTGTATGCTAATGCTGCTTCTTCTCCCCAGAAAGATGTTGCAACTGAAGCAGACAGTCGACTACATTCATTTTTTGAGGTAAATATACGCTTGTCGTTAGCAAGCCCACTGGTCGTGACTTGCATAATAACGTTAGTACTCAGTACTAGAACACTGTTAGCCTTGCGTTACTAACTGATAAATACAACTCTCAGAGAAAAACGTTTTGTGTTCTCAAGGGATTTCAAGAAAATATTAAGTGTACCTTATTTATATTAATGAAAGATAGCTTCTCTCAGAGAATTTTGTGTTGACTGTAATATCAGTGATGACCAGTATATTAGTGGATATACTAGACACTGCTAGTGATGACCAGTGTATTAGTGGCTGTACCAGACACTGCTTGTGATGACCAGTGTATTAGTGGCTGTACCAGACACTGCTTGTGATGACCAGTGTATTAGTGGCTGTACCAGACACTGCTTGTGATGACCAGTGTATTAGTGGCTGTACCAGACACTGCTTGTGATGACCAGTGTATTAGTGGATGTACCAGACACTGCTAGTGATGACCAGTGTATTAGTGGATGTACTAGACACTGCTAGTGATGACCAGTGTATTAGTGGATGTACCAGACACTGCTTGTGATGACCAGTGTGTTAGTGGATGTACTAGACACTGCTTGTGATGACCAGTGTATTAGTGGATGTACTAGACACTGCTAGTGATGACCAGTGTGTTAGTGGTTGTACTAGACACTGCTTGTGATGACCAGTGTATTAGTGGATGTACTAGACACTGCTAGTGATGACCAGTGTGTTAGTGGATGTACTAGACACTGCTTGTGATGACCAGTGTATTAGTGGATGTACTAGACACTGCTAGTGATGACCAGTGTGTTAGTGGATGTACCAGACACTGCTTGTGATGACCAGTGTATTAGTGGATGTACTAGACACTGCTAGTGATGACCAGTGTGTTAGTGGATGTACCAGACACTGCTAGTGATGACCAATGTATTAGTGGATGTACTAGACACTGCTTGTGATGACCAGTGTATTAGTGGATGTACCAGACACTGCTTGTGATGACCAATGTATTAGTGGATGTACTAGACACTGCTTGTGATGACCAGTGTATTAGTGGATGTACCAGACACTGCTTGTGATGACCAGTGTGTTAGTGGATGTACCAGACACTGCTTGTGATGACCAGTGTATTAGTGGATGTACCAGACACTGCTTGTGATGACCAGTGTGTTAGTGGATGTACCAGACACTGCTTGTGATGACCAGTGTAATCTGTACCTATATGATACTGAGACCCATGAGGGAGTAAACAGCTCCATAAGCAAGTTTAGCATCTACCTGTTAGATGACTCAGCATCCTACTTATAAGATGAATTAGCATCCTACTTATAAGATGAATTAGCATCCTACCTGTAAGATGACTTAGCACCCTATCTGTAAGATGACTTAGCATCCTACCACTAAGATGCTAAGTCTTCTCATTTTGGCCTCGTCCACAAATAAGGGAATACAGGAGTTACTCCTGTAACTCCTGTATTTCCTTATTTACTCCAGGAACAGTGTGGCTCAGTATGGATCTAGTGGGACTCCACTATAGTTTCTAAACATGTTTCATCCTCTGTGTGTGTGTCTGTGTATGACAGATTTGAGTGTGTTGATATTCATATCAAACCAGTTAACCCACTGCAAAAAGTTGGAAGAAATAAATTAGAACAAAGACTTGAAGCATCCGCAACAGGGCATCCAGAACGGGTTTCATTTTCATTGCCAGTGACGACCAAACAGATATTAACGAGACCAACGTTCGTGACTTGCTCAACAACTTACAAGAGAAGAAAAGACATGATTGCAGAGTAAGCTTTTGTTGTGACAAAATTTCGCTCTGAGTAGAGGTAAGGGTTTGATTAAGATTTACACGAAATGGATCCTAATAAAAGCTTGTACTGACATAAGTAATTTCTTCACTGTTGTCAGGATTAGAGGTCAGGATTTGATTAAGCTCTACACGAAATAGAACCCAATAAAAGTTTGTGCTGAGATAAGTCATTTCATCACTGTTGTCAGCAGTATGCTGATGACCCACTAACTGACCCTTACCTTATGCTGTCTTAACCTGGTCTTACCGACTGATGAGTGTAGGTTCAGAACAGGTTAAGTAAGGAATGATAACACTGGTCTACAACAAAAACGTTTCGGAAGTAAAACTAGTCATTCTTTACTAACTTTTGCTCACTGATTACGGAAATGATGCGTAAATTGCAAGTTGGCTCAAGTTATTAAGAAATGAATCCAGCGCTGTTGTTGTCTTTGACTGGGAACTGAGGAGCGTATGTAAACTATACTGAGGAGCGTATATAAACTGTACTGAGGAGCGTATATAAACTGTACTGAGGAGCGTATATAAACTGTACTGAGGAGCGTATATAAACTGTACTGAGGAGCGTATATAAACTGTACTGAGGAGCGTATATAAACTATACTGAGGAGCGTATATAAACTGTACTGAGGAGCGTATATAAACTGTACTGAGGAGCGTATATAAACTATACTGAGGAGCGTATATAAACTATACTGAGGAGCGTATATAAACTATACTGAGGAGCGTATATAAACTGTACTGAGGAGCGTATATAAACTGTACTGAGGAGCGTATATAAACTATACTGAGGAGCGTATATAAACTATACTGAGGAGCGTATATAAACTGTACTGAGGAGCGTATATAAACTGTACTGAGGAGCGTATATAAACTGTACTGAGGAGCGTATATAAACTGTACTGAGGAGCGTATATAAACTGTACTGAGGAGCGTATATAAACTGTACTGAGGAGCGTATATAAACTATACTGAGGAGCGTATATAAACTGTACTGAGGAGCGTATATAAACTATACTGAGGAGCGTATATAAACTGTACTGAGGAGCGTATATAAACTATACTGAGGAGCGTATATAAACTGTACTGAGGAGCGTATATAAACTGTACTGAGGAGCGTATATAAACTATACTGAGGAGCGTATATAAACTGTACTGAGGAGCGTATATAAACTATACTGAGGAGCGTATATAAACTGTACTGAGGAGCGTATATAAACTATACTGAGGAGCGTATATAAACTATACTGAGGAGCGTATATAAACTGTACTGAGGAGCCTATATAAACTGTACTGAGGAGCGTATATAAACTATACTGAGGAGCGTATATAAACTATACTGAGGAGCGTATATAAACTGTACTGAGGAGCGTATATAAACTGTACTGAGGAGCGTATATAAACTGTACTGAGGAGCGTATATAAACTATACTGAGGAGCGTATATAAACTATACTGAGGAGCGTATATAAACTGTACTGAGGAGCGTATATAAACTGTACTGAGGAGCGTATATAAACTGTACTGAGGAGCGTATATAAACTATACTGAGGAGCGTATATAAACTATACTGAGGAGCGTATATAAACTATACTGAGGAGCGTATATAAACTGTACTGAGGAGCGTATATAAACTGTACTGAGGAGCGTATATAAACTATACTGAGGAGCGTATATAAACTGTACTGAGGAGCGTATATAAACTATACTGAGGAGCGTATATAAACTGTACTGAGGAGCGTATATAAACTATACTGAGGAGCGTATATAAACTATACTGAGGAGCGTATATAAACTGTACTGAGGAGCGTATATAAACTGTACTGAGGAGCCTATATAAACTGTACTGAGGAAAGGCTCAAGATTCAAACTCAAAATACGTAATTGTTTAAACCACATATACAGTTCCCTACAGCTACAATGCGTAGTTCTTTAGAAAATATATACAATTTTATTTAACAAGTCGATAATTATTTTGTACACATTTGCTGTTACCACTTCAAAAACCATGAAGTGAAAATACATTTTTTCTCCAAAAGCACATTTTTTTTTTTAATTGTAGACCAGTTTAATGAGAGGTGAGCTGAGACCAGGAGCTGCAGTGTTACAATTATGAAAATGTCAGAAAAAATGGCTTTCGAAAAACGATAGAAAATTAAATTAACGTTGCTAAAAATTGAAAAAAAAAAAGTTTCAGGTGAACGAGGCCCTCGTCAGTAAACCAAGTTCCCCAAAACATTCCGGGAATCTAATTATTACATTCCTCGTAGGGATTAAACTGTGCCTGGAGGAATGGGAGGCAATCATGCTTAATTCAAGATGATATGTTCGATTCCATGGATCAAGACTTCCTTGCCAGCATCAACATACTTCCCTTCAGAAAATAATTCGATCTGCCTTTCTGAATTGTTTAGCATGTTAGATTTTAAACCGCATGTTGTATTTATTTGAGTAATAGAAGTGTTTGTTAAACATATATATATATATATATATATATATATGCAAAAAGATCACAGTAATCAGGTGATATCAGAATATGCAAGACAACCATTATGAAAAATAGAGGAATTCCAAGCGCTTTCGTGACTACTCACATTATCAAGGAACTTGGTTGTCTTGCATATATATATATATATATATATATATATATATATATATATATATATATATATATATATATATATATATATATATATATATATATATAAATGTCGTGCCGAATAGGTAAAACTGGTCAATCAGCAAGAACTCATTTAAAATTAAGTCCTTTCTAAGATTTTCTCTTATACGTTTAAAGAAATATTTTTACATTTATGTTAATGTAAAAATTAATAATTTTGTACCAGAAGAACCTTAGAAAACTTACTTAACCTTATTATAACAAGCGCCATTAAATTTAGCCTAATCCAACTAAATATATTTTAGATAAGTTTACAATAATTTAATAATAACCAAATACAATGAAATATATATTTTTTCGTTAAGATCAGAATGATTTTTGCGAAATTATTGCATACACAAATTTTCACTTGCCTTATTGGGCAAGAACAGCGTTGTAATTTAAGCAAAAATCTCAAGTTTTACCTATTCGGCACGACATATGTATCTCGATTCGGCTCATTTAACAACTAAGCTTCAAACAGAGAATTAGAGTGAGGCATCATTCACATTACTATCATTTTCTCATAAGATTTTGAATTAAATGGAAGACGGAGAATTATCACTTCCTTCATTAGCTGTATGTGAAAATATATGATATACTTTAACAGCCTTGAGTTGCGAGAAAAATCTCCATGGTTAAAAACTGTAAAAATAAATTTATAATACGAAGTAATGACTTAAATAACCGGGTTAAATATAACTGCGTTATCTGGAAACTGAGAGCCGGTCGTAACTGAGAGGAAGCTGCCAGGGACTAAGCTGTATAACCCTTGTTGTTTAGCGCTTCTATTTGATTATAATAATAATGCCAGGGACTCAGGAAAGACTCTGGGAAAGAAGCGGGACAGAGGAAATAGGCGCAGTTTCAGTTAATTTGCTCAGGACAAAGACTGGCAATACGTGATATGATTTAATATAAATGAATGACTTGGAAATGTGATAATAATTACAATAATGGAAACCTTGGAAGTCAATTGGCCAAAAATTCCGTATCAGCAGTTCCACCTCATCTATATATCAAAAGACCTTCGACTCTGAAGAATCACGCTTCTTATATGCGTATTATTATAATTATAACTAAGCACAACCCACAAGAGTCACACATCTCTTGTACTAGTAATCTTACTTTCCTTACTGGTCTAAATGCCAGACTTCCTAAATACAATGTAATGATTATCAATCCGAGTCTCGCTTTGAATGTATATTTTATACTTATGTCAGTAGTATTTATATTATTATAACCATCCCATGTGTATAAAATCACGAACCAGTAATATACAAGTAGCAGTTATGAACAAGCTTGAAATAAGAATTAACTCATGGAATATTATTATGCCAGTCGTCCAGAGTCACGGCATCATGTTAAACACAACTCGAAATTACTGTGGAAAATTGACACAAATGCAGTATAATGCGATCCTTCATTTACTACGTTTCGCCCACACAGTGGGTTTTATCAAGATGCAAACGGATCTGTTTGTGACTTGATAAAGCCGAAACGTAGTCAAGAAAGGATCGCATTATTTCTGTATTTGTCTCTAGTTTTCCACTATGTCGGTATTTCATACCATTTATCTCTTCCTCGAAATTACTGACAGACCATCAAGGTCTGCCGCTCTGCCAGACTAACAGTAAGGGTGTGGGAGTCATCAAGAACCAGTCACAATCAAAATGGTATCCCCCTCAAGGCAGGTTCCTTGATGAACAATCTTAATTGTGGGAACGATTCACCAACCAGAGTCTTCTTCAGTCCAACAGAGAAGAACGGTATCTGCTGGCGAAACGTTTCCGCAATAAAGATTCCCAAGTATTGTACAAGTATATTTCTTCAACATGTATGTTTGCTAAAGTATTTACATCAGGCTTCTTGATGTTGAGGGGATCTTGATAAAAGGAACTGGACATGTCCTTCCCCTTTCTTAGATAGACCCTGATTTTCACTCATTTCTCCTACAGGTTTATAATATTCTTATATTATTATTATTATTATTATTTATTAAAGTAAAATTCCTTAACTTAGAATAAATATAATTTTTTTTTATTGTATTAACAGGGTGACCCGGAAATGAAAAAAAAAACATTTCCATACCTTCAATCACTGTCTTGCCAGAGGCACGCCTACACTACAGTTAAAAAAACCTGCAACTTATCAACACCCCTCCTTGAGAGTGCAGGCACTGTACTTTCCACCTCCAGGACTCAAGTCCGGCTAACTTGTTTCCCTGAATCCCTTCACAAATCTTACTTTGCTCACACTTCAACAGCACGTCAAATCATAACAAAACATTTGTCTCCATTCGCTTCCATCGAAGGAGCTCACGAACGCTTGTTGGAAGTCCAAGCCCCTAGCACACGAAAGCCTCCTTTATACTCCCTCCCTCCAACCATTCCTAGATCGACTCCTACCCTGCCTTACCTCCACTTCAGATTTATACACCCTCCAAGTCATTCTGTTTCGTTCCATCCTCTCTAAATGTTCGAACCACCTCATCAACTCCTCTTCAGCCCTCATGATAATACTTTTAGAAACCCCGCACCTCCTAATCTCCAACCTACGGTTTCTCTGCATATAATCACCCCGCACGTTGCCCTCATACACTACATCCCCACTGTGTCCAACCTTCTCCTTGTTGCAACATTCAAGACACATATTTTACATCCATATAAGAGCGTTGGTACCACTGTACTCTCATACATTCCCCTCTTTCCTTCTATGGATAACGTAAAGAGGGAAATGTTTGAGAGTATAGTGGTACCAACGCTGTTATGGGTGGTGAATGTTGCAGCAAGGAGAAGTCTGGAGGCAGTGTGAATATTATGCAGAGAATCCGTAGATTCAAGATTAATTGCACAAAAAAAAAACAGAAAATAAGTGTTTTACCAAATGGTTTTATTAAATAACTCAGAGTAAAAGTAATAAGCACATAGTCCACGCAACATCAGATAACAGACTAAATGGAAAGTCCAAACGTCGCTAAATTAACAGTAGTAGGGCTAAGAAAGTTAAGAATAACTACAACAGTGATCACAGTGGCATCAATTAAGAAATGAATATCCAGTGAAAATGAGTGAAGATTATGGCGTCATTGGTACAATATGATCATGGAGCACCATAAGTCCTACTGGGAGCCACAGGAGTGGATCCACGGCTCGAACTACCGAAGCCACCAGCAGGTGAACTACCGAAGCCACCAACAGGTGAACCACTGAAGCCTCCAGCAGGTGAACCACCGAAGCCTCCAGGTGAACCACCGAAGCCTCCAGCAGGTGAACCACCGAAACCTCCAGCAGGTGAACCACCGAAGCCTCCAGCAGGTGAACCACCGAAGCCACTAGCAGGTGAACCACCGAAGCCACCAGCAGGTGCTCCAGTAAACTGAGAAGAAGAATCTGAAGCAGCACTGTATGATCCACGTCCACCTGCAGCAGCTGCTGCAGCGTCTTCCTGACGAGCCTTCTCGATCTGGGCGATAGCGTGGTCGGGAAGAGGATGGGGCGTGGGCAGCAGGTCAGACTGCACTCGGTAACCACCTTCATCTGCTACGAAGTTGAAAACAGCGGGAGTTCCATCGGGTAAAGTAAATCTGAAATGAAAAAAATGCTGCAATAAGATTCGTTGTAAACGTATGTAGATTTCACATTTTTTTCAAGAAAAAGATATTTATTTTGTGACAAACTCTTATAGAATACTCACGTCCATCCTCCCTGAGCTGCCACAGCGCCAGTTGGACCCTGAGGGGCGCCTTCCTCCTGACGGCTGATTCCATCACCAGTTTCAAAGTTAAAATTGTAGTTTCCATACGCATCAGGTCCCTGACGGTCGTCTCTTAAGATGGGGACTACGGGACCTGAAGGTCTGTAACTTCCGCTAAGAGAACTTCCACTGCCAGCTCCCCCGAAACCTACACCAGCTGAACCTCCGAAGGCTCCACCAGTTGGTCCTCCAATGCTTCCACCGGTTAAGGCTCCAAAGCCTGCTGATGATCCTCCAAATCCACCTGTCGAGCTTCTAATAGAGGAACTGCCGAATCCACTTCCAGACCCACCACTGAAGCTTCCTCTTCTGGCGGGTGCTCCGTAAGAAGTAGAAGGGAGCTTATCAGCTCCCACAACAGCCAGCAAGGTGCACAGTACCACTTTCTGCACCATAAAAATATAAATGAACTACTTTATGAAGCATTCTCAACATTAAGACATAATTGCATAATTTTTTCATTATATTACTTATTAGCTTTGAAAAGACTTCTCTGAATGGAAAAGTTTTTTAAAGGCAGAAAATTTAGTTTATTATAAAAGCAGTACACAAATACAAGCTGGCACTCTTCTATCACTTCTAGTTTTGGTGAGAATATACAGTACTGGTACTAAACTTATAGATATCTCTTACCAGGATCATGTTGGTGTCAGAGGCTGCTCAAAAGTGAGTGGTGCATCTCAGATTGTCGCCTCTTATATACCCGGCCATATCATCACCGTATAAAAGGTGAAGGACGTACAGAAAAAGGATCAGGTATATGTAAGATCTCAGACGAGATCTTACATATACCTGATTCTTTGCACCGTGTGAATACTGAAAAACTGTTTGACGAAATGATATCAAATAGATACGTCTTTGGGTATATTTATGTACATTCAGAATTGCCTGGATTATCGTGGTCTCGGCAGTGTTCACCTACAAGATATCAAGATGATGACAGTGGACAGATTTTGTTGACAGTTGTCGAGCAGATACTACGATAGCAATCACATGTTCGTGAGTGCGTGTGCAGTGCGTGCGTGTGTGTATACTCACCTATTTGTGGTTCCAGGGGTCGATCCATAGCTCCTGGCCCCGCCTCTTCACTGATTGCTACTAGGTCCTCTCTCTCCCTGCTCCATGAGCTTTATCAAACCTCGTCTTAAAACTATGTATGGTTCCTGCCTCCACTATGTCGCTTTCTAGGCTATTCCACTTCCTGACAACTCTATGACTGAAGAAATACTTCCTAACATCCCTTTGACTCATAGGAGTCTTCAACTTCCAATTGTGACCCCTTGTTTCTGTGTCCCCTCTCTGGAACATCTTGTCTCTGTCCACCTTATCTATTCCTCGCAGTATTTTATATGTCGTTATCATGTCTCCCCTAACCCTCCTGTCCTCTATTGTCGTCAGGCCGATTTTCCTTAACCTTTCTTCGTAGGACAATCCCCTTAGCTCTGGGACTAGTCTTTGCACTTTCTCTAATTTCTTGACGTGCTTGACCAGGTGTGGGTTCCAAACTGGTGCTGCATACTCCAGTATGGGCCTGACGTATATGGTGTACAGAGTCTTGAATGATTCCTTAGTGAGGTATTGGAACGCTATTCTTAGGTTTGCCAACCGCCCGTATGCTGCAGCAGTTATCTGACTGATGTGTGCCTCAGGAGATGTGCTCGGTATTATACTCACCCCAAGATCTTTTTCCTTGAGTGAGGTTTGCAGTCTTTGGCCACCTAGACTATACTCTGTCTGCGGTCTTCTTTGCCCTTCCCCGATCTTCATGACTTTACATTTGGCAGGGTTAAATTCAAGGAGCCAGTTACTGGACCAGGCTTGTAGCCTGTCCAGGTCTCTTTGTAGTCCTGCCTGATCCTCGACTGATTTAATTCTTCTCATTACCTTCACATCATCTGCAAACAGGGACACTTCTGAGTCTATCCCTTCCGTTATGTCATTCACATATACCAAAAACAGTACAGGTCCTAGGACTGACCCTTGTGGAACCCCACTCGTCACAGGTGCCCACTCTGACACCTCGTGTGTGTGTGTGTGTGTGTGTGTGTGTGTGTGTGTGTGTGTGTGTGTGTGTGACTAACATTCCGAACGTACAATTTTCTCGAGATAAAAATAATGTACCTTTTTATTACTTTTATTTACAAGCTCTTCATATGAAACACAATAATTAAGTCTGGCATCACAAAGCTAAATTAAAAGATGTAATCAGTTCTCAATATGAAAAAACACTTTCACTCACAAAGTTAGAAAATATCGAAATAATACGTTTTACACGTACTCACCAAGGTATACTTAGTGGTACTCGCCTAGCTATTCTCAGTTGTACTCGCCTATTAGTGCTTGCGGTCGCCGTGGCACATTTTCTGGCCTATGTGTTAATAAAATATATATAACTGTAGGGAGTATGGCATAAATGGTATGGCATTGCAAGACGTGTGGCGGGCTAGCTGCTTGATTTTCAAGGATAACTGCTAATCAACAGATTCAGTGTGAATACATTGGGAAGATTCCAATGCAGCGAGAAGACATACCAGTGCATCATTTCAACGTAAATAGTGGAAGTTTTGTGCAGTTTGTGAAGGTTGATGAGTGATGGTAGTAGGGAATATGGCCAAGAGGGGTGGGGGAGAATAGGGCCTACACTGTGTGTGTATCGGCCAAGATTATAGTATATACAAACCTCGAAAAGCTTTCACATAAAATCTACCTCCAGCACCATGTGCCATGCTTCCAGTTAACTTAGAAATTATCACATGTCGATGCATGGAATAATTAGAGGCATATGTTATGGAAAAACAATGTGGTGTTAATGTTAAAAAGGGAGTGACTAGTCAGTGCCGCCTCCCCCACGCCACGTGGGAGGGGAAAGAGGCGCGGTGTGTAGGTGAAGATGAGGGAACACACTGGGGTTCAGCAGTGCACATACCCACATCTTTCGTGGTGTGCATGGTAAACAGATAATGTTGTGTGTATTATAAGACAGTGTGAACAATATATAGTCCAAGTGTAGTGTACTCCCCTCACCAATCTCCACGGGCTAACCCCCACCCAACAACCTGCGCCTCCCCCACCTAACAACCTGCGCCTCCCCCACCTAACAACCTGCGCCTTCCCCACCCAACTACCTGCGCCTACCTCACCCAACTCCCAGCGAAACCCCTGCTGAGGAGGGCAGTTTTTTTCCTCCCAATCCCTCAAGCCCCACCAGACCACCACGATCATGTTCACTACCTTCCACGCTCTTCATTTCTACGCACCATACCCACCCAACATGTCGTACTCCACTCCTACAGTCTATCTAGCCAGATAGATGCCAATCAGGAGGAAGCGAGCAACCAGGGAAATGCAGGCTGGCAATACTAGGAGAGGCAAGTGTCGGTGGTGTTTACAGCTTCGTTGTCTCAACTCTAATGGTTTCCTCCGCAAACATGGCAGCTGCCCTGGTTCAGGATGTCCTCCTGTGGAAAGTGATGAACCAGAGCCACTTCAGGCACCTGAACCCACTCCAACAGATCTCATCTCATCAGATAATATCTTGGAAGCAATTAAAGCAACAGGTACCAGGACACTCACACATATTCCCAAAGCAGCTGGGAAACTTACAGACCTCTTAAAAAAACTAAACGATGGTTCCACTATCCTAAATGCTCCACCAACCATCAAGGCATGGCACAACTTGCTACTTTTTGGCAATGTCTGCTTATCTGTGCCGGAAAGAAGGAAAAAGAGGCAAGCCTCAATGATCATTAAATCCTTAAGAGACTTTTCTAGAACTGATAACTTCATTCGTTATCCCATCAATACAAAAACGAGAGAGGCAGAACCCACACTCACTCCACCGACAGCGAAAAAAATCAGGGTCTAGGTGAGCAAGAAAAGTGAAGAGGGCAACACAGTGGGGGTAATCAGAATTATCACTAGTGAAGATACAGTTGCCCCCAGGGATGCTGACCCTGCTGAAGCACTTTGAGGAAAGCACCCTTCCAGGGAAACCAGGGACACTAACAGTTCCAACACATCTGTCCTTACTGTGGAACCATTGATTGTGCAAGACTCAGACATTTACAAAGCAATAATGTCATTCCCGTCCGGCTTTGCTGGGGGTTACATTGGAATAAGGCCACAGCATTTAATGGAAATGGATAATCCAGTTATCGGGGAGATTGCAGAGACACTGCTTTCAGAGATCACAAGGTTCATCAACAATTCCTTGGCTGGTCTGATTCCTGACGAAATTAAATCTTTCTTTTTTGGTGCATCACTTTGTGCCCTTAAAAAGAAGGATGAAGGAATTATGCCAATTGCAGTGGGCAACACTTTTCGCCACCTCATTTCCAAAGCTGCTGTCCGAAGTATTCGCACAGAGGCGGCCATGATGCTTCACCCAAACCAGCTTGGCTTTGGGGTCTCTCAAGGAAGTGAAGCAGCGCTTCATGCAACAAGGGAGTATATCAACAGCCTGCCTGATGACAATGAAGTGGTAAAATTAGATTTCAAGAATGCATTTAATCTCCTGAAAAGAGACGTGGTATTAGCAGCTGTACAAGAACATTTCCCTAGTCTCTTCCCTTTTGTTTCAGCTGGATATAGTAAGGAATCAATGCTTCTGTTTGGAGAGCATGAAATCACATCAGAGGGTGTCCAGCAAGGGAATCCTCTCGCATCATTTCTCTTCTGTATAGCGGTTAGGGAAATCACAGACTGACCAGTGAGCTAAACATCTGGTTCCTGAATGATGGCACACTAGCAGGTACAAAGGAGTCCCTTCTAGATGATCTTACACAGGTGATGACACGGGGACAGGAAATGGATCTCATCCTGAATCCATCCAAATGTGAAATCATCTCAGTCAGTCAACAATTGATAGATGCAGTGAGATGAAAACTACCAGGACCATCAGCCATTGCCCCCACACATAGCGTCCTGCTTGGAACACTTCTGGGAAGCGATGCCATTGTACCTTCTTACAAAGTGCTCGAGTCTGCCCAGGTTGACATATTTCCTAAGATGTGCACCTTCATATGATAACCCTGTACTGCACGAATATGACAGCATCCTGAGGCAGATTTTAACGAAAGTACTTAATCTTACTCTAGAAGATGGGTAGTTTCACTAAGCTACACTTCCAGTCAGACTAGGAGCCATTGGTGTCCGAAAGTCATCACAGATTGCACTACCTACTTTCCTGTCCTCATGTGTCGCATCCAGAGAACTTGTAGCAGCGATTCTCCCTGAACATCTTAGGAACAAGATTGGAGTCCATGACCAAAAGTTCATTGATGGAACCATGATCTGGGATAATCTAACGGGCTCTAAAACCAGACCTGTTCCCCCCAACAACTACAGTCACTCCGGAATGGCCCATTAGTGGAGAATATAACCTTAACAATGCTTCAGAGTGTGTCGGGGAAGGCCTCCTGGCAGAGAGAGCTCCTCATGCAGGTTACTTTCTGTTGGCTGTTCCCAACTCCAGCCTTGGCACACACCTTGACCCTTACAACTACCACTCATTGCTGTCAGCTAACCACCACACAGCTACCACCTGCCACTGTCAGCTGACAACACAACCACAACACATTGCTAGCTGACACTGAGTGGTGATAGTCAGCTGACAAGCATCACTCGGTGTCAACTAGCACCCATCACACATCTACTCACAACTGTCAGCTAACACAACCACCACACTGCTACCGGTCACTACTGTTAGTTGACAACCACCACTCACTACTGTCAGCATACAACACAAGCACCACACAGATGCTACTCAACACTCAATTAATAACTACCACAGCTACAACTCACTACTGTTAGCTAACCACCACAATTACCATTCACTACTATCAGCTGACACCACAACCACGTCACAACTGTTACTCATGACTGAGCAGACATCACAATCACCACACAGTTGTTACTCACCATATCCACAAGAAAAGGTGGAAAGAAGGTAATTTTGAGATGCAGAAACAGTCGACAATACAAAAAACATTTCTCAGTTTCCCTGATCATTAAAGTACACTTATGCTACCAAAATATATATTTAATCAATTATAACAAAATAATATGTTGAACACAAGTTATCTTCCTAAACACATTGACCAATTCATAAACTTTTTTATTCATTTAATGCAATGTTTCTAGAAATTAATCATTGGAATTTTATATATAGAAAAACGTTATATTTAAAATCATTTTATTTTTATTAAATACGTAACAATAAAAGTAATAAGCGTATTCATTGTCCATGCAACGTCAAATAACAGACCATGTGTGGCAAGATTAGCGGATTTGAATCATAAAATTAGGGTGACTTAGGGGTCCAAGAATGACAAACACAGAACGAGGTATCAAGTGAGAAAATATCTAATGAATATCTATCAAGAATGATGGAATCATTGGTACGATAAAGAGTAATGCTTATGGGGCGCCGTAAGTTCTACTGGGAACCACAGGACCGCCACCACGGCGTGAGGTTCCGAAGCTACTAGGTGAACCACCGAAGCCACCAGCAGGTGAACCACCGAAGCCACCAGCAGGTGAACCACCGAAGCCACCAGCAGGTGAACCACCGAAGCCACCAGCAGGAGAACCACCGAAGCCACCAGCAGGAGAACCACCGAAACCACCAGCAGGTGATCCACCGAAGCCACCAGCAGGTGAACCACCGAAACCACCAGCAGGTGAACCACCGAAGCCTCCAGCAGGTGCTCCAGTAAACTGAGACGCAGAACTTGAAGCATCACTGTATGATCCACGTCCACCTGCGGCAGCTGCAGCGGCGTCTTCCTGACGAGCCTTCTCGATTTGGGCGATAGCGTGGGCGGGAAGAGGATGGGGCGTGGGCAGCAAGTCAGACTCCACGCGGTAACCACCTTCATCTGCTACGAAGTTGAAAGCAGCGGGAGTTCCATCGGGGAAAGTAAATCTGAAACACAATACTACGATTAGATTCGTTATTAACCTAAGAAAATGTCGCATATTTCGAGTGAAAACATCTTACATATTCTGTGTCAAACTGTTAAAGAATACTCACGTCCATCCTCCCTGAGCTGCCACAGCACCAGTTGGACCCTGAGGGGCACCTTCTTCCTGACGACTGATGCCATCACCAGTTTCAAAGTTAAAATTGTAGTTTCCATACGCATCAGGTCCTTGACGGTCGTCTCTTAAGATGGGGACTACGGGACCTGAAGGTTTGTAGCTTCCGCTGAGAGAACTTCCACTGCCAGCTCCCCCGAAACCTACACCAGCTGAACCTCCGAAGGCTCCACCAGCTGGTCCTCCAAAGCCTCCCCCAACAGAACCTCCAAAGGCTCCTCCAGATGATGCTCCGAATCCTCCTCCAGCTGAACCTCCAAATGCTCCACCAGCTGAGGTCCCAAAGCCACCTGTCGAACCTCTGGATCCCGCAGTGAAGCCTCCACTTCCCCTGGCGGGTGCTCCGTAAGAAGTAGACGGAAGCTTATCGGCCCCCACAACAGCCAACAGAGTACAAAACACCACTTCCTGCAAGAAGGAAAATGAATTACTTTCCAAAGTGTTCAAAAGCAAAGAAGTCATTTTGGTAACAGTTTTTTACACAAATTTTTAGCCTCGCAAAATTTCTGAATTTAAACATGGTTTTTAAAAAGGTGTAAAACTTTACTGAAATGTTATACAAAGAAGTGCAAAGTTAGAGGCTGGCACTCTAAAAACCTCTATCACTTCTAGACCATGTGAGAATATAGAGGACTGGTACAGAGGTATAGAAATGCCTTACCAGGATCATGTTGGCGTCAGAGAGAACGCAGAGTGAGTGGCGCATCACATGCGAGTCAAGTCTTATATACCTGTCCAGACCATCACTATCAGAAAGGTGAAGGACACACGGAAAACGGTTCAGGTTAGTGGATGATCTCAGACGAGATCTTACACAACCCTGATATATCTTCAATGTTTGAATAACAGTAAAAAACTGCTTTACAATAGGGTGGCATTTAGATATCTGTTAAGATATGCTTATGTATATGCATAATGATCTTGATCATCGTAGGCTCCTTGGTGACCTACCAGATAACAAGATAACATTAACTGTAAGAAACAAACTGACACACCTGCCGAGCAGTCACTACCATGATTCTCACATGTACTATACTATTTGTGTTGCAAGGGTCGTGTATCTGTGTGTTCTATGTATAACATTCTAATGATGCGGTTTTCTTGGGAGATAGAATTTTTTTTATTAACACATCAGCCGTTTCCTATCGAGGCAGGGTGACCCAAAAAAAAAAGAAGAAACACTTTCATCATCACTCACTCCATCACTGTTGCCAGAGGCGTACACTCTATACTTAAAACAAAAACTGGAACATAGCAACACCCCTCCTTCAGAGCGCAAGCATTGTACTTCCCACCTCCTGGACTCTAATCCGGCTAACCAGTTTCCTGAATCCTTTCATAAATGTTACTTAGTTCACACTCCAACAGCACGTCACGTTATAAAAAAACATTTACCCACACACTCTCCCATCTAACATGCTCATGCACGTCTGCTGGAAGTCTAAACCCATTGCACACAAAACCTTTACCCCCTCCCTCTAATCCTTCCTAGGACGACCCCTCTCCAGTCTTCCTTCCACTATAGCTTTATACCCCCTGCAAGTAGTTCTATTTTGATCCACTCTCTTTAAATGTCCGAATCATTTTAACAATCCCGCACCTCCTTCTAATATGCAAGTTACGTATTCTCTGCATAATATTCATGCAACACATTGCCCTCAGACACGACATCTCCACTGCCTTCTTGTTGCAACATTCACCACCCATGCTTCACACCCATATAAGAGCGTTGGTAACACTCTTATATGGGCGGTTGCTGTCTACCAGCCTACTACCACAGGACGGTAGTACATCCCTGGGCGGTTGCTGTCTACCAGCCTACTACCACAGGACGGTAGTACCTCCCTGGGCAGTTGCTGTCTACCAGCCTACTACTTAGAATGTTTACACTTATTGTCTAATTTATTTACAAGATGATCATACGATCCATTATAACTAAGTCTGTCATCGCAACAGATGATTAAAAAGAATGAAACGTTGTTAGATGTTTGGAAAAATCACTTACACGCAGAGGTGAAGGAAAATATTCAAGTTATTTTTTTTTTGCGCGTAATCATCTAGGAATACTGAGTTGAACTCGCCTAGTAATACTCACTTGTAATCCTTAACTCTGGTCGAGGGCGTCGTGGCTCAGCTCCTGAGCTGGCCTTTCATGGGTATACAACCGGTTTTGATAGCTTGCTGACTCAAGAACCGGGCAGTAGCGTATATAGGATTCTGGTAGCAACATTTCATAGAAAAAAAATAAAATTTGATCATGTCAGGACTTATTTTTTAAGCAATAGCCAACGGATATTTAGATATAAAAAAAGATAATCACGGGGTAATCTGGAATCAGAGTAAACATTAGCTTGACATTATGTAGATTCGGTAGTCAAGTAACAAAGGAATATGACACTTTATACTAGCAGCTTGGGAGTCGAGGGAAAGTTCTGGGCATTCAAGAAACTTTCCTGGATACGCTCTTGAACTTATTGGTGTCTTCTCATACCTAGCGGTAAAACTGTGTATAATGTTTGCTTTCAAAATCTTCTAAATCATTCGTCTACTCTACTGTGAGGGTGAGAAAGTACTTCCTAAAATCCTTAGGCCCATTTGTATCCTTAAGTTTTGCTCCTCTGTCCCCGGTCATTGCCTCTTAAATTGTCTATTCTCTTAATTCCTTCGAGTCTTGTACGTCATATTCATCTCTTTTCTTGCCATTCTTTCCACAATTATCATCACTTCTTTATCACTCTTACCTACTGGACTAGTCTTATGGAGAATTTTAAAACTTTCTCCAGTTAATTTATGACTGACTCGAGCAATTGTGTACTCACTAAACCTAACTTGGAAACTTCACATAACCTAATTTATCATAATTTAACAAACTTCTACTAAATATTTCATAGATCAGTTTAATTTTATTTAACAGTTCTTAAAATCAGTGATATGTATTTTTATCATTATGTTCAGATTGATTTTCACATTTTTTTTCATAAATAAATTTTCACTCTGTTTATTCGGCAGCAATGACAATTGTTTTTTAATCCAAACTAGTAGGTTCGACTTATTTGGCGCGACACAGTCATTCATAGAAATTCACATATATTCACACATACATATACATTCACCCCCCCCCCCCCCACACACACGAAGAGGTCGGGTCAGTACAAAAGTTGAGTACACAGTTCTCAAACATTGTCGCCTAAATATATGTGGAACGATCGTTCTTCCTCATTGAACTGTAAATCATTTACGGAACTACAACTGCAACACTCACTCTTCCTTATAGTACACACTTTTGTCTCTCCTACACCAAGTCGAAGTAAACACTTCAGCAATGCTGCTAAAGGTTAACCTTCAGCCTGAGTGAGAAGCTAATTGCTGAAGGAATAAAAAGCTTGAACTGAAATATGCGGTAGAAAGTTGGCAATTGTCGCCATTTAAGGAAATGGTTCAAATGTGTCCCACAGTCACCTGCACACCACATGCTCAGATGAGTCAAAGAGATGTTAGGAAGTATTTCTTCAGTCACAGAGTTGTCAAAAAGTGGAATATAGTCTGGCAAGTGAGGTAGTGGAGGCAGGAACCATACATAGTTTTAAGACGAGATATAATAAAGCTCATGGAGCAGGGAGAGAGGACCTAGTAGCGATCAGTGAAGAGGCGGAGCCAGGAGCTATGTATCGACCCCTGCAACCACAAATAGGTGAGTACAAATGAGTACAGAGGGAGGCAGGAGCGGGCGCATATGTAATCGCCTAATTGTGGTTCCAAGGGTCGATTCATAACTCCTGGCCCCGCCTCTTCACTGGTAGCCACTAGGTCACTCCCTCCCTGTTCCGTGAGCTTTATCGTGTGTGTTTGTGTGCGCGCGCGCTCGTGCGTATTAATTTTATGCTGTCAGCTAACAACCACTACACTGCTATCACTGTTGTCAGCTAGCAAATATCATACGGCTACCACTCACTACTGTCAGCTGACATCACAAACACGACACAGGTACTACTCATGACTGTGAGCAGACACCACACAGTTGCTTCTCACCATATCCATAAGAAAAGGTGGAAAGAAGGTAATGATGAGATGCAGAGCTAGTCGACAATACAGAAAACGTTTCTCAGTTTCTATGATCACTAAAGTATACTTATACTACCAAAATATATATTTTAATAAATTATGACAAAATAATATGAACAAAGACACTGAATATTGTATTATTTTTTTTCATTCTTTAACTTTTTATGCACTGTTTAGAATTTTATATAAATAACTGAAAAAAGGAATATTTCAAATAATTTTATTTTTATTAAATAAGTAACATTAAATGTAATAAGCGTATTCAACACAACGTCAGTTAACAGACCACGTGTGGCAACATAAGCTGACTTAGTGGGACAAAAGGGTTCAAGAATGACAGAAAAACAAGTGAACGAGGTATCAAGTGAGAAAATATCTAATGAATATGTATTGAGAATGAGGGAGTCATTGGTACGGTAAAGAGTAATGCTTATGGGGCGCCGTAAGTTCTGCTGGGAGCCGCAGGAGCGCCACCACGGCGTGAGGTTCCGAAGCCACCAACAGGTGAAGCACCGAAGCCACCAGCAGGTGAAGCACCGAAGCCTCCAGCAGGTGAAGCACCGAAGCCACCAGCAGGTGAAGCACCGAAGCCACCAGCAGGTGAACCACCGAAGCCACCAGCAGGTGAACCACCGAAGCCACCAGCAGGTGAACCACCGAAACCACCAGCAGGTGAACCACCGAAGCCACCAGAAGGTGCTCCAGTAAACTGAGAAGCAGAGCCTGATGCAGCGCTGTATGATCCACGTCCACCTGCAGCAGCTGCGGCAGCGTCTTCCTGACGAGCTTTCTCGATCTGGGCGATAGCGTGGGCGGGAAGAGGATGGGGCGTGGGCAGCAGGTCAGACTCCACGCGGTAACCACCTTCATCTGCTACGAAGTTGAAAGCAGCGGGAGTTCCATCGGGGAAAGTAAATCTGAAACACAATTCTACATTTAGATTCATTGTTATTATAAGTAACTATCATATATTTCCAGAGAAAACATCTTATATACATATCCTGTGACAAACTGTTAAATAATACTCACGTCCATCCTCCCTGAGCTGCCACAGCACCTGTTGGACCCTGAGGGGCGCCTTCCTCCTGACGACTGATGCCATCACCAGTTTCAAAGTTAAAATTGTAGTTTCCATACTCATCAGGTCCTTGACGGTCGTCTCTTAAGATGGGGACTACGGGACCTGAAGGTCTGTAACTTCCGCTAGGAGAACTTCCACTACCAGCGCCCCCGAAACCTATACCAGCCGATCCTCCGAAGGCTCCACTAGCTGGTCCTCCAAAACCTCCCCCAGCTGAGCCTCCGAAACCTCCCCCAGCTGAGCCTCCGAAACCTCCCCCAGCTGAGCCTCCGAAACCTCCCCCAGCTGAGCCTCCGAAACCTCCCCCAGCTGAACCTCCGAAACCTCCCCCAGCTGAACCTCCGAAACCTCCCCCAGCTGAGCCTCCTCTGGATCCCGCAGTGAAGCCTCCACTTCCCCTGGCGGGTGCTCCGTAAGAAGTAGACGGAAGCTTATCGGCCCCCACAACAGCCAACAAGGTGCACAATACCACTTTCTGCAAGACAAAAAAAAATATATTACTTTCCGAATTGCTCTAAAACGAAAAAAAGCCATATTAGTAACAGTTTTTACATTTATTTTTATCCTCGAAAAAATTCTCTAAATATAAACATGGTCTGTAAAAAAAAAAGTATAAAACTTTGCTAAAATGTTATACAAACAAGTGCACAAATAGAGGCTGGCATTCTAAGCATCCATGACTTCTAGACCTTATAAGAATATAGAGGACTGGTACAGGAGCTACTGAATACCTTACCAGGAACATGTCGTCAGAGAGAACCAAGAGTGAGTGGCGCATAACATGCGAGTCGACTCTTATATACCCGTACAGACCATCACTATCAGAAAGGTGAAGGACACACGGAAAACGGATCGGGTTTGTGTATCTCAGACGAGATCTTACACAAACCTGATCTCTCTTCATTGTTTAAAAAACAGTGAAAAAGTGTTTGACGAAAGGTAATCATTTAGATATCTGTTAGGTATGTTTATGTTCATACATAACGACCTGTCTTCGTAGTCTGGGTCTTGGTGACCTAGAAGATATCGTAACATTGGCCGTAGGAAACAAATTATTGACAACTACCCAGCAGTTACTACGAGAGTTCCCACATGTTCAGTGAGAGAGAGAGAGAGAGAGAGAGAGAGAGAGAGAGAGAGAGAGAGAGAGAGAGAGAGAGTATGTATTAAAATGATGCAGTTTTCTTGGGATATAGAATGTTTACACTTATTGTCTTATTTATTTACTTACAAGCTGATCATACCAACCAAAGTTTCCCATCGTAACAAATAATTGAAAGGGACGAAACGTTGCTAGATATTTGAAAAAATAACTTATACTCACAGTTGTACTCGCCTAGTAATACTCAGTTGTACTCGCCTAACATACTCAGTTGTACTCGCCTTGTAATACTCAATTGTACTCGCCTTGTAATACTCAGTTGTACTCGCCTTGTAATACTCAGTTGTACTCGCCTTGTAATACTCAGTTGTACTCGCCTTGTAATACTCGGTTGTACTCGCCTAGTAATACTCAGTTGTAATCCCTAACTCTGGTTACGGTAGTCGTGGTTCAGCTGGCCATTCGTTGGTAGACAAGCGCCTTTGCTAGCTTGGTGACCCATGAACCGGGTAGTAGCGCGTCCAGCACTCTGGTAGGATGATTTCATAGGTTTAAGCATCCATGTCATGTCAGGAGTTTCTTGAAGCCATGTGCGACTTGCATTAGGATATCTGGAAAGATAAACAAGGGGTAACTTAGTAGCTTGTCCTTGTGTAGATCAGGTTGTCAGATAACAGTTCATACGAGCAGCTTAGTAATCGAGGGAAAGTTCGGGGCAACCAAGAAACTCTCCTGCTCTTGAACTTACTGGTGGCCTTTCATACCTTGCGGTAAAACTGCATGAGGTTTGCTCTCAAAATCTTCTCCTCAAAGTCAATCGACCAAACTGTTCTGAGGGAGGGAAAATACTTAAAAATTCTTCGGCCTATTGGTATCCCTAAGTTGAGCTCTGTCCCTGGTCCTTGCCTCTTAAATTGTCAGTCTATCCTGTAAATTTCTTCGAGTCTTGGACGTTATATTCATGTCTTCTCTAGCCATTCTTTCCTCAGTTGTCATCAGCGAACTATTTAGCCATCTTAGCTACTGGACCAGTCTAGTGGGATATTTTAAAACTTTCTGCAGTTTATTTATGACTGACTTAAACAAGTGTGTACTCACCAATCGTAACTTAGATGAGGATAAGTTAGGTGAAGTTTCTATCATAATTTAACTAAATTCTACTAAATATTTAATAGAGCAGTTTAGTTTTATATAATATTACAGAAAATCGGTGATACATATTTTTATCTTATGTTCAGATTCATTTTCGAGGACTTTTTCATACATATTTTCTTCACTCTGCTTATTCTGCAGAAATGACAATTGTTTTTTAAGCCAAACTCGTCGGTTCGGCTTATTCGGCGAGACACACGCGCGCGCGCACACACACACACACATACACAATGGGGCCAAGAGCTGTGAATCGACCCCTGCAACCACAAATGGGTAAGAATACAGTTCTTATTGTATCATAGTTTCTAACCACCACTGATAAGTATAGTAAACTTTCTCGAAAAAAAATAATAAAATTGGTTCCACTTTGATACTAAAAATGACCCAAAATTGGCGCAAAACTGTCGTGATTTAATGGTGAAATGGGCCGAAAGGCCATAGTTGACGCGACTTAATTAACAGAAACAAAGTTTTTTTCGTTCGTTTCTCGCCATCTGTTATTAGTACATAAGTCCTGCACGGGAACTAGGCTAGACATGGCTCTGACACTGGAAGTGCCCCTAAATAGGTATCGCTGTGGAGAAGAGCGAGATTAGTAGCACCAACAACAGCGGTATTATTCTTAGTAATGGTCAGAGTGGCAGGAATTGCACATTCTTTAATTTCTTAACGTGTTTGAGTCTCACACTCAATATCTTCTATAGATCTCTCAGTTTGCACTCGACTGTACCTGGTCTGTGCTCCCAGATTTACATGATAGTGATCATTTCCCTGTCTTTATTACTTCTCATTCATATTCTCGCCCTCGAGTGTTTTGCCTACATTCCCTTGACAGCCTACATTACCTAAGATTTTTAGGCCTCCTAGACTTCTGCAGACCCTTAAACAGCACCTAAAACGTTGCCTAAGGTAACATCTTCTGATCAGCGGTCAAAGAAAAATCAGAAAATGAAACATCATCTTATTAAATGACCATACATTTTAAGCCTATAAAAGACCTAAAAACTATAGCCGATCTTTTCTCAAAAACCGTGCCTGATGGGACGACCTGAGAACAGTTTTGTAATGTGTCAAAATATTTGTGCAACACTCCAAGAATTCTCAATAAATAAATATAATAATAATAGAACGATCACTTTGTCGAAGGGAATTTATATAGTTTACATCGGAAAATTTTCTTCTGTTCTATTAAACACCAGAACTTAATTGTGTTGCGATATTAATATATGGCAAAAAAGTAATTATAAAAAGGAATCCTATCGTCCATTTATTTACAATCTCATTCTCTATGGGCTCCCAATATCTTTATAGATAAAATTTCAAATTTCAATTACTTTTTCTCTCCATTATCTCTTTTCATCTATAATACTAATGACATATAAAAATATTCTTGTTCTTTAATATTTATTCGGTAATTTTAATATTACAAAGTGGTTAAATAATAAGGGATTGAATTTAAAAGACGGGGAAAAAAACACTGCACCTTTAGTATAAGACTGCCTGAAATGCCTAGGCATACCTAGGCATACTATTGGCCTTCTTGTAATAATTATTTTATAAAATGTACAATTTTTTTTTTTTTTTTTTTTTTTAATTCATGTTAAGCGCTAAACCTATTTGGGTTATTCAGCGCAATACTTTGTGGAGGTTTGATCCTCCGTCTGCTGGGCGCGAGACAGACACGCTCTCTATTTGTACTCACCTATCCTTATAAAATGTACAAATACCATAAAATATGTAAACCCCACTTTGTAATATTATCAGAAATAAAGTTGATTGATTGATTAATGATTGGAATTCTGGTCTCGAGTCTCTATGTCTGTTCAATATATACTGTAGTGACACCTGTACTTGGTGTTGCTGCGACTTGGGCACAGCAACACATACATACTGCAGTGACACTAATTACTACAAAATCATATACTTAGTGGGCTCTCAATGACAAAAGCAGAACGTCACATAAAGTGAAACATTATGTCCTACTCAGGTATATACTAGACTTCAGAAAGAGGCCGTATTAACTCAATTTCTTCTCATATGACCATACAGGTCTTATGTCACATGTGACTAACACTTAGGGGCACATGTGTATTTTTCAGTTCACATGTAACCCACAGATTTAAAAGATATTAGATACCGTTTCAGCTCATGGATAATTATTAAATATTAAGCTAGAAAGAAGAGGTAATGAAGAAAGTCCATTGGAATGTAGGTGACGTAACAGTGAAGGTCATGCTGCTGGAGACTGTTTGACAGTGTCTAGGGAGAGACAAGGTTTTCCTTCCGTGTCTACACATACCTAGCAACAACACACAGGACTGTGAGTGAAACTGTACCCACTCTGGTGCAACTATGTACCCACGCTGGTGCAACTATGTACCCACTCTGGTGCAACTATGTACCCACGCTGGTGCAACTATGTACCCACGCTGGTGCAACTATGTACCCACTCTGGTGCAACTATGTACCCACGCTGGTGCAACTATGTACCCTCGCTGGTGCAACTATGTACCCACTCTGGTGCAACTATGTACCCACGCTGGTATCACATTGCACCCACACTGGTACAACATTGCACCCACACTGGTCCAACGTTGCACCCATACTGGTCCAACATTGCATCCACACTGGTACAACATTGCACCCACACTGGTACAACATTGCACCCACACTGGTACAACATTGCACCTACACTGGTACAACATTGCACCCACACTGGTACAACATTGCACCCACACTGGTACAACATTGCACCCACACTGGTACAACATTGCACCCACACCAACATTGCACCCACACTGGTACAACATTGCACCCACACTGGTACAACATTGCACCCACACTGGTCCAACATTGCACCCACACCAACATTGCACCCACACTGGTCCAACGTTGCACCCATACTGGTCCAACATTGCATCCACACTGGTACAACATTGCACCCACACTGGTACAACATTGCACCCACACTGGTACAACATTGCACCCACACTGGTACAACATTGCACCCACACTGGTACAACATTCACCTGAGGACTAATATTCCGCTACTGAGTGTTGTGATTATATCATAGAATGTGTTTTGCTTAAGCGGAAACTGACACTAATATATAAACAGAATCATGACGAGATACAACTACATTTTATGCTGAGGTATATATTCATAACTATGATAATTAAAATAAAATATTTGAGCTTGAGTGGACTACCATGTACCCCATTACTTTTATTTATAGTTCATGTGACTCGCTAAATGATTTTTAACACGATTTACTTTGAAGCAGGTGGGAAGCTGCTCTATCTCGCCTCAGCATCAAGACAAAATATATTAATATACTTTTAAATCACATAATTATGAGGAAAAATTCCCTGATATTAAATGTTTGTCTAAATTAACAAGGTGATTGACTAAACAGAGAAAAATAGAGAAGAAAAAGAGTCAGATTTCACAGGATCTTTTACTCTGGAAGTTCCACTTCTAACAATACTTATTCGGTATTCCTGAAATGGGACCTTCAAGAGATTGCCTGATTTTTTCTATTTTTCTGATTTAAATTTTTCGATTTTATTTCTCATAACTCGTTTAATCATTTTATAAATTTCAGGGTTTGTGTACAATAACAAGGACCAAATTCTTGGAACAACTGACATGTTCACGTGCAATATGACCAAAGATATTGAACTTATTCCCAGCATCCTGGAAGGGCTCTGATAACTTCCGAAATACTCAGTGGCGGAGCATCAAACATTAATGCAAGATGCCTACCAAGTGTGATGGTGCAGAGTTGACCATTATATATATACAATAGTGCGCAATTTTTAGTGTCCTTAAAGCACGTTATATAAATTTTAGTTTACCTCTTCTAATCTGCTTCTATATTTAACGAGTTATGTATCTTAGGGCCAAGATAGTACTATGTTTTGATTGCGTTATGAAACACATCGTTATTTGTATTTTCATAAGAAAGTAAAACCTCATAGGGACCAAACATTATTACATACTTTAGGGGTCTTAACCCATCGGGAGCCATACAGAACCTATGGAAATAAGAGGCGTTCAGACTCGATACAAGGAAGGGCAGCAATGATCCAGTTGTTTAGATGAAGAGCAGAGGTCTGGCAGCTTTGAGCAATACTACAGTACAAGTTCTCACTATTTTGGACTAATTTTACTGAGAACTAATGAGGGACAACTGAATTCCTACATGTTAAGTGCTACTGAAGTTTTATAGATATATGAATATTACTGAACGAAGGTTGATATAAACTATTCATGTAGTTTAGGTAAGAAAGTATCGTTGCAAAAATTACATTTTATTATTATTTTTGTATCATTTGACACAGCTTCAAGGAGAGGAAGTCTAAGACTTTCAGTTAAAGCAGATGCAGTAGTAACTCACTGTAATTAGATACCTCATTGTAATTATTAATTTCCATTAAATAACATTTATGTCCATATGGAATATTAACTTTCACTTCACCAAGAATTATGTATAGTTAATTTCATATCTGGCGAACCATTCATAAAACTATTTTTTTCAATTGAGAAGTGGGCTTCTCAAGCTCCCAAAAAAGTGATGCAACACCATCGTTGCAGAATATATGGTTGAGAACCGTAGGCGCCTGAGATCTCGTTCAGTTACCTGGAGGGAAGTATACCTGGAGGGAAGTACACCTGGAGGGAAGTATACCTGGAGCGTGTTCCGGGGGTCAACGCCCCCGAGGCCCGGACCATGACCAGGCTGATGAATTTAAACTTTTTAGTCTTTCCCTGCATAATAAAAAGGTATTTCTTAATGTTGCCAGGTGATACACAGTGTACTCAGGACCTGAGTAACACTGACACTTACTGCTAACAAGGTTCCTGCGTCGTCCAACAAGGTGGGTGTTTGCTTTTCTTGCAGATAACATCTCGAGTGATACTAACTGTTCTATACACCTGAGTGAAATGTAATATTAAATCAAGTCTGTATACATATCCAAGGTGACCCTCACCCTCCCATACAGTTATCACTAACCAGTCAGGTAACACAGCCCACACACAGTTACCACTCATCAGTCAGGTGATAACACAAGCTCCAGTTACCACTCAACAATTGCCATATCTATAAAGTAATGAGACAAGGATGTTCTTGGAATATACTGCAGCTCGAAAATCTCTTAAACAAAAAGTCCGTGGTGGAGTTTCCCTTGACTACTTAAGATGAAAAAAAATATATTCATATAACAAAAGAATCTGCTGAAAATATATTATCCACCTAAAAGGATTGACTTAAATGAACGCTTGTTTATTCTAGGAATGCAATCTTTCTCGAAATCGTAATTTACTTTTTATTGGAATTTTATATATACATATACATATACATAAATACACATGCATATAAATACACATACATATATATATATACATAAATATATATATATATATATATATATACATAAATATATATATATATATATATATGTCGTGCCGATTAGGTAAAACTTGCGATTTTGGCTTAAATAGCAACGCTCTTCTTGCCATATAAGACAAGTGAAAATTTGTGTATGCAATAATTTCGCCAAAATCATTCTGAACATAACGAAAAAAATATATTTCATTGTGTTTGTTTATTATTAAATTAATGTTAACGTATCTAAAATATATTTAGTTGGGTTAGGCTAAATTAAATTGCGCTTGTTGTAATAAGGTTAGGTAGGTTTTCAAAGTTTCTCTTGGTACAAAATTATAAATTCTTACATTAACATAAATGAAAAAAATATATCTTTAAACGTATAAGAGAAAATTTTAGAAAGGACTTAATTTTAGATGAGTTCTTGCTAATTGACCAGTTTTACCTAATCGGCACGACATATATATATATATATATATATATATATATATATATATATATATATATATATATATATATATATATATACTAATAAATATATATATATATATATATATATATATATATATATATATATATATATATATATATATATATATAAGTTTCAAATAATTTTATTAAATACGTAACAGTAAAAATAATAAGCGTATTGTCCACACAATGTCATATATCCGACCATGTGTGGTAGTATGAAGCCTCTATGACTTAGTATTACTGGGGCTAAGGAGTCCATAAACGTCATCAGCAACATAGATCAACGAAGTTTTAAGCGAGAAAATTTCTAATGAATATGAAAGGAGAATTATGGAGTCACTGGTACAATACAAAATGATGCTTATGGGGCGCCATAAGTTCTTCTGGGAGCCGCAGGAGCGCCTCCACGGCGTGAGGTTCCAAAGCCACCAGCAGGTGAACCACCGAAGCCACCAGCAGGTGAACCACCGAAGCCACCAGCAGGTGAACCACCGAAGCCACCAGCAGGTGAACCACCGAAGCCACCAGCAGGTGAACCACCGAAGCCACCAGCAGGTGAACCACCGAAACCACCAGCAGGTGAACCACCGAAGCCACCAGCAGGTGAACCACCGAAGCCACCAGCAGGTGAACCACCGAAGCCACCAGCAGGTGAACCACCGAAGCCACCAGCAGGTGAACCACCGAAGCCACCAGCAGGTGCTCCAGCAAACTGAGAAGCAGAACCTGAAGCAGCGCCGTATGATCCACGTCCACCTGCAGCAGCTGCGTCTTCCTGACGAGCTTTCTCGATCTGGGCGATAGCGTGGGCAGGAAGAGGATGGGGCGTGGGCAGCAGGTCAGACTCCACGCGGTAACCACCTTCATCTGCTACGAAGTTGAAAGCAGCGGGAGTTCCATCGGGA
Organism: Cherax destructor; assembly: GCA_009830355.1. Taxonomy (NCBI): domain Eukaryota; kingdom Metazoa; phylum Arthropoda; class Malacostraca; order Decapoda; family Parastacidae; genus Cherax; species Cherax destructor. Next base: position 185,290 of record WNWK01000337.1, on the reverse strand, counting down.
AAAGTAAATCTGAAACACAATACTATAATTAGATTCATTATTATCATAAGTAAATATATATTTGGAGAGAAAATATCTTATATACTAATACTGTACAAAATGTTAAAGATTACTCACGTCCATCCTCCCTGAGCTGCCACAGCACCAGTTGGACCCTGAGGGGCGCCTTGCTCCTGACGACTGATGCCATCACCAGTTTCAAAGTTAAAATTGTAGTTTCCATACTCATCAGGTCCTTGACGGTCGTCTCTTAAGATGGGGACTACGGGACCTGAAGGTCTGTAACTTCCGCTAGGAGAACTTCCACTTCCAGCTCCCCCGAAACCTGCACCAGCGGGCCCTCCGAAACCTGCACCAGCGGGCCCTCCGAAACCTGCACCAGCGGGCCCTCCGAAACCTGCACCAGCGGGCCCTCCGAAACCTGCACCAGCTGAGCCTCCGAAACCTGCCCCAAAGCCTCCTCTGGATCCCCCGAAGCCTCCACTTCCTCTGGCGGGTGCCCCGTAAGAAGTAGACGGAAGCCTATCGGCCCCCACAACAGCCAACAAGGTGAACAAAATCACTTTCTGCAAAACGAAAAACTATTATTTTCCGAAGTGTTCTAAAACGTAAGAGTCGTGTAATGGCAACAGTTTTATTTACGTTGGCTTTTAACCAAGAAAAAAAATACAAAAAAAAAAAGGATACAAAATTTTACTGACATGCTTTGCAAAGCGTTGCACAAATAGAATCTAGTATTCTAAAATATTATGTCACTGCTGTACCTTGAGAAGATACAAGACTGGTACTAAAGTTACAAAGATATCTTACCGGGATCATGTTGGAGTCGGAGACAGCTCAGAGTGGCGCATAACAAGTGAGTCGACTCTTATATACCCGGCCAGACCATCACTATCAGAAAGGTGAAGGACGCATGGAAAACAGATCAGGTTTGTGTATGGTCTCAGACGAGATCTTACACAAACCTGATCTCTTTTCATTGTTTAACAATGAAAAATTCCTTTACTAGAGGACACCATTCATATATCTGCTACATATGTTTATGTATGCAAAATATATACAGAATGACCCAGATCATCATAGTCTCGACAGTGTTGACCTAGAAGATAACAAGATAATGACAGGTTTTTACTGATATAACTACCGAGCAGACACTACGATATTTATCACATGCACGTGTGAGTGTACTTTCCTATATGTACCCACCTACATGTGGTTGCACGGGGTGATTCTTAGCTCCTGGCCCCGCCTCAGTGCTGGCCATTGCTGGGTTCACTCTCCTGGCTTCGAGAGCCTTATCGTACTTCTTAAAGTCATGTATGGATCCAGCCTCATCTACTCCAATATCTAGGTCATTCCACTTCCTAACAAGATAACTACCAATTCCTCTAAGTATTTTCTACATTGTTATATCACCCCTGGTCGTCCTTTTCTCTCATGTCATCAGGTTCAGCTTCTTTATTCTTTCATTGGATATATTCCTTAGCTCCGGGACTAGTCTCGTAAATTTCTTCATTTTATCCAATTTTTTGACATGCTTGATAAGGAGTGGGTTCCATACTGATTTATAATATTTCAATATGAGCCTGACTCGTGCCATTTAGTGTCGTGAATGCTTCCTTGCTTAGATTTCTAAAAGCTAGGTTAACATTTACCAGAAGCGCATTTGCTGCAGTATTTATTCGATTGACTTGCGCCTCAGGCGATATGCGGGGTTTGCAGCCTTTGTGCCCCCGACCCTGTACTCCCTCTGCGGTCTTAGTTGCCCATCCCTAAACTTCATAACCTTCCACTTGCTGGGGTTAAATACCAATAGCCACTTACCAGAATACACCTGCAGCGTGTTCAGGTCTATTTGTAGCCTTTCACTGTTTTCCCCAGTTTGCATTGTATTTAGTTACACAGCTGTGTACAAGGATACCTTCGACTATTCCTTCCATCATGTCATTCACGCAATTAAGAAATAGTACCTGTCCCGGTACTGAACTCTGGAACTCGCTAGTCACTCGCGTTCATTCCTACACCTCTTTTGGGATGGTAACAGGGAAAAACAACTAGTTAAATATTCCTTGATTCACTGTAGTGTCTTTCCTGTTACACCTGCCTGCTTCTCTAGTTTTTGTACCAGTCTCTTGCACACTACTAATCTACAACAAAAGCCTTCTTACAGTCCAAAAGTATACAGTCCACCCAAGCTCCTCTCACCTGCCTCATCTCTATTACCTTCTCGTTAACCTCTTGTACCGTAGGTTTCAGGAACAGGATTTACTGTTCGTAAAGTTGTGTTGGTTGCCGTTTATGAACACTCCTTACTAGGTGCTACAGCACTTCTGTTTGTGTACGTTTGTATGTACCTGTACGTGTGTGCGTGTGTGTGTGTGTGTGTGTGTGTGTGTGTGTGTGTGTGAGTGGGTGCAGCATTCAAACGATGCAATTTTCTCAGAAGATAAAATGTTTGCGCTGTTTTTTTTTGTTTTCACTTACAAGGTGACGATACCAAACGTTATAATTATGTCTGCCCTCACAACGCATAATTGAACGGTGTTCAGCGATCTCAGATGAAACAAATAACTTTCACATACAAGTGAGAGAAAATAACTAAGTATATTTTAAGCGTAATCCTCTAGTTATATTCACCTAGTTACACTCTGCTGTAATTACCTAATTGTGGTTGCGGTCGTGACCCAACTCCTGACCTGGTCTCCAGTGCTTACAACTTGTTTTACTAGGTAACTAGCGTATCCAGGAACGTGGTAGGAAGGTTTTAAAGACTATACGCCTATTTTGTTTATTAAATCTGGGACTTTGAGGCCATATGGGGCGGATATTATGATATCTAAGAGGATAATCAAGAGGTAATTGGAATCAGTAAACATCAGTCAAGTAACGGAGGAAGATGGCAGATCAAAGACATCTTTCATTAGCATCTGTTGAATTTATTGTTTCCCTGTCATACTTAATGATAAAACTATGATTTTTGCTTTCAACATTTTCTCGTCGAGGTTATTATTCTTCCTGACCATCTCGAGGTTGAGAAACTACTACTTAAAATCCCTTTGGCCTATTTGTGTTTAATATTTGCTTCCCTATTGCCGGTCCCAGTCTCTCAAATTACCCGTCTATTCTGTCAAGGTCTTCCAGTGTGTCGTATTTCTTCCCTTGTCATTTTCTCATTTATCCCCAGCATCAGCATCACTTTGTTTAGCACTCTACGAGTCCAGTCTTGTGGCCAATCTCAAACTTATTCGTGTTTCTCAACTCCTCACGAGCGTCACACAATGGCATCGTGAACAATCCAGTCATTTCACTTCCTAACCCCCGCTAGACTAGACTCATTAACATTTTTAACCTTTATCTAGCCTTTGTTTCTCATTTCTCACTCAATGTTTTCCCTATCCATTCCTCTGCTTATCTTTTAACACTGTAATTATGTGATCCTGGTTCTCATCTCTTCCAAAACCGAAAGTTTTAGCTCCATTAGTATTAATTCGGTCTATTTTGTTTCGACTATTCGAAATCCACCAGAGTATCTCCAATTTCTGGACATGACTGCTCAGATAATGCTCCAAGTATCGCCTCCATGGTAGGTCTGATGTGTGTCTTACAAGGGACCTTGAAAGTCAGATTTTAGCTGCAAGAACGAGTACGTTGCTGTAGTTCCAGCTGATTTATGGCTCCAGTGATGTGTCTGGTCTGATGGTTGCCCATGTTGATGTAGTTCCACTGATTTATGCCTCCAGTGATGTGTCTAGTCTGATGGTTGCCCATAGATCGAGTCTGTATTTCATATCTTGCCTTTTCTTTTTCCCAGCATCAGTAATCTTGGTTTAGAAACACTTAAGCAAACACTAGGAAATAACGTTTCGGTCCTGGTCTCAGGACCGAAACGTTTTCTAATATGTCCTAATGTTTGCTCACGAGTCTTTCTGAACCAATTTGTCGGTATATATTACCAACGTTTATACCATCAATAAACTTGCACGTGCTGAGCTCATTAAAGTTAGGTTAGGTAAGGTTTGTCAGGGAACGGGACAAGTGGGTTTTTTTTTTTTTTTTTCAAGAAGTCGGCCGTCTCCCACCGAGGCAGGGTGACCCAAAAATAAAGAAAATCCCCAAAAAGAAAATACTTTCATCGTCATTCAACATTTTCACCACACTCATACATAATCACTGTCTTTGCAGAGGAGCTCAGATACGACAGCTGAGAATTGTCCCTCCCAGCTGTCACTATCCCAGACCCCTCCTTTAAAGTGCAGGCATTGTACTTCCCATATATATATATATATATATATATATATATATATATATATATATATATATATATATATATATATATATATATATATATATATATATATATATATATATATATACATACATATATATATATATACTATATATATATATATATATATATATATATATATATATATATATATATATATATATAAACACGTGGGCCATTTCCCACTAAGGTAGGGTGACCCAAAAGAAAAAGAAAACTTTCATCATCGTTCAGCACTTTCACCTCACTCATACATAATCACTGTCTTTGCAGAGGCACTCAGATACGACAGTTTAGATGTCCCTCCAAGGTGCCAATATCCCAAATCCCTCCTTTAAAGTGCATGCATTGTATTTCCCATTTCCAGGGCTCAAATCCGGCTAACCGGTTTCTCTGAATCTCTTCACAAAATATTACCCTGCAAACACTCCAACAGCTCGCCAGGTCCCAAAAACCATTCGTCACCATTCACTCCTATCTAACACGCTCACGTACGTTTGCTGGAAGTCCAAGCCCTTCGCCCACAAAACCTTTTATCCACTTTCTCCAACCTTTTCAAGCCCGACCCCTACCCCGCCTTTCTTCCCCTACAGATTTATACGCTCTCCAAGTCATTCTACTTTGTTCCATTCTCTCTAAATGACCAAACCACCTCAACAGCCCCTTTTCAGCCCTCTGAATGATACTTTTAGCAACTCCACACCTCCTAATATTTACACCACACATTACCCTTAGACACGACATCTCCACTGCCTCCAGTCGCCTCCTCGCTGCAGCATTTACAACCCAAGTTTCACACCCATATAAGAGTGTTGGTACCACTATACTTTCATGCATTCTCTTTTGTGTGTCTCCAAATATTCCTCAACGCACCACTCACCTTATATATATATATATATATATATATATATATATATATATATATATATATATATATATATATATATATATATAAATATATATATATATATATATATATATATATATATATATATATATATATATATATATATATATATATATATATATATATATATATATATAAGGTATAGGATGATACCCAATTTCCGGCAGATTCCGATATATTTCCTGTACATTTTTTAATTTTAAAATTATAATGTATTCAATATATGAGAATGTTTATTACACAAGAACTAATGGGAATTAAATAACAAAGGAAGGTTAAATATTAAATAACTTACTCATTACTTGGGCTGTTGTGTTAGTTACTAGTTGTCAAAGGAACTTGTCTATAATGAGTGTGTGTATGCGTACGCACGGACAAACACATCAGGAGCTATGAATCGACCCCTGCAATCAAAATTGGGTGAATACAATTAGACAAGTACACACACACACACAAATTCGCCTGTGTGCAATGTGTGTGCGATGTGTGTGTGTATTGTGTGCTCGCGATGTGTACTCACCTAATTGTACTCACCTAATTGTGGTTGCAGGGGTCGAGACTCAGCTCCAGGCCCCGCCTCTTCGCTGTCTGCTACTGGGTCTCTGCTCTCCCTGCTCCATGAGCTTTATCATACCTTGTCTTAAAACTATGTATGGTTCCTGCCTCCACTATATCTTTCTCTAGACTATTCCACTTCCTGACTACTCTGTGGCTGAAGAAATGCTTCCTAACATCCCTTTGACTCATCTGAGTCTTCAGCTTCCAGTTGTGTCCCCTTGTTTCTGTGTTCCCTCTCTGAAACATCCTGTCACTGTCTACCTTGTCAATTCCCCGCAGTATTTTGTATGTCGTTATCATGTCTCCTCTGACCCTTCTTTCCTCCAGTGTTGTTAGTCCTATTTCCCTCAACCTTTCTTCATAAGACAGACCCCTGAGTTGTGGAACTAACCTTGTCGCAAACCTTTGCACTTTCTCTAGTTTCTTTACGTGCTTGACCAGGTGTGGGTTCCAGACTGGTGCTGCATATTCTAGTGTGTGTGTGATTGTGTGTGTGTGATGTGTGTGTGTGTGTGTGTGATGTGTGTGTGTGTGATGTGTGTGTGTGTGTGATGTGTGTGTGTGTGTGTGTGTGTGTGTGTGTGTGTGTGTGTGATGTGTGTGTGTGTGTGTGATGTGTGTGTGATGTGTGTGTGTGTGTGTGATGTGTGTGTGTGTGTGTGTGTGTGTGTGTGTGATGTGTGTGTGTGTGATGTGTGTGTGTGTGTGATGTGTGTGTGTGTGTGTGTGTGTGTGTGTGTGTGTGTGTGTGTGATATGTGCGAGGTGTGTGTCCGTCTGTGCTTACACATACACACATTCACTATCATTATTATTATAATAAAAAAGAAGCGCTAAACCAGCATTCACTATGAACAAGTACCTCTGACAACCAGTAACTAACACAGCACACCAAGTAATAACATTATCGTCTCAGAGAAATTAAGTTATTTAATATTTAACCTATAAATTTGATTATGGGAATGAAGGTTGTTCCTGTGCTTGTGCAGTCACTTTACTTGATGTCGTCCTTCATCAAGCACTGTATTAGTTTCTCTGCCTCTTGTTCGTCCCCATTCGAAAGTGTTTGTAGAATCTAATTCTCCTTCATGACCAGCCCGTGCATATATACTCTGTTTACGTTATCCTGATCACTTGTATCATCTTTATGACCCTAAAACCTATATAATAAATACTTAAGTAAAATTGGCTCTATCAGTCGTTGCTTTTTTTTATTAAGTTCTTAATAACACGATTGCAAGCAAACCACGGAACGGGTGGAGTTTGAACCCCACCCGTTCCATGGTTTATGTTCCTTTAATCTTTGTCTTCAGAATCTAGTTGCTGACCCTTAATCAGCCGGCCTTTTCATTTCACTCGTTTATTTGTTTTCCCTCTGATTTTGGGAGGTTCCGAAGATTGGAACATATTCCTTCTTCTTTAACCTTTTTCAAAATTTCTTATGTCTGCTAAGGACGTGCGCTTCCACTTCCTTGAGAATTTTCAATCACACTCACATTCTAAGTACACTACCTGGAGTCTACCTGGTGGGCATTCCGGAGGTCAATGCCCAAGCGGCCCAGTCCACCACCAGGCTGATAGCTCTAAACTGATGAAGGAAACACTTGCGAAACATTTGGGTGTCTATACTGTGGAAAAGTTACACCAGCCAGTGGTTTCCTCAGTCCAATACAGAGAAGAACGGTGAAGATGAGGAGTTTGAGGTAATCAGTCCCTCAGCCTGTAATGTATTCAGTCCATCAATTTTAATAAAAGTATAGCATATGCTCGGAGAAAGGGCTTATATACTGCAGACAGGCCAGGGAAGCAGTCTGATACAAGGAAATATTCTACGCTTGCCTATGCTATAGGCATGACGTACTTCCACCTATCCGTTTTTCCATGGTGACACCGCCTACGACTGCTTCATCTCGCCTGTCTACGGTATATAATTCCCTTCTTCGAACAGATGCTGTACTTTCATCAATATTGATAAACTGAACATATCGACTTTAGGCTGAGGGACTGGTTACCTCAAACTCCTGTATTGGACTGAGGAAGCCACTGACTGGTTAAACTTTCCACAATGAAGATACCTAAGTGTTGCAATCATCTGATCCATTTATATTACTAAGGCTCTAACTTGTCTGATGGCGTAGGATAACCAGTAATATTTACGAAGAGTGCAATACAAGGGGCACCTACCGGATACAGCTAGCATTTCAATTGCAGATTTATACGCACTTGCACCTGTCATCAACATTGGTTCTCATCCCTCGTCTTCCTTTGTTGAAGTGACTGCTCTCACAGTGCAACATGAGCTCTTCGCAACAAGCTCATCACATTTAGCACCGTGTTGTGTCTCCTGCAAGAAGATAGTCTTTCCTGGGTCCCGAAGCATTGTGCAGTTAGGGGACACAAGAGGAAGTAATCAATCGCTCAACCTGGAACTCTGTGTTCAATACCTTAGACCTAGTCAGCGATTATGAATAAAAGGGGAAAAACTACTGTTTATTAGTATGCTCAGAACTACATCGTACGCTTGATAAATAAAATGGTTGAATTTGAGTGTTGCCATGACTACCACACTGCTATAATATATATTAATACTTCAACTCTTGAAACTAGCAATGAAACAGTTGCCATGATTGCAAACAAACCACGGAACGGGTGGGGTTTAAACCCATAGCGATCTTTATGACTCGCTCGCCGTGAGTTCAAATCCCACCCGTTCCGTGGTTTACTGTGCTTTTAGATCATATGGGGCAATATCCCTAATGTTAAATGTAAGTTTAAATTACCAAGAAGATGAAATTATGACAAATACAAGATGCACCCAAACTCGGAGAATCCGGAAATGACAATTGGTCGTAATGGAGAGGAAATCGTCAGGGTCTCGGGTAGGAGGTCTGGTTCTTAACGAAGTACAGAGTAGGGAGAGGCAGGGGCGGGGGAGTTCCAATTAAGTCGCTAAGTACAAAAAACTGACAAGTTGTTTGTAATGCAACTTAATAAAGTATCGATGAAGTATGAAATATTAATAATAATGAATTTTAAATGCTAAACCCATGTGGGTTATTCAGCAAAAGACGTGGTGGAGGCTTGATCCTCTGTGAACGCCAAACATATGCGCTTCCTATTTGTACCCGGCCATATGGCCGGGTACAAATAGGAAAGAGTGTACCCGCCATATGGCCGGGTACACTCTTTCTCGACTCTGAGTTAGTTGGTTTGAACCTACGGCGTTCGAATGATGAAATACGATTTTAGAAAAAAGTGACAAAGAACGCCAAACGTGATTCAATTTTCACACACAGATTTCAGAGGACCTTCTACAATGGAAGACCTCTCTTGTCTTCTAGCACTGCTTGTTATTATTCATGGGAAAAGCTAAACCCGTGAGGGTCATGCAGTTTCTAACAATACTACGTTATGACTCACGAAATCGTAATGACACGATTGCAAACAAACCATACCACGGGTGGAGTTATACCACGGGTGGGGTTATACCACGGGTGGAGTTATACCACGGGTGGAGTTATACCACGGGTGGAGTTATACCACGGGTGGAGTTATACCACGGGTGGAGTTATACCACGGTGGAGTTATACCACGGGTGGAGTTATACCACGGGTGGAGTTATACCACGGGTGGAGTTATACCACGGGTGGGGTTATACCACGGGTGGAGTTATACCACGGGTGGAGTTATACCACGGGTGGAGTTATACCACGGGTGGAGTTATACCACGGGTGGAGTTATACCACGGGTGGAGTTATACCACGGGTGGAGTTATACCACGGGTGGAGTTATACCACGGGTGGAGTTATACCACGGGTGGAGTTATACCACGGGTGGAGTTATACCACGGGTGGAGTTATACCACGGGTGGAGTTATACCACGGGTGGAGTTATACCACGGGTGGAGTTATACCACGGGTGGAGTTATACCACGGGTGGGTTATACCACGGGTGGAGTTATACCACGGGTGGAGTTATACCACGGGTGGAGTTATACCACGGGTGGAGTTATACCACGGGTGGAGTTATACCACGGGTGGAGTTATACCACGGGTGGAGTTATACCACGGGTGGAGTTATACCACGGGTGGAGTTATACCACGGGTGGAGTTATACCACGGGTGGAGTTATACCACGGGTGGAGTTATACCACGGGTGGAGTTATACCACGGGTGGAGTTATACCACGGGTGGAGTTATACCACGGGTGGAGTTATACCACGGGTGGAGTTATACCACGGGTGGAGTTATACCACGGGTGGAGTTATACCACGGGTGGAGTTATACCACGGGTGGAGTTATACCACGGGTGGAGTTATACCACGGGTGGAGTTATACCACGGGTGGAGTTATACCACGGGTGGAGTTATACCACGGGTGGAGTTATACCACGGGTGGAGTTATACCACGGGTGGAGTTATACCACGGGTGGAGTTATACCACGGGTGGGTTATACCACGGGTGGAGTTATACCACGGGTGGAGTTATACCACGGGTGGAGTTATACCACGGGTGGAGTTATACCACGGGTGGAGTTATACCACGGGTGGAGTTATACCACGGGTGGGTTATACCACGGGTGGGTTATACCACGGGTGGGGTTATACCACGGGTGGAGTTATACCACGGGTGGGAGTTATACCACGGGTGGAGTTATACCACGGGTGGAGTTATACCACGGGTGGAGTTATACCACGGGTGGGTTATACCACGGGTGGAGTTATACCACGGGTGGAGTTATACCACGGGTGGAGTTATACCACGGGTGGAGTTATACCACGGGTGGAGTTATACCACGGGTGGGGTTATACCACGGGTGGAGTTATACCACGGGTGGAGTTATACCACGGGTGGAGTTATACCACGGGTGGAGTTATACCACGGGTGGAGTTATACCACGGGTGGAGTTATACCACGGGTGGAGTTATACCACGGGTGGAGTTATACCACGGGTGGAGTTATACCACGGGTGGAGTTATACCACGGGTGGAGTTATACCACGGGTGGGGTTATACCAAGGGTGGGGTTATACCACGGGTGGGGTTATACCAAGGGTGGGGTTATACCACGGGTGGGGTTATACCACGGGTGGAGTTATACCACGGGTGGGGTTATACCAAGGGTGGGGTTATACCAAGGGTGGGGTTATACCACGGGTGGGGTTATACCACGGGTGGGGTTATACCACGGGTGGGGTTATACCACGGGTGGGGTTATACCACGGGTGGGGTTATACCACGGGTGGGGTTATACCACGGGTGGGGTTATACCGCAACTTTCCGCTTCTGAATTGCCAGTATCAGGGATCAGACAGAAATAATTCGGTAACTATGTATTGAACGGTAGTAAAATTCTATGATTGAAATACTGTAAAAGGATGAATTTAGCCAGTTAGGTAACAATATATATTTAATGGTTTAAATTAGAATGATCATTACAAAATAATAACGGAAAACTGGTCAATTACACGTTCTAAATATATATTTTTTCCAGTTAATAAATTTTCATTCAACTTCGCACGAGCTGAGGTCTAGGATTTGTAGTTGAAGCAGATATATTTGTTGCTTGTTTTATTATACATTCTTGACTCGTCAATAATGTTGTTGTTTCCAGTTATTAGTTAACATTACACAAGAACTAATATCTGGGGTGAGGGCAGATTTTCCGAACCAGCGAGAGAATCATTTTTCTTAATTTACCAGACGAGTGACGCAACAATCTGGAACAAAAACAACCCAGCCTAAAGTCTTCAAACATTTTTTATTACGACGTCTAATGTAGGAAGGTTGTATAGCCTCACCTGCATGAAAGACCACAAAATGTACATGTAGTAATCACTGTAGGTTCCTGAAGCTAGTAGATGACTCTCAGATACTCTCATTCCGCCTCTGGTAAATAATGTGTGTGTGTTCATACATAAGACGGGATTAATTGTGTGCATTGAACACCTAGTGGTGGTGTTTAGTGGAGACAGGACGTGAGTTGCACAGTGGTACTTTACGGCCCACCTGGTGGTGGGGGTTTAGTCTCGCTGGAGGTAATATTTCCACTGATAGTTATTGTTCTATACACCTAGTTGAGAGTAAAACTTTAAATATTTAATTCACATATGAAAACTTGTCCAGGAGGATGGCAACAACTACCACACAGCAACCACTCACCACAGACACAACAACCACTCACCACAGACACAACAACCACTCACCACAGACACAACAACCACTCACCACAGACATAAGATAATGGAGGAAGACACTGTGGAGAGCTGCGTAGGTCGACCAAAAAAAAAACCTCACGGTGCAGTTCCCATGATCACTTGAGTATACTTAAGTAATCATGAAAAACATATATTTGATCACTGACAAAATATGATGAACGCATAGACTATCCTCCATCTAAAAAAACATTATTAAAAAAGTAATTTTTGTTTCATAAGTTTTTCTAGGAATAAGATTTTTTCCTGGAAATCATTATATATTATTGGAGTTTAAAAGTAATGTATATTTCAGATCATTTTATTTTTACTAAATACGTAATAGTAATAAGCGTATTGTCCACGCGACGGCAGATAACATTAAATGTGAGAAGATAAAACTTAACTAACTTAGCCTTACTGGCACATGAACGTCATCAAAAACACAGATCAACGAGGTTTCAAGCGAGAAAATTTCTAATGAATATGACAGGAGAATTATGGGGCCACTGGTACAATATAGTGATGCTTATGGGGCGCCGTAAAGTCTACTGGGCGTCGCAGGAGCGCCTCCAACACTTGGGCTTCCAAAGCCACCACCAGGTGCGCCGCCAAAACCACCACTAGGTGCGCCGCCAAAACCACCACCAGGTGCGCCGCCAAAACCACCACCAGGTGCGCCACCAAAGCCCCCACCAGGTGCGCCGCCAAAACCACCCCCAGGTGCGCCGCCAAAACCACCACCAGGTGCGCCGCCAAAACCACCACCAGGTGCGCCGCCAAAACCACCACTAGGTGCGCCGCCAAAACCACCACCAGATGCGCCGCCAAAACCACCACCATGTGCGCCTCCAAAACCACCACCATGTGCGCCGCCAAAACCACCAGTAGGTGCGCCGTATGATCCACGTCCACCTGCAGCAGCTGCGTCTTCCTGACGAGCCTTCTCGATCTGGGCGATAGCGTGGGCAGGAAGAGGATGGGGCGTGGGCAGCAGGTCAGACTCCACGCGGTAACCACCTTCATCTGCTACGAAGTTGAAAACAGCGGGAGTTCCGTCAGGGAAAGTAAATCTGAAAACACAACACTGCAGTTAGATTCATTATCACAAGTGAATTTTCCACATTTCAAGAAAAAACATTATACCCTTAGTCTGTGATTAACTGTTTAACTATAAATTACTCACGACCACCCTCCCTGTGCTGCCACAGCGCCAGTTGGACCCTGAGGGGTGCCTTTCTCGTGACGACTGATGCCATCACCAGTTTCAAAGTTGAAATTGTAGTTTCCATACGCATCAGGTCCCTGACGGTCGTCTCTTAAGATGGGGACTACGGGACCTGAAGGTTTGTAGCTTCCACTGAAAGAACTTGCGCTTCCAGCTCCCCCAAAACCAGCACCAACTGAACCTCCAAAGGCTCCACCAGCCGGCCTTCCAAAGCCTCCTCCAGAACCTCCGTAGGCTCCACCAGCTGGCCTTCCAAAGCCTCCTCCAGAACCTCTGAAGGCTCCACCAGCTGGCCTTCCAGGGTGTCCCCCAACAGAACCTCCGAAGGCTCCACCGGCCGATCCTCCAAATCGTCCTCTGGCTGAGGTCCCAAAGCCTCCTGATGTTCCTCCAAAACCAGCTGCCGAGCTTCTAACTGACGAAGTACCGAAGCTTCCACTTGTTCTAGCGGGTGTTCCGTAAAAAGTCGACGGGAGGTTTTCTGCCCCCACAAGAGCCAACAAGGTGCATAATATCACTTTCTGCAGAACAAAAAAAAAACAATATGCTTAACTTTGCGAAGTCTTCTAAATTTAGCTTAAAAGACATTAACATCACTTTTGCACTGCTTTCTTATAGGTTTTGAAAGAAGTTTTGTCAATTTTAAAGTGATTTAAAAAACAACTGAAGAGTTATATAAAGCGTTGCACAAACAGAAGCTGACACAAACAATTTCAATCGCGTCTAAACATTGTTCATACATTTGAGACTGGTACCAAAGGTAGAAGTATATCTTACCAAGATCATGTTGGCGTCAAGAGACAGCTGAGAGTGGCGTATCACAAGTGGGTCGACTCTTATATACCCGGCCAGATCATCTCCATCAGAAAGGTGAAGGACGCATGGAAAACGAATTAGGTGTGTGTATGATCTCACAGGAGGTCTTACACAAAACTGATCTCTTTTTTTCACTGTTTCAACAACACAGAAAAACCGTTTTTGAAAAAAAAGGTTATTTTGACAAGTCAGATACCTTTATATACATACATAATGAACCAAATCGTCGTATCTCAGCTGTGTTTACCTACAAAATATCAAAATTATGACAGTGGCAGCAGGAAACAGGTTGTTACTGACATAATTGCCTAGCAGACACTACGATAGCAATCACGTGTGTGTGTGTGTGTGTGTGTGGGTGTTTGTGTGTGTGTGTGGGGGGGGGTTGTAAGTAATTACCTATTTGTGATTGCAAGGACAAAGTCTCAGCTCCTGGACTGGCCTATCCTCTTACCGCTATTGCGTTTCCCTTCTGGCTGCCTGAGCCTTATTATACCTCTGCTTAAAACTACGCACGAGTCCTGCCTCTACCACTTCGCAGTCTACGTCGTTCCACTTCCTTACAACTAACATCCCTATGAATCATCTGTTTTTAACTTCCAGTTGTGTTCTCATGTACCTGAGATCTACCTCTAACAAACTTGCCTTCTCCCTGTCAATTCCTCTCAGTATTTTCAGTGCAGGATTCAAGGCACCCTTGATACTTCTGTCTAATGTTGTGCTCCTTTAGCCTTTTATATCTCTGATTATTGTGTGGTTTGTGTGCGCTGTTTGGTTTTGTATGGGTATGGTGTGATATGGTTGTGTGTAGGGGTGTGCTGACAATGGTTGGGTATATGTGGTGTGTGAATGTGTGGGGTGGGTGGGTGGAATGGTTGGGTGATGTGTATGTGTTGGATGTGTGTGGGTGGGTGGGGGTGGGAGTGTGGGTTGGGTGATGGTATGTGTGGGATGTGTGTGGGCTGGGTATGGAGTATGATGGGGTGTGGGGGTGAGTACGTGTGTGGTGTCATGGGATGTGGGTTATGTGTGTGGGGGTGAGGTTGGGTGTTGGGTGAGTGTGTGTGTGTCGGGTGTGTGTGTGTGTCGGGTGTGTGTGTGTGTGTCGGGTGTGTGTGTGTGTGTCGGGTGTGTGTGTGTGTGTGTGTGTGTGTGTGTGTGTGTGTGTGTGTGTGTGGTGTGTGGTGTGTGTGTGGTGTGTGTGTGTGTGTGTGTCGGTGTGTGTGTGTGTGTGTCGGTGTGTGTGTGTGTGTGTCGTGTGTGTGTGTGTGTGTGTGTCGGTGTGTGTGTGTGTGTGTGTGTATGTGTGTGTGTGTGTGTGTGTCGGTGTGTGTGTGTCGGTGTGTGTGTGTCGGGTGTGTGTGTGTGTCGGGTGTGTGTGTGTGTGTTTGTCGGGTGTGTGTGTGTGTGTTTGTCGGGTGTGTGTGTGTGTGTCGGATGTGTGTGTGTGTGTGTGTGTGTCGGTGTGTGTGTGTGTCGGGTGTGTGTGTGTGTGTCGGGTGTGTGTGTGTGTGTCGGGTGTGTGTGTGTCGGGTGTGTGTGTGTGTCGGGTGTGTGTGTGTCGGGTGCGTGTGTGTCGGGTGTGTGTGTGTGTCGGGTGTGTGTGTGTCGGGTGTGTGTGTGTCGGGTGTGTGTGTGTGTCGGGTGTGTGTGTGTCGGGTGTGTGTGTGTCGGGTGTGTGTGTGTGTACTCACCTAATTGTACTCACCTAATTGTGGTTGCAGGGGTCGATTCACAGCTCCTGGCTCCGCCTTTTAACTGGTCGCTACTGGGTTACTCACTCCCTGCTGTGTGTGTATGTGTGTTTGTGTGTGTGTTGGGCTGGGGGGAGGAGGGTCCTATATATACATCATTGAAAAAGTACAATTTCCTCGAGAGTCAAATATCTACACGTTTTTCCTTAACATGGTTGCTATCACAACCATTAATTTAACCATGTGCAACGCTCGTAAATATCTGTAAAAAATACTTTCCCGACCGAAGCAAAACATTGATTTTGTAGGAGTAATTACCTAGCTGTATTCTGCTAGAACTACGTCTTGTATTCACCTAGATGAAATTACTTTGTGGTTGAGGCAGTCAGGGTTCAATTCTTGGTTTTGTAAGGTCATATATCCGGTCTTAATTATGTAGTTACCCATGAAACCTGTCCTACCCAGCTTTGAAACTGTGGATGACGTTTTTCAGGATCTTGTCCAACACATTCTTAACCTCCGAGGCTGAAAAAGTTCTTCCTAAAATCCCTTTCGGAAATTTATCTCTTACGATTGTGCTTCTCTTGTCCCCGCATTTTTTTTTATCCTTGTCCTGCAAGTTCTTCGAAAATATCTCCGTTTCGTTATTCATTGTATATTCTTCGTATATTCATTGACACACACACACACGTGTACGTCGTGCCGAATAGGTAAAACTTGAGATTTTGGCTTAAATAGCAACGCTCTTCTTGCCGAATAAGGCAAGCGAAAATTTGTGTATGAAATAATTTCGCAAAAAATATTCTGAACCTATCGAAAAACATATTTCATTGTGTTTATTTATTATTAAATTATTGTAAACTTATCTAAAAATAGATTTAGTTGGATTAGGCTAAATTAAATTGCGCTTGTTATAATAAGGTTATATAAATTTTCTAAGGTTTTGGTACAAAATTACTTTTTACATTAAATGAAAACAAATATATCTTTAAACGTATAAGAGAAAATTTTAGAAAGGGCTTAATTTTAAACGAGTTCTTGCTAATTGACCAGTTTTACCTATTCGGCACAACATACATACATAAACAGTACTGATTCTTGTGTCACTTCATTCCTTATTACTTTCCTAATCAACGTTGTCTACAGTTTCCTTAATATCAGCTTATATCTCCAACATATGAATTAATATCCGGATTGGAAAGTTATCACATACTATTCTGGCGTCCACAGAAAAAAACAATACAGCAAGTGTCACTTAACGTGGTCGATAGGTTCTTGAAAACGAAACTAATTTTACCATAGGATAATTTATATAAACCTCAGGAGTGCACAGTGCACCTATAGCACTCATTGCAGCAGGATTAAATCAAGGACTGTTTACAAAGTTAAAACTGTAAAGAGAACCTCTTACAACCACACAATTCAAAAACAAACAATAACAAATATGGCAGCACGCACGCACGCACATCACACACACACGGACAATTTAGACACGCCATCTAACCTAACATGCACATCTTTGGGATGTGGGAGGAAACTGGAGTACCCAGAGAAACCCACACAGACATGGGGAGAAAATACAAACTCCCCACAGACAGTGGCCCCTACCGGAAATCGATTTTTTCCATTGATGTTATAACGAAACGACGTTAAGCGAGGACTTACTGTACATCCATTTATATCCTGCTTATCCTCCTTTACTCTGTCATAGAACTATCAGGCTTGAGAGACGAGATTTCCATTCTTGAACTAGATGGTTCCCTACTCGGTTTATGTTCTCCTGAACATTGAACATTATACAGGTCAAGACACTGGCCTATAAAGCCAACCATAACTTGCCTGTCTCGCTTTGTTAATAGCAGTATGATCGCTCTTTTCCAGCATACTAGTAACTATTAGGTTTCCAACAATTTATAAATTCTTTACAGTAGATCCCATGCTTTTCTGTCATCGTCCTCCGCCAGGTCACTATCTGAAAAAGACCCGGGCCGGGACAAGACCGGCGAACCTACTACAATACAATCGTCCTCTTAGTTCTTCCTACGCCCTCCACACTCACCACCTTATTTTTTATCCCTTACAATAATTTTTCTATTAATACTTCGGTTCAAGTTTTGTTTTTCATTCTTTCTCGTTTTCTAATTGGCAGCCTTTGACTGTCTTCTAGTGACTACCCTTAAACAGATTAAAGTGAACCATGACTGACTAGTCTATTCAACAGTCTGTTCAGACGTTCATGACTGCCACTGAATTCGCTGAATAAGCTGATATTGACTGGGTGTTCCTCGTAAGTTTTAAGTCAAGCTGAAGATCGTTCAGAGGATCAACACCATAAACATATTGGCAATAAAAATATTATTTAGTAATTCTTCAGACGGTTTCTAAAGTATTCTCTTTAGCAGCCACCATGTCAGGAGTGAGTGTGAGAAGTGCACCCCTACATCCGCCTTGTCAAGAGGCAGGTGTGGGGGGACTCACACCTAACTAATCGCTAGGCGAGTGAAGATGACTCGCCCCCGACACCAGTGTTGTTATAGGTGGGTGATGGGGGGAGGGGTAGGGATTCACACCCAGCATTGTTAGGAGGTAGGTGTAGGGGAAAGTGCGACACTACACCTAACTTGTCTATACAGGGTATGGAAAAAAATCACACTACAGGGTATGGAAAAAATCACAATACAGGGTATGAAAAAAATGACAATACAGGGTATGAAAAAAATGACAATACAGGGTATGGAAAAAAATGACAATACAGGGTATGAAAAAAATGACAATACAGGGTATGGAAAAAAATGACAATACAGGGTATGGAAAAAAATGACAATACAGGGTATGGAAAAAATCACAATACAGGGTATGGAAAAAATCACAATACATGGTATGGAAAAAATCACAATACAGGGTATGGAAAAAATCACAATACAGGGTATGGAAAAAATCACAATACATGGTATGGAAAAAATCATAATACAGGGTATGGAAAAAATCACAATACAGGGTATGTAAAAATCACAATACAGGGTATGGAAAAAATCATAATACAGGGTATGGAAAAAATCACAATACAGGGTATGGAAAAAATCACAATACATGGTATGGAAAAAATCATAATACAGGGTATGGAAAAAAATCACAATACAGGGTATGGAAAAATCACAATTCAGGGTATGGAAAAAATCATAATACAGGGTATAGAAAAAAATCCCAATACAGGGTATGGAAAAAATCACAATACAGGGTATGGAAAAAATCACAATACAGGGTATGGAAAAAATCACAATACCATGTATACAAGAAACCACAATATCGTGAATGTATATAATCACAATACCTTTAAAGGGAAAAATACGATCTGGGTGAACTGGGATTGAAAAGTGGATGACGTGTCTGGGCGGCCTGAACCACTACCAAATCTCGAGTAAGAAACAAAAGGAGAGAGAGAGAGAGCCAGGAAGGATGAGGTCAAGGCGAGAGGGAGGTGATGAGAGCAAACCAGCCTTGCGTTACCACGGAAAATCTTAGTGATTATAATTTTTTTTCCTGCTTATTTTAGCCCACCTCGTTGTCAGACAATGCGGCGCCATTTTTTTAATTTCCTTATTTGTGGCTTAATTTTTTTTTTGGCCGGATATATCGCGGCTATTTCCTTAATTTGCTTATTTGCGGTTAGATTTTTTTAAGGTTTATGTGATGTAGCCACACAACTTAAATTTATAATTAAAAGAATATTTAGTGGCCTGGTGGCTAAAGCTCTCGCTTCACACGGCGAGTGTCCGGGTTCGATTCCCGGCGAGAGTAGAAACAATGGGCGTGTTTCCTTACACCCGTTGGCTATGTTCACCCATCAGTAAAATAGGTACCTGGGTGTTAGTCAACTGGTGTGAGTCGCATCCTGGGACAAAACTGACCTAATTTACCCGAAATGCTCTAAAATACAAGCAGCTTTCAATATAATAGTATGTCATTGATGTCAGCTAGGCCTGTATACCTTGTACATGTACTTGTAGAAATAATTATATTATTAGTTGACAGGGAGTGTTAAAAAATATACACTTTTAAGATTTTAGTAGCAAAATGAGAAAGGGTTGATAAGATAGGTAGTCTAGGGTCAGTCTACATCAGTGTTCCGGTATTTCTTTGCATACTTGCCTCTTATTTTTGTGTGTGAGTGGAGGAGCTAAACCCAAAGAGGTCATATAGATCCTGGGGAATGTGAGGCAAACAGGTTCGATCAGAGAATGGTGAGGTTAAACTCAATTCTTTGGAACAAGAACCCCTTTAAAGCATCAGCGAACCTGCCTTGAGGGTTTCTCTCACTACCGTCACATTATTTATCTTCTAATACATGTGTTACTTGATTGACAGAGGTTGTCTCGCCACCTCCCTATGATGCTTTCACTTCATTCTTGGCTTTCTCTTCCACACTGCATATTGATAATGCGCAAGCAACGCTCGAAACATCGCTGGCTTTGTTCATTTAAAATATGGTTATGTCGAACGAGTGTGATTTCTGGATACTCAGCTTAATGGTCCCAAGGACCATTAAGCTGACTATCCAGAAATCATCAATAAAAGTTTCATTTTTTTGTATAGTATTGCTGTTAATAGCGTTTCCATATAGACAACAGTGTTGATAAACACAAACTTTGACGTCGCTGACATGAACTTTGACGTCGCTAACATGAACTTTGACGTCGCTAACATGAACTTTGACGTCGCTAACATGAACTTTGACGTCGCTAACATGAACTTTGACGTCGCTAACATGAACTTTGACGTCGCTAACATGAACTTTGACGTCGCTAACATGAACTTTGACGTCGCTAACATGAACTTTGACGTCGCTGCCGCCGAATGCAGAACATCCTGAATTATGAATGAATTAACTCAAACAAGATAAGTTTCTGGCGATCTTGATTCAGTTTGTATTATTCTCCATGTCATAATCCCGGCCCTCAACACCTGAACCCACGCAAGAGGCACAATAGTTGCCATAAAAACTGCAGCTCAATTCTCTCAAAAGACTTGAGGGAAGGTTCAGTCATAACCCCTCCTGAGAGGAGATATCAATCCTAGAGTTCCAGGAGCTGTAGATTGACACTCAAGGCCCAGGAAAGGTGAAAATATGTAACTATTCAAAGCCTGGTGCGACACTTTGGTGGAATACACCTAAAAAATTCTGCAGTGATAATATCCAGTTACTCTCGCCTTGATGCCATGAAAACCAAGAGACTGATATTTATAAAACTCAAGGTAGTTATTTTCCTCTGCAAGACATTCTTGATAACAGCATTTAAAGAAAATGAGCTGCCATCACGCTGCAGAAACCGACTTAAGTTTCTAAAATGCAGAAAAATAATTTGTCACTATTATGAAAAATGCGAATATTTTTATTTAATCCCCGTATTCATGAAATTATTCTATATTTGATGCACTTCAGTGTGTGGTAGGCCATGAAACACTTCAGGGTGTGGTAGGCCATGAAACACTTTAGGGTGTGGTAGGCTATGAAACACTTCAGGGTATGGTAGGCCATGAAACACTTCAGGGTGTGGTAGGCTATGAAACACTTCAGGGTGTGGTAGGCCATGAAACACTTCAGGGTGTGGTAGGCCATGAAACACTTCAGGGTGTGGTAGGCCATGAAACAGATGAACACCGCTACACGACATCTTGCAACAGGTCGTCTTTCCCGTCATGATTTTCTGAGAATATTTCCTCTTAAGGTTTTCACAGTAACTGCCTTGAATTCCAGCTCTCGGGACTCTCGGAGAGTGTTGACCTACAGCTTCTGGGTCTTTGAGGGTGTAGAGCTGCAGGTACTAACCTTCTTGAGTTTGATGCGCTAAATTTCCCGAGCCTCTTTACCCTAGATACTGACCTCATGCACCTAGACTATTTAGGAGGGTTGAATTATAACTACTAGAGTTTAGCTGCACTCTCCTACTTGGGAGGGGGATAATAAATGCAGCAACTTGGTCTCTTGTGAGAACTGAGGTACACTAGACTGGGGTTACATATGGGAATAACTAGCATCACATAGAGACCGTAATATATCAAGGTCCTACGCGCTGAAGCTCTTGCTCTACAAGCACTTGTAGAATATATACATAGACCAAAAATAACCCATGCTAATGGGTAAGAGACTTTGTCGGGAAGGCAGCCTAATATTTCTTGTCAGTTACAGTCGCAGCTAGCAAACAAATTAAAAAAACATCATGAAATAGATTTCGTGAATTAAATTTAAATTATATGGTGATTTAAGAGATGCTGGGCCCCCGTCGCCCCGTCCGGGAATACAATGAATATGTAACTGATGAGATAGCCGATGTGCTTCGGTCGGTCGGTCGACTATCGGAGAGAAAATTGTGTGAGGAACAAAACGGCATAATACCGTGACCGAACAATATACAAATAACCTGCAAATAGGAGGAGCTTACGACGACGTCTCGGTCCGACTTGGACCATTTACAAAGTGTGACTTTGTAAATAGTCACAAATCGGACCGAAACGTCGTCGTAAGCTCCTATGTGCGGGTTATTTGTGACAAAAAGTGTACATGAAAGATATACAATACCTTATCACACCCAGATTGCAGTAGCTGAGTCAAGGCAAGATGCCTGGTAATGCTTGCAGTAGCTGAGTCAAGACAAGATGCCTGGTAATGCTTCCAGTAGCTGAGTCAAGGCAAGATGCTTGGTAATGCTTCCAGTAGCTGAGTCAAGACAAGATGCCTGGTAATGCTTGCAGTAGCTGAGTCAAGGCAAGATGCTTGGTAATGCTTCCAGTAGCTGAGTCAAGACAAGATGCCTGGTAATGCTTGCAGTAGCTGAGTCAAGGCAAGATGCCTGCTAATGCTTCCAGTAGCTGAGTCAAGGCAAGATGCCTGCTAATGCTTCCAGTAGCTGAGTCAAGGCAAGATGCTTGGTAATGCTTCCAGTAGCTGAGTCAAGACAAGATGCCTGGTAATGCTTCCAGTAGCTGAGTCAAGGCAAGATGCTTGGTAATGCTTCCAGTAGCTGAGTCAAGACAAGATGCCTGGTAATGCTTGCAGTAGCTGAGTCAAGACAAGATGCCTATTAAATCTTCCTTAATTACTAGTTTAGCCTCACTGAAGTTCATGAGGTGTCCTACATCGTCCCTATGTTGAACACACGAGTTTTTACTGTCATTATTGCTGCAAGAGTTTTTATGTTCTCTGATCCTAACATTCAGAGATCTGGCTGTTTCCCCCACATATACTTTATCACACCCCCACATGGTATAGTGTATACTCCTGCACTCGTGCCAGGGTCATTCTTTGGTTTTTGTACAAGGTTTCTAATAGTAGTTGATGAGCTGGTGGATATTTTAGCTAGTTTTTACCTAGTTTTGCCTAGTATGGGCCTATTGGTCGATACTAGGCAAGTCCTTCTAGTAATTTTATTCGATTTTCTAATTTTCTACAATTTTTGGGGGATACGACAAGCCTCATAGCAGCCACAACTACCAACCTGCTGATGAGTGTAACAAACTCCTGAGTCATTGAAGCAAAACCTTCAGTATATTTAAAAAAATAGGCTATACAAGTACATGAGTGTGTGTGACTTTGGCCTGCTTAGCTTGGGCCAGTAGGCCTACGGCAGTGCTACTCCTTTATATTCTTAATAGGTACGTCACAGTTCAGTGCCAAATTCTCATCTTTGTACGATACTCTCGTGCTGAAAGTTTGAAGCCGATTACAGGAGTCATTTTCAAGGTATCCCACAGAAACTAATAAAAAAAAGTCAATAGAATTAAAAAATAAAAATAAAATTTACACAGATAAAACCTCAGCCTAACCTTCAGCTAAGATACATCAGAGTTGAAAGTTTCAAGCAAATTAAAAAAAAAGACATAACCAAGTTACTGCTTAGAAACCAATATTCAAATCTGGTTAATTGAAAAAAAAAAAAAACATTATACGCCATTTACACTGAACTTTCACTGGAGCAATATACACCAGTAATGAAAGTTTGAATGATCAAGAGAAGCATTTCCCAGGTAATGCACAAAATTCCACATTTTAATTGTTAGAAAATCCAGCAAGTGTTGCAGTGAGTGCAACCTTTAGTTGCATAACTTTCATCACTGCTTAGAGTTTGAATCCCATTTAATTTTCAGAATTGGAAAAATTAGATTCTACATTGGCCAATAACAATCAGAACTTTCCTGAAAGAAATACACGCCAGCGTTGAAAGTTTGACGTTGATCAGAAGCAGCGTTCTCATACTGGATGAAGAGTTTTCATTTATAGAACAGGAAAATTTGCATCTAAACAGCCCAATTACAATCCCTTACTCTTAAGTGAGATGTACTTAGGATTAGAAAGACACTGTTTGCAGAGAAACTCTTATTACGACGTTTCGTACACGACTGGAGTTAGTATAAGAACATAAGAAAGAAGGAACACTGCAGCAGGCCTACTGGCCCATGCGAGGCAGGTCCAAGTCTCCCACCGGCCCAAGCCAATGCCCCGACCCAGCCAGGCCAGGCCACATTCACCCAAGGAAGGAGCACGGCATCCGACCTAGTAGCACAAGCCAGTCAGGACCAAATCACACCCACCCGCACCCACTCATATATTTATCTAGCTTATTTTTAAAACTACACATCGTTTTAGCCTCTATAACTGTAATCGAGAGTTTGTTCCACTCATCCACAACTCTATTACCAAACCAATGCTTTCCTATATCCTTCCTGAATCTGAATTTATCCAACTTAAAGCCATTGCTTCGAGTCCTGTCAATACTAGATATTTTTAGCACGCTATTTACATCCCCTTTATTTATTCCTGTTTTCCATTTATACACCTCAATCATATCCCCCCTAATTCTACGCCTTTCTAGAGAGTGCAGATTCAGGGCCCTCAGTCTATCTTCATAGGGAAGATTTCTGATGTAATAATATTGGTAGAATTACCGACAATATGTTAAGTAAAAGGACACAATTGCAACTAATGTGACATTTTATTGTGGCAACGTTTCGCTCTCCAGGAGCTTTCTCAAGCCGTTACAAGCGATACATGGACACAGTGGGCTATTATATACTCTCAAAGTGAGGTGAAATTCCAACAATCATCTCATGAAATTCAAAGACGCCCGACTAGTAATCAAAGAAACTAATTTCCGTAGACGCAAATGCCTTGAATCAGCACTTATCTCTGTTTTTAACACAATTAAACAAAACAAAGGCAGCTTCACCATCTCTGAAGTCTTAGCAAGAATCCTCCTGAAAACAGTTAACCATACCATCACATAGTCTCTCCTGCTAATTTAGCACATCGTAGATGTGGAACACTCCTACAGGCCTTCTATATTTCAACCTCCAGCAAAAATATTTGTCTAACCTATTGTTATACTACCCAAGTATTTGTTTTATCACCTTTTACTCATGTGCATATTGATTGTTCTACCTTATTGTATTACTACTACTACTACTACTACTTATCACTACTACCTCGACCACCACTAGTATTTCACCTCACTTTGAGAGTATATAATAGCCCACTGTGTCCATGTATCGCTTGTAACGGCTTGAGAAAGCTCCTGGAGAGCGAAACGTTGCCACAATAAAATGTCACATTAGTTGCATTTGTGTCCTTTTACTTAACAAGATTTCTGATACATGGGATCAACTTAGTCATCCTCCTTTGTACGTTTTCCAGAGCATTTATATCCATTCTGTAATACGGTGACCAGAACTGTGCAGCATAATCTAGATGAGGCCTAACCAAGGATATATAGAGTTGAAGAACAACCTGAGGACTCCTATTATTTATGCTTCTTGATATGAAGCCAAGGATTCTGTTCGCTTTATTGCGAACACTTATGCACTGCTGTCTAGGTTTTAGATTACTGCTAACCAGAACTCCTAAATCCCTTTCGCAATCAGTAGTATTAAGATCTACATTATTTAGTTTATATGTGGCATGGTTATTGTCCTGTCCAATATTTAGAACTTTGCATTTATCTATATTAAACTGCATCTGCCACTTCTCCGACCACTGCATCAGTCTATTCAAATCTTCCTGGAGTGCTCTAATGTCCTCATTTGAATGAATTGGACGGCCTATTTTGGTGTCATCGGCAAACTTGCTTATGTCGCTATTTATTCCCTCATCTATGTCGTTTATGTAGATTGTGAACAACAAGGGGCCCAATACCGACCCCTGTGGAACACCGCTCGTGACGCTTCCCCACTCTGATTTCTCTCCATTTATGCAAACTCTGTGCTGCCTATTTGTCAACCATGCCTCTATCCAGGAAAAAAATTCTCCTTCTATTCCGTGTGCCTTAATTTTCCTCAATAGTCTCTGATGTGGGACTCTATCAAAAGCCTTACTGAAGTCCATATACACAATATCATATTCATTACCATGATCTACCTCCTCAAACACCTTAGTGAAAAAAGTTATTAAATTTGTAAGGCAGGAACGCCCTTTTGTAAAACCGTGCTGAGATTCGTTGATTAATTTATGCTTTTCAAGATGGCTGCGAATTGCCTCGGCAATTATTGATTCCAAAAATTTTCCCACTATGGAGGTTAGGCTTATTGGTCTATAGTATACAAAAAGTACACAACGCACTGCCACAAACGAATACCCTGGTCTTAGGCCTGGGAGGTCAAAAGCGAGGTGAGAACATTTTGTGTGATAGGTCTAACAATATACACATTTAGGTACCGATATATGGGAAGGAGGAAGGGCAAAAGAGGTCAGGTCCATAAAACCCATTTCATTATATAAACCACGTACAGTACGAGTAACGAGAGTTGCCAGTGTTTACATTCTAGTTTGACTAGTTTAAGTTAAATTAATAATACCGGCTTCCCGAAGTCAACTTCTGATTCTGATACAACTGTAGTGATGTTAGGGAAAAAGGACACAAGTGCAACTAATGTAGTATTTTATGGTGGCAACGTTTCGCTCTCCAGGAGCTTTGTCAAGCCGTAACGGCTTGACGTTGTCATGTCAAATTAGTTGCACTTGTGTCCTTTTACCTAACATATTGTCGGTAATTCTACCAACATTAATACAACTGTAGTGATGTTGGTAGTCCATGCTGCGAGAGTGGAGATTGAGGTGAATAATACACGCGTTAAGATACAGTAGAAAATCTGAAATACATCCTAAGTGATGTCAAGTTTATTACAAACTTTGGGAGAAACAATCGAAAACCACTATTGTCCCTTTTTGTGAGATAATGACCTCATCTAGCAGACAAGGGAAAAATTCATCGATTCCATAAAATTATGAATTTCTTTAAACCTCCCATATGTAATAAATTATTCCCATTAGCCAATAACCACACGAGTCTCTTCACGCCCATAAAACTAAATATTTGTCAATTTCTTGGTTCTATATTTCGCCAACCACGATAGTCTTATAAGACGTTGAGTGCCCAAGGTGTGGTTAATACCCCGTCAGTTAATGGTATTCTGGTTTCAGATCATCCGAGCTGTTGGTGATCGTGCACAGTTTCTTTGTTACAGATATGAGAGTATCACTAACCTTAGACTGGGCGTTGATGTCCCTCGATGAGCTGTCAATTTCCCTTCAATCAATCAATCAATTTTATTTCTGATAATATTACAAAGTGGTTTACATATGTTGTTTAAAAATTTATGAAATATTTATTACAATTATTACAAGAAGGCCAATAATATGCCTAGGTATGCCTAGGCATTTCAGGCAGTCTTATACTAGACCTTACTCTATAGTGACAATAATTATACTGATATTAAGGTTAGGTAATTGTAGAGATTAACTAGGTTTACAAAATTGAGGTAGTTCAAAAATTTAAGAATTTAACAATTAGTTTATATATTAATGGAAATGGTGACGTGTTGGCATGATACAGTTTCTATATTTGAGTGTCTTAGGCAAACTTATGACTAGCTTAAGAATTATGAAGCAATAGTTGTATTAGAATTTTGGTTACAGTCATGTGCAAATTAAGGGGGAATCGCAGATATCAATAAGTGTATTTTGCTGTGGATGTGCAAGATAAAGTAGTTTTCATGTGGGAGAGAAATACCATATTTAGTTTATCACTCATAGTGACGTGCAGTTGAAGATTAAAAAAAATAGAAAACAAGAGAAAAGGAAAAGAAAAATGGACAACTGAAAAATAAAAATGGAAAAAAGAAAAAAGGAATAAAAGGGAAAAGGGAAAGAAAAAAAGGGAAAAAGGAAAAAAGAGAAAAGGGAAAGAAAAAGAAAAAAAGAAAAAAGGGAAAAGGGAAAAAGAAAAAAGGAAAAAAGGGAAAAGGGAAAGAAAAAGAAAAAAGGAAAAAAGGGAAAAGGTAAAGAAAAAGAAAAAAGGGAAAAAGGAAAAAAAGGAAAAGGAAAAGAAAAAGAATAAAAGGGAAAAGGGAAAATAAAATGAAAAAAAGGAAAAGGAAAAGAATATGAAAAAAGAAAAAAAGAGAAAAGGAAAAGAAAATGAAAAAAGAAAAAAAGAGAAAAGGAAAAGAAAATGAAAAAAAGAAAAAATGAAAAGGAAAAGAAAAAAGAAAAGGAGAAAAAAGAAAAAAAAGAGAAAAAGAGAAAAGGAAAAAGAAAAGGAAAATAAAACAGGGAAAAAGAGAGAAGGAAAAGAAAAAAGGGAAAAGAAAAGGAAAATAAATTTGATGACCGAGAATGTAATGACCAGGATAACGTGAAGTGAAGCTGTAGTAGTAGTAGTCATAGTAGTAGTGGTAGTACTAGTAATAGTAGTATCAGCAGCAGCAGCAGTAGTAGTAATAGAAGTAGTAATAGTAATAGTAGTAGTAATAGCAATAGTAGTAGTAATAGCAATAGTAGTAATAGTTATAATAGTAGTAGTAGCAATAGTAGTCAATCTTGTTGGAAGTTCTGTGTTACGAAAAGTTATATAAGAGTAGAAAAGTCAAGATATTCTCTGAACCCAAATTCAGTCATGTTGGTGTCACTGACAAGTGTCATCACCATCACAGGTGTCACTGACAAGTGTCATCACCATCACAGGTGTCACTGACAAGTGTCATCACCATCACAGGTATATTATACACAGAACATAAGATATGTTCAGCATCTTGACATTTTTACTATTTCAAAAGACTTCAGTCCCCACCACCACTACAAGGACCACCACCACTACAAGGACCACCACCACTACAAGGATCACCACCACTACAAGGATCACCACCACTACAAG
The DNA here is from genome assembly GCA_009830355.1 of Cherax destructor. Lineage (NCBI taxonomy): Eukaryota > Metazoa > Arthropoda > Malacostraca > Decapoda > Parastacidae > Cherax > Cherax destructor. Next base: position 156,412 of record WNWK01000337.1, on the reverse strand, counting down.
GATCACCACCACTACAAGGATCACCACCACTACAAGGACCACCACCACTACAAGGATCACCACCACTACAAGGACCACCACCACTACAAGGATCACCACCACTACAAGGATCACCACCACTACAAGGATCACCACCACTACAAGGATCACCACCACTACAAGGACCACCACCACTACAAGCATAACTGAGTCAATAACGTATGCATTTCACCTTTGTAATCAAACACACCCCAGTAATTTCCACATGCAACACATTCCCCAATAATTACTACATGTAACACGTGCCCCAGTAATTACCACATGCAAAACATGTTCCGGTAATTACCACATGCAACACAAGAGACTGGCAACGTCTGATAGCCATCATTTCCACCACCTGCAGGAATATGTTCCTCTATGTGAGATGCCATATTTGCCAATGATATCTCTTGAAAGACTTTCAACAACACAAGAATTCCTCACTACCCCCCTACCCCCCAAAAAAGTAATAGTTCCACCTGAGGTTCCCTGTAACTAGTGCAAGAAGTAATATTGAATATACTCAAAACTCAATTCAGTCCAGCAAAAAATCCCCATTGCCGGGTTCTTCACCTCCGACCAGTTATGTAACGTGTGTGGAGGTTCATCCTCCTCCTCGTTCAATACCTCCATCCCCTGTCCCCTCCCAAGTTTCTTCCTTGACTGCCCTTTCCCCCAGGTCGCTTCCACTTAGATGACAGGAAACAAGGGGAGTTCAGATTCAATAAACACTTTCACTGGACTGAACTCAGGCTGCTTGTTAATACGATAGACACCGCACTGAAGTTACATTAAGAGACTTAATTTAGAGGAGGTAATAAGGCACACTTCATAATGTATGGTACAAACTCTTATAAATAAGCACAAATTACAAAGAGAAATAAATTACATTAAAAATACATATATACCTGTAGATATATACTGGGTAAACACATGCCTTCATACACACACACATGCCTTCATACACACACACATGCACTTGTATAAAAGAAAATCGAAGTAAAGGCACAATTATACAACTCGCTGCACCTTTGAAACAATCCCGACAAAATAAAGCACAGACAGCTACTACGAGTGCACAGAGTAATCAATAGGCAATATGCAAGAGACTGCTTGCACATACATCAAGGTCTGCAAAATAAAGTCTAACTAGCATTGTACAAAAGACACTAACTTAGCTTACAGGTAATTTAAGGGTTACTTAACAGTAGGGATTATAAGGATACAATATGAACTTTCCTTTGTACACTAAAATAAAAAGAAATGTGAATGAAAAGTTAATAAACGAAATTGAACACTAGTTTGAACACTTAAAAATCAACACCTTCAATTAAGGAATGAATTATCAGCAGAAAGGAGGTACCAAAAACACTTATTAGCACCAATAAGCTGAGATAAGCACTTATTAAGCAGCACTAATTAACTGAAATGACTGAGCACTGCTGTAGTAAAAACTCAGAAAATAATCAAAGCATTTAAAGACATCTGGACGAGTTCTCTGACGAAAAAATCCCCACACCCGATCAAAAAAAGACAGTGATTGTGCATTTCAATGGTTTAATACAGTATCAGAAATCTGGAATGTCCAGTATTACAGTGAAAGGTAAACTTGTGCAAAACAGTAGTTTACTTTTAATAATCTGTATTGTGCAATAATATTGGTAGGCTTATTAAATAAATGCTTAATAAAGACACTTCCAACTGCCTGTCTTTGCAATGACTAAAGTGTTCACTGAGGAGACAAGGTGTGGAGAACTGGTTAGATAAGTACACTTTCCTACAAGAAACATCATACAGTAATCGTTATCTGTAACAGCACGATATCCAGCAGCCGCCGCCGGCCATTCCTTAGGAGTGCCGTTCCAGGTCCACTGTGGCTGTGGAGCGAATATCTCAGCATTTCACTATAATATGCTTAGTGGAACTTTCTTGGTTTGGGCGTAAAAGCCATAAATAATGGACTGGAATAGGACAACCCTAATCACCTTGTGTCTGCCCAAAACTGCAGTTTATATGGCGTTACAAGTGAGATTAAGATTTACCTTGCTCGTGTAATGTGAGCTTATAGCGTCGACAGCTCCATTAAGGCCGATATCGGTGACTTGACTGAAGGCTTGAGCGTCGGGGAATGTTGCACTAATGGTCGCCAATGGTGGCGACCATTAGTAGTAGTTGCAAACACTCGCAATACCGGTTGCACTTCACCATTCAGTACCATCATTTGTTTATAGTTTCGTGGTATTATTGCGGAGACGCAATAACACTACGTGATTAGTTCTACCGCGAATTTCCTGACTCATATAAGGGAACTAGTCTAACTTATCTAGTTTCCTGAGATTGTCAGAATAAACAAGAGTCAAGAACGCACTGGTCACTACTGTCCCTTTGTCTTTTAACGATAAGGAGGCAACGCCCTTGTGACACACATTCCTTGAAGCAATCTCGTCGCCCTCCTCCTCATCGTCCCCACAAAGGATATATGCTTAACTCAGCTTTATTTCTCTTCCTTGTACACATCGCAACAGTATTCAATACAAGAGGATAGATTTCTTGTTATCTAGCTATAGACTAGAATTCCTAATAGTCCCAACTTGTAGATATAGTGGGCACAGGGTTTCCCTTAATTCCTGCTAAAGGGAAAAGAGTAATTGCTCTTTGATTGTGTAGTTGCAACAAGAACTATAGAAAGGAGAAGAAAGCGTGCCTCGTGACGCTATGGTACAAACATGTGGTCCTCCTAAGCTGTTTGCGAGGAAGGAAGAGTCCACCAACCCCTTCCGGGAAGGCTAAGTCCCTCAGAGGGCTGAGGAGGGCTGAGAAGGCTGAGAGATACCCCCTTTACTGGAGAATTTTCTCCACACAAAGAGACGGTACATTGACTAAACTTATATATAAAACACGATAAACATAGCATCACTATGCTTAAAATGTCCAGGAAACACCGTTGAGATTAGAGTTTTTCTTCTGCAGGATATTAGCAGGGATGTCAAAATGATCACCTGAGTTTTGTTTACTTCCACGACGACGAGAGTGCCATTTGTTGTCCCTATTAGAAATAAGCCTTTTAAAGGTAGGCGTGAGAAATCTCCGATGACACTTGTCTTCGCCAGTTCTATGGCGTCTAGAAGCAACAACCGACTTTGCAAACAATTTATATGTATTAAATTGTGGCAGAGAGGCGGAGAGAGAAGGCAGAGTGCAAAGGCAGGCACTGCATTGTGTTACTGAAGGAACAGCAGTAGAGGAAGGTGTAGCAGGGAGATGAGTAGGTTTTACCTGGGTGTGTTAAGCACTATTGTGACTTGATACTTAAATTATTTTCATCAAGGTCGCTCTTGTCTCAACTATTATTAATTCCAATAAGTGCCCTACTATTGAAAACAGCCTGCGTGTTGCACGGACTTTTCTGCTTTGCATATAGGGGATTCTCAGTTAAGCTACTTCCTATACCTTCTCCAAAGGTTATACCAGACTCTTCAAAGAATATAAGACTTCTCCATTTTGGCTACGAAAGTGTTTCCTTTCGATTGTAAGTAAATATGAAACTAAGTGTAGTCGAGGAAGCAACCGTTCTCCTTCAAGATTCGCCTGCCCATCACAAAGTCAAAATCATCCGTGGGATTTATGGTGAGCGAGCCAGACACGACAGAATGGTTCTTATCTAAGTAGATTCTCACTCTCTTGGGACATTCCTTCATATTCAGTTTATTTTTTAGGCACCTATTGGAAATATAAAAATTATTAGCACCAGTGTCAACGTGAATGTTCATACTGGGTTCCTGTAGGTTGGCTGTCATGTGTCCAGACAACACGTACTGTATATCTTTTAAATCTCGTCTGTTTTGATTACCCAGAATATTTGGGTTCTTGAAGTGCAGAGAGGAGACGGCTTTGGTTAAAGACTACACGATATGATTGCGGCGCATGGTCTTGTTGTCAAAGAACATTTTTGCCAAGTATTCGTCTGTGACTTCGATGGGGAAGATAAAAATATCTAAATAAATCTCAATTCCGTTTTCTAGACGAACTTGAACGTTTTTTACTTTTCGTAAATTTAACTATCTTTTGCTTCTCCACAGGCTGACATTGTATATTACTAAGTCATAAGGCATCTCGAGGAGCCCTATATCAGCAGCCATATCATACTTCATCATGGAACTCGTGGTGCCAGAGTCTACAAACATTACACAATGCTTGTTGTTGATGGTGACGGGAAGATCCGTGTGATCCTACAAGTGGATGGTAGGGAGGAGGTCGAATCTTGGTAGAGGAACGAGCCTTGGTGCTGGCTTCAGATATAGTGAGAGTGTTCCTCTCCCTGACACTTAGGGCTTGGAATTAAACGAGGCGAACAACCGCTTTTTAGAAAGCCTGGCACTCCGCCTTGTCCCAGGTGGAGGCACTTCTCTTGAGCGTAGCTTTTTTGCTGAAAGATGACCTTTTGACTTCATCTTGGAATTTCTTTCTTCAAACTTCACTCAGGAATAAATTTTCTTAGTGAAACTCTACTGAGTTAACTTTTATGTACCATATGTACAGGGAATATAGTGAGCTTAGAAAGCACTTCATGTAGGTGATCTATTGATGATTATGTTGTGATCGTGCTATAGTGATCGTGCTATAGTGATCGTGCTATAGTGATCGTGCTATAGTGATCGTGCTATAGTGATCGTGCTATAGTGGTCGTGCTATAGTGGTGTTGCGAGTGGTAGTGATGTTTGTGTCTGGTAGCGATGCTTGTGTGTGTGTATGTGTGTGTGTGTGTGTGTGTGTGTGTGTGTGTGTGTGTGTGTGTGTGTGTGGTAGCAATGCTTGTGTGTGTGTGTGTGGTAGTGATGTTTGTGTGTGTGTGTGTGTGTGTGTGGTAGCGATGCTTGTGTGTGTGTGTGTGTGGTAGTGATGTTTGTGTGTGTGTGTGTGGTAGCAATGCTTGTGTGTGTGTGTGTGTGTGTGGTAGCGATGCTGTGTGTGTGTGTGTGTGTGTGTGTGTGTGTGTGTGTGTGTGTGTGTGTGTGTGTGTGTGGTAGTGATGTTTGTGTGTGTGTGTGTGTGTGTGTGGTAGCGATGTTTGTGTGGTAGAGGGAAGAGAGAATAGCATTTTCTGTTGTTTAGCAAATCAGATTTCTCGTAAACAAAAAAATCTGAACACCCACGTAATCATCTGAACAAGTATTCCAAAACGTTTATTTAATTTTTGAAATAAATAAATAAAAAAAAAACACTATTGTAGAAGCCACAGGGCTGTGTCATCAGTGAGTTGCAAAGGTGGAAAGTGTTTGCTGCCATTTTAGAATTTACAAACCTGAGATAAGTTTATATGTTAAGCTAAAAGTAATGAAAAATGCCTTTGGGTTCAAATGGGACATCTTATGTTGGCCATTTATAAAATAAGTGTACAGGCACAGTTATCACTGCTGCAACAGTACCACATTTTGTAACTATTGAGGTGAATACATTGTCAGAAATGACTGAGTGTGAGTCCTCTCAGATAGTCTTGACCTTCGGATAGTCTTGACCATCGGATAGTCTTGACCATCGGATAGTCTTGGCCATCGGATAGTCTTGACCATCGGATAGCCTTGACTAATGTATAAAGTTGCTCAGGCTGATAAACGCTTTTAATATTTGTGTCTATTAGTCTTATTCCTAGGAAACTTAATTGTTCTCCTTCGAAAATGATTAGAGTATTCCATCTCTTAAATCTTTTTAAGTGTGGTATCTCCTTGCTAAGACATTTTAAAACCACCTCCCCCTCTCCCTATTCACTATACCCCCTCTCCCTATTCACTATACCCCCCTCTCCCTATTCACTATACCCCCTCTCCCTATTCACTATACCCCCCTCTCCCTATTCACTATACCCCCTCTCCCTATTCACTATAACCTCTCTCCCTATTCACTATACCACCTCTCCCTATTCACTATACCCCCTCTCCCTATTCACTATACCCCCTCTCCTATTCACTATACCCCCTCTCAATATTCACTATACCCCCTCTCCCTATTCACTATACCCCCTCTCCCTATTCACTATACCCCTCTCAATATTCACTATACCCCCTCTCCTATTCACTATACCCCCTCTCCCTATTCACTATACCCCTCTCCCTATTCACTATACCCCCTCTCCCTATTCACTATACCCCCTCTCCCTATTCACTATACCCCCTCTCCCTATTCACTATACCCCTCTCCCTATTCACTATACCCTCCTCTCCCTATTCACTATACCCCCTCTCCTATTCACTATACCCCTCTCCCTATTCACTATACCCCTCTCCCTATTCACTATACCCCCTCTAACTCTCCTATTCACTATACCCCCTCTCCTATTCACTATACCCCCTCTCCCTATTCACTATACCCCCTCTCCCTATTCACTATACCCCCTCTCCCTATTCACTATACCCCCTCTCCCTCTCCCTATTCACTATATCCCCTCCCTCAAACCCCTCCTGTTGGAACTGAGGCCACAACAGTTACCATGTAAACATTTGTGTCTCTTGTTACGAGGTTCACCGTAGTCTTGTAGACTACGGTGCTCATCACCAACTAAAAGACTGAGGGATTGATTACCTCGTCTTTTTTTCAGTTCTAGTCTTATACTGATAAAACCAGTGGATGACGAAACGTCAACAAATAAAGACACCCACATGTTGCATATGTATCTAATCATTATTATTATAATAATTAAAACTAAGCGCTAAACCCACCAGGGTCATAGAGCGATGCAATTCATCAAAACGCTTATAGTTACCATATGTACGGTATCAAACTTTCAGCACTTGTACTCACCTAATTCACCTAATTGTGGTTGCAGGGGTCGAGACTCAGCTCCTGGCCCCGCCTCTTCGTTGTCCGCTACTGGGTCTCTTCTCTCCCTGCTCCATGAGCTTTATCATACCTTGTCTTAAAGCTATGTATGGTTCCTGACTCCACTATATCGTTTGCTAGACTATTCCACTTCCTGACTACTCTATGGCTGAAGAAATGCTTCCTAACATCCCTTTGACTCATCTGAGTCTTCAGCTTCCAATTGTGCCCTCTTGTTTCTGTGTTCCCTCTCTGGAACATCCTGTCGCTCACTAGTGCTAGATTACAGGAACACTTGGTATATGCAGGTGGTCCCATGACCAAAGTTGCTGAATCCATTCACAGCATCCTGGAATCACTGGGATAACTTCCAAAAGCCTCAGCACTGGAACTTCAAACGTTCAAAAATCGACGTCTCTTAATTAGACGACGACGGAGAGTGAAATTCAAGTGTGTAGGTGTAAATTTGACCATTTTAATCGTAAAATTGTACACAATTTATATTTACGTTGTAGTTAAAAAAAAGAAACATGGTACGGGTGGGGCTTGAACTCGCGGCAAGTAAATCGTAAAACTCCAGGTCAGTGCGTAAGCCACTGCGCCGGAGTTTTACAACTCACTTGCCGTGAGTTCAAGCCCCACCCGCACTGTAGTTTCCAATGGTGTAATCACGATTTCGTGAGTCAAGTTGTAGTTTCTCTCTTTAAAGTGACTTGAATATTTAAGACCAGCATAAGATCCATTAAGTTTTGTTGATGCAGTAAAATAGTTAAACCTGGAATGATCAGAATCCGTGTCTTAACTGGAAATTTTTACTGGAATTGTGGGTGTCCTGTGGCTCGAATGGCAACGCACTTGCCTCACATAGTGAGTGTCCGTGGTTCGATCCCAGGCACGGGTGGAAACATTTGGGTATGTTATCTTACACCTGCTGCCCCTGATCACCTAGCAGTAAGTAGGTGCCTGGGTGTTAGTCAACTGTTATGGGTGGCATCCTGGGGGGTGGTAGTATAGTGCTGGGCTTTGAAGTGAGCTGAGGTGGTAAGATAACAGCTCTTAGTCTGTAAAATTGGTTCGTGTTAAAAATGGAATCGATGTAATCAGATCAATTACTAACCATTGGTGACCCTTATTACAACACAGCTTGTCCTTTACTTTGAGCTGTATAAATGTCAACTTGCTAATTTTATTAAATAAAATGATTTTCCCATGTAATAACTAAAGAATGCCTCTACTGCTCAGCTTCAAACCCTAAACTCCTGATTAAAATATAAAAATAAGCAGCATCAATCTTTCCTGGATGATTCATTTTATGAAATGGATGAAAAAAATTCTTGCCTTTAGTCTGTGTAGGCGCACTTTCATTGTATTCTGTGATATGTTGTCAGACTTCACGGGTTTAGAGGTGCCAATGCTTTTACTAGTTTCGTTACCATTTTCTCTGATATGTGGATGCTATCTAATTTCTGTTGGTTGCGAATCCTGGTCATGGATTGGGCCAAGGGGGCGTTGACCCCGAAACACCCTCCAGGTAAACACCCTCCAGGTAAACACCCTCCAGGTAAACACCCTCCAGGTAAACATCCTCCAGGTAAACACCCTCTAGGTAAACATCCTTCAGGTAAACATCCTCCACGTAAACATCCTCCAGGTAAACACCCTCTAGGTAAACATCCTTCAGGTAAACATCCTCCACGTAAACATCCTCCAGGTAAACACCCTCTAGGTAAACATCCTCCAGGTAAACATCCTCCACATAAACATCCTACAGGTAAACACCCACTTTCTTGTGCCCTCCCCTGTCTGCCTGCCTATAAATACCCCTTCTACCTGTCCTGTGTGTTACTCTGACTACTTCACACTAAATGCTGGAGTACCCCAGGGATCTGTCCTCTCCCCTACCCTCTACATTTTATACACTTATGACATTCCAACACCTGTATACCACAACTCCATCACACTAGCCTATGCAGACGACATTACACAACTCATCACTCACGCCAATATAGATACACTCTCACACAAAACACAGAATGAGGTCGACAGGATTTCCTTCTGGGAACAAAAATGGAGGATCAAAACCAATGCAGCTAAATCCAGCATTACATATTTTAACTATAGGAAACGTGATCCTCCATTACCTGTCGAGCTCAGAACAGCTGACACCCGCACCTACATCCCCATCACACAATCTGTCACAGTCCTTGGCATTAATCTTGACTACCTTCTTTGCTTACACAGACACATTCACTCAAAGCATGCAGTAGCTAGCAAGGCCCTTGCGGCCTCTACAAGCTGAAACATGCCTCCCAACGCACCAAACTACACCTCTATAAATCCCTAATACGCCCTCTGATAACTTACTCTCCTCTAGCCCTCTCTTGCAGCCAAAACAAACTTACTTAAACTGCAGCGTGTCCAGAACAAGGCTCTGCGCTGGGTGCTTGATGTCAGATGGGAGGACTTCGCCACAAGCGAGTCTCTCCATGCCCAGTTAGACATCCCTGCGCTGAATCTGTACTGGAAGACTCTCAGTGACAGACAGATAGACAAACTTGAGACACGACATGACTACTGGACCTCTCTCCTTGACGAAGACATTCGTAGACCCACAAACCAACACAACCTTTTCTATTCCTTGTATGAACCTGCTCCTAACCCTATTTACAAATAACCTTTGATTCTATGTCAGGTACCTTGAGCTGTTCGCCCCTCTGACCCACTTTAGCCTTAGCTGCTGGGTTAAGCCCTGGCTCAACTTCTACACTCCTCTCTAGCGCTAATCTTCGCCTGTCCCGTCCTCCCCGCTCACCCCACAGAAGTCTCATCAACAGGAGAGCCTGCTATTCCTGTTCTCAAGTCTGCCCCACGATCGCCTTAGCTGCTGGGTTAAGCCCTGGCTCTATTTCTACGACTAAGAAGACTCCTCTCCAGCGCTATTCTTCGTCTGTACCGTCTTCCCCGCTCATCCCATTGGGATCTTACCTGAACTTATTCTATTCTATTCTCCTGTGTGTTAGTGTGACTTTGTAAATGGTCCAAGTCGGACCGAAACGTCGTCGTAAGCTCCTCTCTCTTTTTTATATGTGCGGGTTGTGTGTACTGAAGCTATGATTAAATCATAGTTTCTCTCTCTCTCGGTATGAATATCTACGGGACCTCTAGGGGTGGGGTTGGGGGCTTTCTACAGAACTAGAGTTTCTACCTCGCGGGCTGTCTGATCATTCCATTTCCTGTCTAAATGGACCCCATTTTGAGTGTGTGTGTGTGTGTCTTTGTAGCAATGGTGCATTTGTAGCAACATTTGTATGAACTGTCCATTTGTAGCAATGGTACCTTTGTAGAAAGTGTGTTTTTGTGGCAATGGTACATTTATGTAAACGGTACCTTTGTAGCAAAGGTACCTTTCTGATGATTCAATACACTTCGAAGCGAATTTGCTGGTTTCCTTTCACCTGCTGCACCTGTTCACCAAGCAGTAAGTAGGTACCAGGATGTTAGTCGACTGGTGTGTGTCACTGCCGGGAGTACTAATATAACTTAGATATTGTTGGGCTTTCATATGAGCAGAAATTATAATTTTTATAATTAATTTTATTATCATGGTTGGGAAGCACTCAACCAGCAGTGGATGAATGGGATTGTTAGGTACTCAGGTTTGATGCGAGGAAGTGGGACGGATTAAGATCAGGTCAAATTACATAGGGATCTGGACAGGCTGTAAGCCTGGTTCGACAAATGGCTCGTGGAATTTAACCCAACCAAGTGCAAAATCATGAAGCTTGGGGAAGAACAAAGAAGACCACAGACGGAGTACAGGCTAGATTGATCAAAGGCTGCAAACCTCACTTAAGGAAATGACTCTGCTCTGCTAAGGACGCTGATCGCCCACCATCAGCGTCCGTGGTCTGCACGATCTGGCAAAAGACTAAACACCACCTCCATGGTTATATCACTAAAGTTCCCAAGAAAGTTGTTTTCCTGACACTTACTAACAAACAATAAGGAATATAAATGAAATATTAACTCGTCTATGATACTCAAATTATATTAAAAAACAAAACACAGGTATATTATAATTATTAATAAATCACAGAACGAGTAGAACTCAAACCCACTGCAGACGAGTCAAAAAACTCATATATTATTGTTAGATTTAAAAACTCATAAATTATGATAGATTTAAATTTACAGAGGCCAAAACCTGTCATGGTTATATAGTATTTTGCATCAAGGTAATATATAAGGATGCATGGCCTTGAATGGTTCTTGCATCAAGGACCATTCAATGGCTATCAATGACCTTGAATGGTCATTGGCTCCAGGCACCTACTACTTTGAATGATCCTTGGATAAACGCACCTACCTTGAATGGTTCTTGGATCTAGATATCCAAGAACCATTCTAGGTAGGCACCTACCTTCAAGGGTCATAGCATCAAGAAGCCTTCACCTTCATCAAGACATCTGCCTTAAATGGTACTAACATCAAGAGACCTTCACAAACCATACCACAGGTGGGGATAAAACCCGCGATCAAGGTGATAAAACTCCAGACCGAAGCTCTAGCCACTGGGCCAGCTGGCTACAATAAGATTCATCCAACTAGGTATATTTATACACCATAGGAAGGTTAGCATATGCACCACTGTGTCCACAAAAGCAAGTTTTTACAGACGAATCTCCCGCTGGCGTGGCCGTGACGAACTTTAAGGGGACTTGAGCTAGAGTTCATCACGGCCACGCTGGCGGGAGATTCGTCTGTAAAAACTTGCATTTTTATTCACAGTGGTGCCTCTGCTAACATTCCTATGGTATATAAATATACCTAGTTGGATAAATCTTGTTGTAGCCAGCTGGCCCAGTGGCTAACGTGTCGGTCTGGAGTTTTATGACTCTCTGATCGCGGGTTCTATCCCCACCCGTGGTATGGTTTGTTTGCAATCGTGTCACATCAAGAGACCTTCACTTTCATCAAGCCACCTACCTTGAATTGTCCTTGTATCAAGAGACCTTGGAAATAAATGGTATAAAATACCACACATAAGCAGTATAATGTGATCCTTTATTGACAACGTATTAATACTCATGTATCTTTTATCCAGGTAGATCTGTCTGTGACTCGATAAAGCCCACTGCGTGGGCGAAACGTTGTCAATAAAGGATCACATTATACTGCTTATGTGTTTATTTTTCCATCAAGAGACCTTCACCTGCATCAAGGCAATGGCAGTACTGATGTAATCAGAAAATATTTCAACTCATCCCAAATCATGATACAAAACTCTTAATCTCTGTGGTACAAGCTTCTTATGTATTGTTCTTTGTTGCTGCTCCAGTTATTACTGTGAGAGAAGATTGTATGTGATTATCGACGAGAGGAAGAAGTCACAAAAGCAGTAATTGAAAACTTTAGTCAGACAACGCCACTGTGTGGCGAAACGTTTCCTCATTAAAGATACCCAAGTGTTGCATATGTGTCTAATTTATCAACTTGTCGGTTCTCTGAACCATTCATCTACATCCTGTCTGACACAGCAACTTCTTGGGATCTTGATACAAACGGATTCTTCAACATTTGTCCAAACCTTTGGACAAGGACTTACTTCGACTAGTGGATGATACCACTATGACCCCGCCTCCTCCTGCTTCATCTCACCTGTCTACAGTATATAAGCAACTTCTATTTGCCTTATATTGTATTTACTTTAAGATTGATGGACTGAACACATCGACTCCAGGCCGAGGGACTGATTACCTCAAACTCCTCCTCTTATTACTACTTCTTTGTATTGGACTGATGAAGCCACTGTGTGGCGAAACGTTTCCTCATTAAAGATACCCAAGTGTTGCATATGTGTCTAATTTAACAACTTGTCGGTTCTCTGAACCATTCATCTACAGGTGTATATAGTTTTAAACAAAAACATCTTAACCCGAAATGTTGTACATTACTGCTACTACTACTACTACTACTACTACTACCACTACTACTACTACTACTACCACTACTACTACTACTACTACCACTACTACTACTACTACCTGCAGAGATTATGCTTTTTACAACTCACTCTAATACCCTGTGTGTTTCTGAGACATTCAGAACCATTCTGAAAACCCTCATTAATATGTGCACGCTGGACAAAAGAGTCCATGTGTTTATTTTCAAACTTACCCGACTACCCAACACAGGACCCAGAGACAATGATGGTATTGGAACGCGCTTGGGCTACAACAAGGACCTGATAGCGGCCACATAACACTGAATTAGATCGACATCTCCCTCGAGATCCTCAGACTGGTCATTTTAGGATTAAGACCCATGTGAGGCCGCAGTTCTTGACAAATCAGTCAATTATTCAACCTGTATTGTTTGTAACGGCTTGACCAAGCTCTTGGAGAGCGAAACGTTGCCACAATTATATAACCCATTAGTTGCACTTGTAGCCTTTTGCCTAACACTATTAAAAGTTATCTAATTTTGCAAAAATTGTGATTCATGTTGAAATAAAGTATTTATTTTTTAGTTACTTTTTGAGAGGAGATTTAATAGACAGAAGCGCGAGGAATGGTGAGGCGAAGAATTAATTTGCAAGACATCTGCGTTGATGAGATGTTTGTAGTACTTGACACGTTCCCAGGATGCGGCCCAAGACATTCTACTATCACCCAGGTGCATTAATAATGTAGATGAACAGGGGCTGTGGGTGTAAGGAAACTCGCCCTTATGTCTCGCCTTACCTAGGATTTGAATGCAGCTCCATTCGCTTGTGAGCCGACTGCGCTGACCACTGCACAACAGGTCACTGCACAGGTTAGACTTTGCTCAACAAATGCATCACAAAGAGATGGCAAATAGTAGTATTTTGCTGAACATATTCCTGTCTTTAATTCTAAGGTACTGAACACCTTCAAAATCTTTCACTTATAATCAAACCAAAAGAACTGAACTCTTTCAGAAACATATACACAGCAAACTACTAAAGTTTGAATAAATCTTGTAGTCGACCAACTGTTGAACTACTACCACAACATCTGACCTCTATTCGCTCCTCTCTACATAATCTCCTCTTCCATATATGCTCTATTGACTTTAAAAAGTCTGTTGTTAAGGCGAAACATTGTCAAAATAAAGTTTCCAACTGCTTCTTTTGTGAGGGTATTATTATTATTATTATTATTATTATTATTATTATTATTATTATTATTATTATTATTATTATTATTATTACTATTATTATTATTTTCACAAAAAATAGGTAAATCTGAATGGGTAACAGAGTTCCCATAGTGTTACAGGCTAATGACATACAGTAGAGTGCAATGAAGTTAATACATTTATTCAGAATACTCATGGCTAACGAAATCGTAATAACACGATTGGAAACAAACCACTGAATGGATGGTGTTTGAACCTATGGATTCAAACACCACCCATTCCGTGGTTTAGATTACTCAAAATACATTACAGCTAATAAGCGTTTTTATTCTTGTCACTTCAGAAAAGTTCCCAAGATGGGAGAGTGAGCGCTAAGCTGTGAGACTGAGCTCACCTGTCATGGCAGTAACAAGACTAGTAAGATCCTACAACACGATATCAACAATTGAATTTTGATGTGTGTCTCAAGTGAGGAAGAATCTCTGACGAAGATCGTGTTGACGGGTCTTCTGGAGACGGTGGTTTGGCTTGTAGAGTGGTTGTGTTTATGGGGCGCTGTAGGTCCTGCCAGGGGTAATGACAGGGTTTAGGGCGCTAACAGCTCCAGAATTTCCAAAGCCTCCAAGAGACGAAGCTCGGAGGCCTTCTTTTCTAAAACCGACAGAGCTTCCAGGGATACTTCCAAGAATGCTGCTTTCTACGCCTCCAGTAGCGCTTCGAAAACCAGTTGAGCTGTCAAAGCTTCCTTGCCTTAAGCCTCCGAAGCTTGCAGAGGACTCTCCAAAGTTCCTGCTAGTAGCACCAACAAAACCAGTTGAACTTCCAAAGTTCGATCCAACTGAGTTTGTCAAGCCTCTAACGGAAGAACCGTCATATGCTCCAGTTGAAGTACCTCTAGTTCCAAAGCTTGCCCCACTCGACCCTGCAAAGCGTCCGCCAGATGAGCTACCAAATCCCGTTCCAGAGGCTCCAGAATTATCCACGTATGATCCACGTACACCTGCAATAGCTGCGGCGGCGTCTTCCTGACGAGCCTTCTCGATCTGGGCGATAGCGTGGGCAGGGAGAGGTGGCAGAAGAGGAGACTCCACGCGGTAACCACCTTCATCTGCTATGAACTTGAAATCGGCAGGAGTTCCATCGGGGTACGTAAATCTGAAATACATGAATTTCCTATTAAGTTCATAATTTATGACATTTTTTTTACGCAGTGGCCGTCTCCCACCGAGGCAGGGTGACCCGAAAAAAAGAAATGTAAAGTTTTTCTTCTTTTTACAATTAGTAATTTATAACAGGAGAAGGAGTTACTAGCCCCTTGCTCCCGGCATTTTAGTCGCCTCTTACGACACCATGTCTTACGGAGGAAGAATTTTTCTCAACTTGCCCATGGAGGTTGTGTCATATATGAAGGGAAAAATACTTTATACGTTTACTATTTTATGTTATTGTGATGGAGAGTACTTACGACCATCCTCCCTGGACTGATACTGCGCCAGTCTCGCTCTGGGAAACGCCCTGTTCCTGACGACTGACACCGTCAGCAGTCTCGTAGTTGAAGTTGTAGTTGCCGTAGGCATCAGGACCCTGACGATCGTCCTTTAGGATGGGGGATACAGGTCCTGTAAGTCCAAAACTTCCACTAGCACCTCTCCCAAAGCCCACAGCAGTCTGTCCTCCGAAGCCTGAAGCAGTTGAGGCTCTTGTGAACCCCGTTGTCGCTCCACCGAAGCCTCTGAGAGCAGAACCTCCGTATCCTCCAGCAGCTGATCCCCTAGTGCCTCCTGGTCTTAAGCCTGAAGCACCGACTAGTCCTCCACCAAATGAACCTCGTTGAGATATACCTCCAAACCCTCCATCAAGTTTACTTCCGAATTGGGAAACACTAGTCAGCCCTCCTAGGCCTAAGCCTGTCGACGCTCCAAACCTTCCACCACCAAAGCCATCAAACCCTCCAAAACCCACGCCTCCACTTCCTCGAATACTGAAGGAAGGAGATGGAGTCTGCCCGTAGTCGTACTGCTGCTGCGCTGACACTACCACAGCCACTGCCACACCCAACACTACTTTCTGCGGAAGGAATAACAGATAGTCCAATACTCGTGTCTTGTAGTAGTGTTAATATATTTATTACCTAACATAAGATCTTGACATTATTCTGTGATAATAAATTCATGTCTGAAATATTATATTTCGTCGTTATTCTGTACCGGTTTTCTCATAATTTTTAATGGTAGATTTTGTTTTGCTGTATTTGAAGATAAATTACGATCATATGTTTGTGTTGTTTTCTGTGAATGATAAGAGAAACTTAGACACAACAGAAGTTGAACTACTGATACTTAATGCTAGGCAAACTAATGAATAGATGGATAGGAAAAATATATGTATCCGTCATCTCTCTCTCTCTCTCCTCTCTCTCTCTCTCTCTCTCTCTCTCTCTCTCTCTCTCTCTCTCTCTCTCTCTCTCTCTCTCTCTCTTACACACACACACACACATAAAGAGAAAATATACAGAGAGTTTACATTAATCCCTATTTTAGTATCAAAGTCTTCTTGATTGGTAGTAAACTGACACCTATTTAAATTTCCTTAAGCACTAACGACTTAGGGAAGATCAATTTCATTAACCACTAACTAGTTCATTTTTATTAATATTATTGTAATCGTAGAAAAGAGCTAAACCCGTATGGGTCACACAGTGCCTGGTTAATGGGAGGTAATCAGGTCTGATCCCCCAGAGAGGGGAAAGGTAGCTGCAATGCCGTGGATCAAGAGCTCTTCGCCAGCAACGAGGCGCCTTCCTTGAAGGAACTCTGAGAAAGACTAACTAACACGAGCTCAGTTTTCACAGATTACTTTATATTTTTTCCAGCTAAGGATTTACTGGCTCTTCCTCACATCTTGTATGTAGTTGACCTCTCTTCTTTTTGTGGCAGATGGATCTCAGGTGAGTAACAGACGAGTGTCAGGTGAGTCAAACAAGTCCTGGGTGAGTCTCAGATGAGTTTTAAATGGATCACAGATCAATATCATACGGGACTAAGATATGTCTAACTCATTTACATCTGAACGCTTGAATTGGGTTTAACGCTAACCATTCCATAGATCTACGATACGCTACCGCGGTCTGACGCAACCCTCCTCATCTACGACTAACAAATCTGCGTCATTTAACGTCGTCACAAGACTTACCCTCAGCATGCTGTTACAGTGACCGAGTCGAACTGAATGATTCTGTTTGACCATTACCATCTTATATACACTGCTGCTCCAGTCCCCTACACTGCCCTTTCACTACAACCAGACTATGCTTAAGCGAGGACCTTGGGGAAGGCCAGAGGGAGGACTTGAGGAAAGTAGGAGAGGTAGAGGGGCAAGGGAGGTCAGGAGGGTTGGGAAGATGGAGGTGTGTAAGGAATTCAAAGAGGCTGAGATAATTAGGGAAGAGTTAAAAAGAATCAAGATGATATGAAGAGAGGCGCTCTTTTAAAAGATGCGGTTTGACCCCGGTGGAGGGCTCTTGATCCAAGGAACTGCAACTACCACTCTCTTTCCTCGCTATATGTCCCTTACAAGTTAGTACTACCCATTAATAATAATAATAATAATAATAAGAAGAAGAAGAAGAAGAAGAAGAAGAAGCAGAACAACAACAACTGCAACAACCACAACCAAAACAACAATAACAATAACAATAACAACAACAATTACAATAACAACAACAATCACAACCGCTACAACAAAAACTTCAATAATAATAATATTGAAAGGGAGGAGGAGAAGAGAAAATACTTGTATTTACTAAGGAAATAGATGTTAGATCCTTCAGTTGTGGATATGATTTCCGGAGCTCATCCTCCACTGATCCCAGATACTGAAGCTCATCTTGGCATGATGTCAGGTATTTTAAACTCATTTTAACCAGATGTAAGCTTTCTGGTGTTCATTTTGGCCTGATTTCATGTGTCCGAACTTCCTCTAAATTTGATGACAGGTTCTGAAGCTCATCTTGTCCTGATATAAGCTCTACCGAGCTCATCTTGTCCTAATGTCCTGTTTCTGGAGCTCATCTCTGCTTGATGTCAGCTCAGTGGTGCTCATGTTTGCCTGATGTCGGGTACTTAAGCTCATCTTAGTTTGACGTCAGCCTCAGGACCTTATTTCAGGGACCACTGGTTTCAATGTGATGTTCGTCCTGTAATTTTTATTTCGAAATCTATGGTAAATACTCTCTCTCCCTCCTTCCCTCTCTCTCTCTCTTTCTATCTATTTCTCTCTCTCTCCCTCCTTCCCCCTCTCTCTCTCTTCTATCTATCTCTCTCTCTCTCTCTCACCAGACCTAAAAATCAAGAGTTCCTCAGAGATCACTCCATTTATCCAGTTTTTTCACAATATTTATAAATGATCTTGAAATACACGTAGCATTTAAAAGAAAGAAAAATATGTAATAAATACAAGACTCCCTAAGTGTATATATATCCAGATGAACCTGGATAGGATGGAGCAGTTTTTGAAGACATGCAACACAAGCTTTAATATTAACAAGTGAAAAATAATACTTGTGGGTATAACAATCTGAAACACGAGTAAAAAATATTTCGAGACAAACTAGGAACAAAAAAGAAGGGTAGGGCCTTGGAGTAATCGTAAGCAATGACCTTTAGTATAGTAAACAATGTCTATCTCCGAGCAGCCAAGCCAATCGAATGCTAAATTTTCAGCTAGTATTTTCCAGTATACTCTCACTCTCATTAAGAAACAAACCTGTTACGAGAGGCGTAGGAAACAAGAGTCTACCAGGAGATCTCATTAATACCTTTGACACCCAATAGATATGATGCACTATTTAAAGTGTAATGTTTTTCAATAATTCGGTAAAAATGAAACGATTCTTCGAGACAAGAGATGCAACATAACTGTGAAGTTTTTTTTATGCACACAGAGTTTCAGATCACTGGATCAGGTTGCATCCCGATCTTCTATGTGCATTATATAGTACTGTTATGTTAAAGTTGGGAAAAATCATTTTTCATGCATATCATTATGATTTTGTAATTGTTTCAAGCATATTATTTATGGCTGGTGAAGATTTCGAAATGGATTTATTGTTATCAGAGTTTGTATGTTCTCAGCAACACACTCAAGGAACAACTCTGTTGTTCTCAGCAACACACTCAAGGAACAACTCTGCTGTTCTCAGCAACACACTCAAGGAACAACTCTGTTGTTCTCAGCAACACACTCAAGGAACAACTCTGTTGTTCTCAGCAACAAACTCAAGGAACAACTCTGCTGTTCTCAGCAACACACTCAAGGAACAACTCTGCTTTTCTCAGCAACACACTCAAGGAACAACTCTGTTGTTCTC
This sequence comes from Cherax destructor, assembly GCA_009830355.1. NCBI lineage: Eukaryota > Metazoa > Arthropoda > Malacostraca > Decapoda > Parastacidae > Cherax > Cherax destructor. Next base: position 137,052 of record WNWK01000337.1, on the reverse strand, counting down.
AGCAACACACTCAAGGAACAACTCTGTTGTTCTCAGCAACAAACTCAAGGAACAACTCTGTTGTTCTCAGCAACACACTCAAGGAACAACTCTGTTGTTCTCAGCAAAACACTCAAGGAACAACTCTGCTGTTCTCAGCAACACACTCAAGGAACAACTCTGTTGTTCTCAGCAACACACTCAAGGTACAACTCTGTTGTTCTCAGCAACACACTCAAGGAACAACTCTGTTGTTCTCAGCAACACACTAAAGGAACAACTCTGTTGTTCTCAGCAACACACTCAAGGAACAACTCTGTTGTTCTCAGCAACACACTCAAGGAACAACTCTGCTGTTTTCAGCAACACACTCAAGGAACAACTCTGTTGTTCTCAGCAACACACTCAAGGTACAACTCTGTTGTTCTCAGCAACACACTCAAGGAACAACTCTGTTGTTCTCAGCAACACACTCAAGGAACAACTCTGTTGTTCTCAGCAACACACTCAAGGAACAACTCTGTTGTTCTCAGCAACACACTCAAGGAACAACTCTGCTGTTCTCAGCAACACACTCAAGGAACAACTCTGCTGTTCTCAGCAACACACTCAAGGAACACCTCTGTTGTTCGTGACGTCAAGTGTTGTGCTTCACACACTTCAATTTCCTTGAAAACAAATCAATTTCTACTTGATTTTTGCTAAACTGGTTCCGTCTCTTGTCCTTTTAGCTAACGGAAAATTTATTATTATTACTAAACACTGCTGGGAAAAAAGTAATAAACTGAATTTACCGAATATCAATAATTTGGTTAATTTGAATTTCATGAGTGTGTATGAGCATAAGGGTGCTTAGTGGCTCATCTTGTTCTGATATAAGCTCTACCGAGCTGTATATAGGACATATACAGTACGATTATATATACTTGTTAAAATATTGCCATATAACACATACTATAGGCCAGGGATTATTTGTTCTCCATATTACAGTAGATTCACTTTTTTTTGTAATCTTGATCAGTATCACTACGCTTCGAAGTTTGTGTTGTCACACTTCTAGTGTTTATCACAATAACTGGATCACACTGGGCAGCATCTCTAGTCATCTCTAGATCATAGGTCGTCCATCACTTGCTCTAAGTCAGTGTTGTTCATTTTTATCCCACGACCCAGTGCAATAATATCACCTAACCTCACGACTCTGTTCCTGTCTTGAGTCTAGAAAAATGCCTGACATCGACTTTAAAACAAGACAACAAGTAACCTAATTTAAGAACATAAGAACATAAGAAAGAAGGAACACTGCAGCAGGCCTACTGGCCCATGCGAGCCACACTGCATTAGTTTAACAATATTCGTTTTATTACTTAAATATATTGTGAATACAAATGATAAATCAATTTGAAATCTGCTTACTGGGTGTGACCGGCGGTCTGGCGCCCCAGTTAAAGCATTTCGCGGCGACGCAGTTCTGGCTGGCGACTCCTACTTTCAAGAGCACTGTTCTAGGTATAACTCTCTCTAATAACTTTACCGTCTGTGTCATTAGCTAGCTCCCCCATCTGTCTAGATAAGTGAGCAAACACCTCTGGCTGTCTTCAAGAAGGCGCTGGACAGTCACATAAAGTCAGTACCTGATCACCCCTGGTGTGGTTCGTACGTTGGTTTACGTGCGGCTAGCAATAACAGTCTGGTTGATCAAGCCCTGATCCACCGCGAGGCCTGATCATGGACCTGGCCGCGGGGGTGTTGACTCCCGGAAACCCCCTCCAGGTATATTCCATTCGACGAACTTCAGTATGGAGATTTTAGTGAAGTACTAAGTAATACAGCAGCACGAAGCACTTTTACGAAATTCACTGATGAACGTTCTATCACAAATGTGGAGTAACAGCATTTCCAGAACCCAAGTTAGAGACCATGGGAGTTAAGAGACCACGAGAGTTAAGAGACCACGGGAGTTAAGAGACCATGGGAGCTAGAGACCATGGGAGTTAGAGACCATGGGAAGAGTCTCAACTCTCAGCTGAAGATGTGACTGCCAAAATATTTCAAGTCATTTAAAAAACATGTTAGATTAGCACTTGGTAAATACAGGAATGAAATGGGCAGTTCTTTCAGCAGAAGGTACGAAGAAGAAGAAGACGAAGAAGAAGAAGAAGAACAACAACAACAACAACAACAACAAACCAGAAGAAGAAAAATAAATAAGAAAGAGAATAAACAAGAAGAAGAAAACACAAGAAAAATAAACAAGAAGAATAAACGAGAAGGAGAAGAAGAACAAGAACAATAAGAAACCAGAAGAAAAATAAAGAAGAAGAAGAAGAAGAAGAAAGAAGAAGAATAAGCAAGTTATGTAACAGAGACGAGGAGACACACTTGCAAAAACAGTTTCGATCTACTAGGACGCTTATCACTTCATGTGGATCGAAATGTTGTCTCAATAAAAGTTCTTTCCGTAAGCGTCTTTTTTTTATTGACTATTGTCAGCAATACTCCATTTAGATACAAATTATGCAATATTAGTCACTTAAAAGTAAGTTCTCGAACAAGTGGTTAGTTTAAGGCAAAGACCTCGGATCATGACAGACTAAAAAAATGGTGATACTGACATGATGTGGAATAAAGCACTTATGTACAGTTCAGGACATTTATTAGAGGAAACGTTTCGCCACGAGTGGCTTCTGACTCAAGAAGCCATTAGTGGCTTCTGGCTCAAGAAGTCATTAGTAACTTCTGACTCAAGAAGCCATTAGTGGCTTCTGACTCAAGAAGCCATGAGTAGCTTCTGACTCAAGAAGCCATTTATGGATTCTGAGATGAGGGGTGGACTCAATCAGATAAATCATTATCAAGTGTCATTTGTGACACTAATGTAGTTGTCGTGTTTCCCGAGTGGTCACTGTCAAAGACCTAGTTAAACTAAATCCAACCTGCATCACTGAGGCCAATGCCAGAGTAAATAACATCCCATGTGAAGGATGCGAGAAGATCTACATAGATAAAACAGCCCGAACCATAGACCAACGAGTTATGGAACGCAATTATGTATATAGCATTTATGTGAACGCATATGCGTAGCATCATGCTGTGTAAGAGGCAGATCCACTCGTTGGTAAGTAAGATACCTGTGCAACAGTTAGGTATCTTTATTCCGAAACTTTTCGCCTACACAGTAGGCTTCTTCAGTCGAGTACAGAAATGCAGCAGAAGCAGTAGAGATGACGTAATCAGTCCATCATCGTTGAAGACGTAGTTTTTGAGGTGGTCAGTCCCTCAGCCTGGAAGGACTGGTTTTGTTCCATAGTCTGGAACAATGTGAAGCTGAAGCAGCAGTATGGAGACTTATGTACTGTCACAGGTGAGACGCAGATAATGTTGATGACAGGACAGTCGGAGTCCACTAGCAGAAGTAATGATGTAATCATTGAGAGGACAGAGCCTTCTCAAATCCATCATTTCTCACTTGTAACTAGTGGTCAGGCAAAAAATTATAAAAGATGTTTTCTGTACCACGATACTGTTGTCTTGCAATGTTGTCAGTCAAAAAAAAGTTACAGAAAATAAGTCACAATTGGGGCTAGGAAAAAAAGTTACCGGAAAGTCACATTTTATTTAGGTTAGGTTAGGTTAGATTGATACTTTTTTCCTGTGACTTTTTTCTGTGACATTTTTTCCTTTAACTTTTTTCCTGGATCCGTTGAAGAATGTGACAGAGTGAATATGATAATGTTATACAATACTGACAAGTTAATAAGTAATACACATGTTTCTTACTTATCAAGTTGTCAGTATTGTATACAATTATTATATTTAGACGCCTGTGTTTAAAAGTTTCAGTGACACTTATTTCAAACACTTGCAACCAAAAATTAAGGAATGATCCTAAACAACCAGTGAAAAATGGTATGGTAATACCGACAAGATGTGGAAAAGGACACTTTTGTACAGTTCAGGCCATTTATTAGGGGAAACGTTTCGCCACGAATGGCTTCTTCAGTTCTCTAGTAAATGTCTTTTTCTACACACCCATTACACCGCCATCATGGGACATGTACACGGCCCAGCCTCCTCTTCTACTAGTGACCAAATTACTTTACCTGACTTTCTAGGTCGTACCTGACCTCTCGCTGCTATACTTACTTTTTGCAGCTATAACTCACGAAATCGTACTAACACGAAGGCAAACAAATCAAGCAAAGGGTGAGTCCTAAAACTCTGTATTAGGTTTAAAAAAAAAACGCCAGAGACAAAACTTCTTCATAAATAAAAGTCTTAATTGTGCATATGACTATTCACTACAAGTAGAGAATTTATACTAAATGGGTAAATATCACATTGGTAACCTTCACTAGTGGGGTCCCACAGGGCCCAGATTTGGGTCCTTTGTTGTTCACAATCTATATATTAACGACCTAGACGAGAAAATAAACTGGAGGCTGAGTAAATTTGCTACAGACACAAAATAATTTGACTAATAAATTCAGAGGACGATACCTTTAACGTTCAGTATGTTTTATACAACTGCCATCTTACAAATGGTATATAATACTGACAATTTGACAAGTAAGACACATGTACAATGCAACGAATAGTCATTGATGAAACTTTTCGCCCACATGACGGGCTTCACCAGTCGAATACATATACGATTCACACTCCTGGAGACATCAGAGTTGGAGGAAGGCGAATTAGACGAAGTAGAAGCATTGGACGGGTTATTTGAAGTAATCAGTCCATAACCCTAGGTGCAGGATCAGTCTCAGGGTGAGTTGGGCCAGAGGTTAGTAAACAGGTTGGAGAGGGTATTCTCCATAACAAGATTCCATGGTGATGCTGTATCATACAGCAGTAATGGAATGCGATACCCACAAAATGATGACTTGCTTCCACTAGTGAAGGGGTCATGGAGTCCTGCCTTCAGCAGAGTTATGATCATGGAGTCCTGCCTTCAGCAGAGTTATGATCATGGAGTCCTGCCTTCAGCAGAGTTATGATCATGGAGTCCTGCCTTCAGCAGAGTTATGATCATGGAGTCCTGCCTTCAGCAGAGTTATGATCATGGAGTCCTGCCTTCAGCAGATCTATGGTCATGGAGTCCTGCCTTCAGCAGAGGTATGGTCATGGAATCCTGCCTTCAGCAGAGTTATGATCATAGAGTCCTGCCTTCAGCAGAGTTATGATCATGGAGTCCTGCCTTCAGCAGAGTTATGATCATGGAGTCCTGCCTTCAGTAGAGTTATAGTCATGGAGTCCTGCCTTCAGCAGAGGTATGGTCATGGAGTCCTGCCTTCAGCAGAGGTATGGTCATGGAGTCCTGCCTTCAGCAGAGGTATGGTCATGTAGTCCTGCCTTCAGCAGAGGTATGGTCATGGAGTCCTGCCTTCAGCAGAGATATGGTCATGGAGTCCTGCCTTCAGCAGAGGTATGGTCATGGAGTCCTGCCTTCAGCAGAGGTATGGTCATGGAGTTCTACCTTCAGCAGAGGTATGGTCATGGAGTCCTGCCTTCAGCAGAGGTATGGTCATGGAGTCCTGCCTTCAGCATTTAATAAACATATTTTGTTAATAAGTTTCCACTGGTTAAAGACATTACTTCCTCTCTTATTATCCATTCCGTTCTTCTATCACTCTCAAAACAAATATATATTATTTCTTTTTCATTCAATACTTCTTACTCTCGTGTTGTGTTAAATCTTCTTTGTCTATTTCTCTGTTTATGTTTATTATCTTATATATGCATATCATGTCTCCTTCCTTACTTCCGTCAATCATTAAGCTGCCTTATATTTTCGGCATTTATTCAAGTCTTTTTTCGTGGTTTTATTTTCAGTTCGTCTTTACTCTTGTTCTTGCTTCTTCACATCTTTATATGTTAATAAATAATACCATAGTTGCATCCGTATTATTATTATTATTATTATTATTATTATTATTATTATTATTATTATTATTATTATTATTATTATTATTATTATTATTATTATTATTATTATTATTATTATTATTATTATTATTATTATTATTATTATTATATAATTATTATTATATATTATTATTATTATTATTATTATTATTATTATTATTATTATTATCAAAAGCGCTAAATCTACACGGGTTATATATCAGTGGCATCCGCAGCTTTGTTTGTATCTATCAAGCAATATTAAATTTAACTGGAGTCTTCCAGGAGTTCCTCACATCATCCTTGTGATCTGGTGACAGTCTTGTGACGGTCATGACGTGTAGTTCCCTCTCTTTGTCTAATGCCTTTAATATATTATTACATAATTTTTATTTTCCATGTTTTCTATTCTCACTTTGTCCCATTTACATTATTCTATCCACGTTAACTTTTATCATTCATCTCTTTCTTAATTTTCTCAGTTTAACGACGTAGTCTCATAGGGATTTACTCTCATTTTTATTACTTTGAATAGGATTTTTTTTGTGTCTTCATTAAGCACAGTTACATGGTTATTTTTTATTCTTTCTGGCAAGTCATTTTTATAAATTAAAACCATTATCATCTTTGGCATTTTCTTTTCAAACTCAAATAGAAAATCTCTCGTCAATTTCTACTAAGTTTCATAGTTTGTTGATAAGAATTTCACATGTATAACACACACACACACACACACTCACTCACACACACACACACACACACACACACTACACACACACTCACACACACACACACACACACACACACACTCACACACACACACACACACACACACACACACACACACACACACACACACACACACACACACTCACACACACACTCACACACACACACACACACACACACACACACACACACACACACACACTCACACACACACACACACACACACACACACTCACACACACACACACACTCACACACACACACACACACACACACACACACACACACACACACACACACTCACACACACACACACACACACTCACACACACACACACACTCACACACACACACACACACACACTCACACACACACACACACTCACACACACACACACACTCACACCACACACACACACACACACACACACACACACTCACACACACACACACACATATATAAAATACTGCGAGGAATAGATAAGGTGGACAGAGACAAGATGTTCCAGAGAGGGGACACAGAAACAAGGGGTCACAGTTGGAAGTTGAAGACTCCAATGAGTCAAAGGGATGTTAGGAAGTATTTCTTCAGTCATAGAGTTGTCAGGAAGTGGAATAGCCTAGAAAGTGACGTAGTGGAGGCAGGAACCATACATAGTTTTAAGACAAGGTTTGATAAAGCTCATGGAGCAGGGACAGAGATGACCTAGTAGCAATCAGTGAAGAGGCGGGGCCAGGAGCTATGACTCGACCCTTGCAACCACAAATAGGTGAGTACAAATAGGTGAGTACACATACACACACACACATAGTGGACCTAGTAGCGACCAGCGAAGAGGTGGGGTCAGGAACTGTGACTCGACCCATGCAACCACAAATAGGTGAGTATATAAGAACACATTAAGGAAAGAGCACTGCTGCAGGGCCACTGGCCAAAGCTAAGCATGTCCACACACACACACACACAGGAGCTGGAACTAGGAGCTAGGAGCTGTGAATCGACCCCTGCAACCACAATTAGGTGAGCATACACACACACACAGAAAAAAAATGACCTATTTACCTATTATACTATTGCTATTATTAATAATATCTGATTTTTTTCGAGAATTCAATCCACGATAGTCATCTAATATGTAGGTAGCTATTCTAAGCGAGCAGGAACATTCTAGATTTGCCTGAGAACCAAGTCCAGGATTGTCCAGTTGTGTGACCGTGTAAACATTTCTTGAATCACTGAACTACACGCTGTGTATGTGTGTGTATGTGTGTGTATGTGTATGTGTGTGTATGTGTGTGTATGTGTGTGTATGTGTGTGTATGTGTGTGTGTGTGTATGAATGTACTCACCTAATTGTACTCACCTAATTGTGGTTGCAGGGGTCGATACTCAGCTCCTGGCCCCGCCTCTTCGCTGTCTGCTACTGGGTCTCTGCTCTCCCTGCTCCATGAGCTTTATCATACCTTGTCTTAAAACTATGTATGGTTCCTGCCTCCACTATATCTTTCTCTAGACTATTCCACTTCCTGACTACTCTGTGGCTGAAGAAATGCTTCCTAACATCCCTTTGACTCATCTGAGTCTTCAGCTTCCAGTTGTGTCCCCTTGTTTCTGTGTTCCCTCTCTGGAACATCCTGTCACTGTCTACCTTGTCAATTCCCCGCAGTATTTTGTATGTCGTTATCATGTCTCCTCTGACCCTTCTTTCCTCCAGTGTTGTTAGTCCTATTTCCCTCAACCTTTCTTCATAAGACAGACACACCGTGCGTGTCTGTGTGTGTGTGCGTGTGCGTGTGTGTGTGTGTGTGTGTGTGTGTGTGTGTGTGTGTGTGTGTGGGTGTGTGTGTATGTGTATGTGTGAGTATATATGTGTGTGTGTATGTGTGTGTATGTGTATGTGTGTGTATGTATGTGTGTGTGTGTTGGGACCAGCAGCCTCTCTCGCTATTCGTATACATAGTATTCAGTTCATTAAATTAGCATTGTGATGAGAGGTCGTCCCATATGTGCATGTGTATACTCACCTATTTGAATTCGCCGATTTGACGTTGTAAGGGTCGAATCTGAACTCCTGGTCTTGCCTCTTACTCTCTCCTAGCATCGTGGATTCTGTTGTATCTATCATTATTTCCGCTGTATAATACTGACAGGTTGATGAATAAGATACTTGTGCAACACCTGGGTATCTTTAATGAGGATCGTTTGACCTGGTCAGCAGGCTTTGTTAGTGTAATACAGAGATAAAGAGATGAAATAGTTGAACCGTCGTCACATGTGGGCAAGGCCTGCTAATGGAAGCAGCTCTTTATATAATGTAGCCTGCAGATTAAGTAATGGAATTGCAGAAAAAGTGAAAGGCGGCAGTTGAAGACATGGTCACATCTAGCAGAAATAGGTCATGGCTCACAGCGTGGTAATGACCTACTTCCACTATTGGGACCCGACAACATATGTTCATATCTTCAACTGCTATACCGCTCCTCTGGCTCCAAAAATGAAAGTCTCCATTCTCTTGTCTTTTTTGCTCTTAATAAATCCCTTTGACTCGTCTGATTCTTCAACTTAGAATTGTGACCCCTTGTTTCTGTGTCCCTCTCTCTGGAACATTCTGTCTCTGTCCACCTTATCTATTTCACGCAGTATTTTGTATGTCGTTATCATGTCTCCCCTAACCTTCCTGTCCTCTAGTGTCGTCAGGCCGATTTCCCTTAACCTTTCTTCATAGGACATTTCCCTTAACTCCGGAACTAACCTTGTTGCAAACATTTGCACTTTCTTTAATTTCTTGACGTGCTTGACCAGATGTGGGTTCCAAACTGGTGCTGCATACTCCAGAATGGGCCTGACGTACACAATGTACAGTGTCTTGAACGATTCCTTACTATGGTATCGGAACGCTATTCTCAGGTTTGCCAGGCGCCCATATGCTGCACCAGTTATCTGGTTGATGTGTGCTTCCGGAGACGTCCTCGGTGTTATACTCACCCCAAGATCTTTCTCCTTGAGTGAGGTTTGCAGTCTTTGGCCACCTAGCCTATACTGTGTGTGTGTGTGTGTGTGTGTACTCACCTAGTTGTGGTTGCAGGGGTCGAGTCATAACTCCTGGACCCGCCTCTTCGCTGGCCGCTACTGGGTCACTCTCCCTGCGCCATGTGCTTTATCATACCTCTTCTTAAAGCTATGAATGGAACCTGCCTCCACTTCATCGCTTCCCAAACTATTCCACTTCCCGACCACTCTGTGACTGAAGAAATACTTCCTAACATCCCTGTGATTCATCTGAGTCTTCAACTTCCAACTGTGTCCCCTTGTTGCTGTGTCCCATCTCTGGAACATTCTGTCTCTGTCCACCTTGTCAATTCCTCTCAGTATTTTATATGTCGTTATCATGTCGTCCCTATCTCTCCTGTCCTCCAGTGTCGTCAGGTCGATTTCTCTTAACCTCTCCTCGTAGGACATACCCCTTAGCTCCGGGACTAGTCTTGTTGCAAATCGTTGCACTTTCTCTAGCTTCTTTACGTGCTTGGTTAGGTGTGGGTTCCAAACTGGCGCTGCATACTCCAATATGGGCCTAACGTACACAGTGTACAGGGTCCTGAACGATTCTTTATTAAGATGTCGGAATGCTGTTCTTAGGTTTGCTAGGCGCCCATATGCTGCAGCAGTTATTTGGTTGATGTGCGCCTCAGGAGATGTGCCTGGTGTTATACTCACCCCAAGATCTTTTTCCTTGACTGAGGTTTGTAGTCTCTGTCCCCCTAGACTGTACTCCGCATGCGGTCTTCTTTGCCTTTCACCAATCTTCATGACTTTGCACTTGGTGGGGTTGAACTCCAGGAGCCAATTGCTGGACCAGGCTTGCAGCCTGTCCAGATCCCTTTGTAGTTATGCCTGGTCCTCGTCCGATTGAATTCTTCTCATCAACTTCACATCATCTGCAAACAGGGACACTTCGGAGTCTATTCCTTCCGTCATGTCGTTCACAAATACCAGAAACAGCACCGGTCCTAGGACTGACCCCTGTGGAACCCCACTCGTCACCGGCGGCCACTCTGACACCTCGCCACGTACCATGTACCATGTGTACCATGTGCCACGTACCATGTGTGTGTGTGTGCGCTAGTAAACACTGCAGATGTAGGACGAAGATGAATCTATCTCAAAAATAATAACAAGTTTCTTCCCTCACGCACTTAAAAAAAAAACTGACCCCACTATTATTTGAGAAATTCTATTAGGGAGAAAATATAGTGGCCCTGGTGCTTGTGCAATGGTTGTGGCCTGGCAGCCTCATTACCAGAGTGTTCTTGGTGAGTGGTGACCAGACGTGCCCATGGGAAGCGCTGGATATGTATGACCAGCACCAGGTCGTGTTCTGATATTCTCATTCTCTCTCTCTCTCTCTCTCTCTCTCTCTCTCTCTCCTCTCTCTCTCTCTCTCTCTCTCTCTCTCTCTCTCTCTCTCTCTCTCCAAGTAAGTCTATCTAGATATATATAGGCACACATAAGTACAATTATCATAATAGTTTAAATTACCTAGGATAACCCAAAAAAAGTCAGACAAACTGACTTATTTTTATTGGTGTCCTTGTAATATCTAATTATTTAAATCTTAATTTTTAAAAACAGCTAACTTTGTCTTTGTCTGTATGTCTGTCTCTCTCTTACTCCACACATCCTCATTGATTTAACGTGAAAGGAGAAGTGACCGAGTGTTCCGCTAAATTTACTAACTGGTCAGGTGAAGCATCCCCATAAATTCCTTTTTATGACCACATGTTCTTCCCGGCCCCTCGCCCACTCATCTCTCTAATCTCCCTCCCACCCACATCCACCATCCCACCAGTCCCCTTCCTCCTTACCATTTTCCATTCCAAGTTTCTTCCTATTCCCTTTTCAACAATGTACCCATCCACTCTATCCACCCCATTCGTCCTACTTCCCTCACTATTCCAGGGATCTCCTCTCTCCCCAGTGGAAATAAGTCAACATGTCTGACTTATTTGGGTTATCTTAGGCAATTTACACATATGTTACTACGTATGATAATTTGTTTATGTGTATTTATGTGTGCCTGTACGTTAATATACTTACTTCCTTCCTCTCAGTACCACCACATACACACTCAGAAACGAACAGCCTCGTGGGAATAATAGAAAGATTTAAGTGTCTACTGCTGTCTTTGACAGGTGCCACCGCTTTAAGATGCCGAGGTGTGTGAGGGAGACGTATTGCCTGCATGAGTGAGCACACACACACTCACACACACACTCACACACACATACACACACACACACACACACACACTCACACACACACACACACACACACACACACACACACACACACACAGGGAGGCAAAGACTCAGAGTATCAGAGAAAGGAAACGGTACAGAAGGCAAAGAACCCAAGTAAACAAAGAGATTAGTAGAAGAGCTAGAAACGAGTATGCACAAGTACGGAGGGAGGCCCAGAAACAGTACGAAAATGACATAGCATCGAAAGTTAAGTCCGACCCGAAACTGATGTACAGTCACATCAGAAGGAAGACAACAGTCAAGGACCAGGTGATAAGGCTGAGGAGAGAAGATGGGGAACTCACAGGTAATGATCAAGAGGTATGTGAGGAGCTCAACTTGAGGTTTAAGGAAGTATTCACAATGGAGGAAGGAAGGCAGCTGGGTAGACAGGACGGGGTTCGTCACCAACAAGGGATGTATCAAATGCTAGAGGACATACACACAACTGAGGAGGAAGTGAAGCAGTTACTCAGTGACCTCGATACCTCAAAGGCGATGGGTCCGGACAATATCTCCCCGTGGGTTCTTCGGGAAAGAGCTGAGGTACTGAGTGTGCCACTTACCATAATATTCAACACATCCCTTGAAACTGGGCAGCTACCTGAGGTATGGAAGAAGGCCAACGTAGTCCCCATTTTTAAAAAAGGAGACAGAAAAGAGGCACTAAACTATAGACCGGTGTCACTTAAGTGTATAGTGTGCAAAGTCCTGGAGAAAATCATCAGGAAAAGAATGGTGGAACACCTTGAGCTAAACAGGATAATAAACACCAGACAGCACGGATTCCGGGAAGGCAAATCCTGTGTAACAAACCTCCTAGAGTTCTATGATAAAGTAACAGAGGTAAGGCAGGAGAGAGAAGAGTGGGTTGATTGCATTTTCCTGGACTGCAGGAAGGCCTTTGACACAGTTCCTCACATGAGATTAGTAAAGAAGTTGGAAGAACAAGCAGGTATAACAGGAAGGGCACTGGAATGGATCAGGGAATACCTCAAAGGGAGGCAACAAAGGGTCATGGTGCGTGGTGAGGTATCACAGTGGGCGCCTGTGACGAGCGGTGTACCGCAGGGGTCAGTCCTAGGACCAGTGTTATTCCTGGTATATGTAAATGACATGACGGACGGGATAGACTCAGAAGTGTCTCTATTCACGGTTGATGTGAAAATAATGAGGAGAATCACATCGGAAGAGGACCAGGCAGGGCTGCAAACAGACCTGGACAAGCTCGACATCTGATCTAGCAATTGGCTTCTCGAATTCAATCCCTCCAAATGCAAAGTCATGAGGATCGGAGAAGGGCAAAGAAGACCGCTGACAGAGTACAAGCTAGGCGGACAAAGGCTACAAACCTCGGCAAAGAAGAAAGAAAGACCTTGGAGTGAGTATAACGCCAAGCACGTCTCCGGAGGCACACATCAACCAGATAACTGCGGCAGCATATGGGCGACTGGCAAACCTAAGATTAGCGTTCCGTTACCTTAACAAGGAATCGTTGAAGACACTGTATACCGTGTACGTCAGGCCCATACTAGAATATGCAGCACCAGTCTGGAACCCACACCTGGTCAAGCACGTAAAGAAACTAGAGAAAGTGCAAATGTTTGCGACAAGGTTAGTTCCACAACTCAGGGGTCTGTCTTATGAAGAAAGGTTGAGGGAAATAGGACTAACAACACTGGAGGAAAGAAGGGTCAGAGGAGACATGATAACGACATACAAAATACTGCGGGGAATTGACAAGGTAGACAGTGACAGGATGTTCCAGAGAGGGAACACAGAAACAAGGGGACACAACTGGAAGCTGAAGACTCAGATGAGTCAAAGGGATGTTAGGAAGCATTTCTTCAGCCACAGAGTAGTCAGGAAGTGGAATAGTCTAGAGAAAGATATAGTGGAGGCAGGAACCATACATAGTTTTAAGACAAGGTATGATAAAGCTCATGGAGCAGGGAGAGCAGAGACCCAGTAGCGGACAGCGAAGAGGCGGGGACAGGAGCTGAGTCTCGACCCCTGCAACCACAATTAGGTGAGTACAATTAGGTGAGTACACACACACACACACACACACACACACACACACACACACACACACACACTAACGTAACCCCATGTTCTCAATTATGGGACTTAATGAAAAAAGTTTGCTTAATTTTGAGGAAAGAAAAACTGTGTAAACATTAGCAATGGCCCAGAAAACTAATATATATATATATATATATATATATATATATATATATATATATATATATATATATATATATATTAGAGGAAGACTAACAACGAAACAAATGAAGTTAAATTTGTAAAAGCTGCAACTGGAGATGTCATGTTGAGTGTTGAGCGAGATGATTGTTGACTTTTGTTGTGCAGTAAATGTTGTCCAGCACCCATCACAACCACCCATCACCTACCACACCCATCACAACCACCCATCACCTACCACACCCATCACAACCACCCATCACCTACCACACCCATCACAACCACCCATCACCTACCACACCCATCACAACCACCCATCACCTACCACACCCATCACAACTAACCATTACTTATCACACCCACCCATTACCTACTACGTCCAAAGACAGTCAAATTGACAGGCACGACAAAAGTAAAATAGTCAAAATAAGGTGACTGGGTAAGCAAGAACGAAGAAGGACAGATGAACCGAGTGAGGACTATTTTGAGAACGATATAATGCAACGTTTCGCTTTCTGTAGACCTTAGTCAAGTTATCACTTTATAAAACTCTAAACAGAGCGAAACTCTGCCTATAACACAGGTTTGCTCTATACCAAGTGTCTATCAACGTACCTGTCGGCACTACCTGCCATCCAATATTAGGAACACACCACTAACTGTCAAACAGTGACAGTCGAACTGACAGGTAAGAAAGAGTTAATAGACTGACAGGCAGACACAAGGGACCCACAGTAAAAAAAATATGCAATAATACTCTCTGGGAGGGGAAGACAGGAGCAAGAGTGCTGTTTTTTCTGGTATTGTCCAACAATACCAAATCGCGGTGAGAGCTTAAAAGATTACGGGACAGACTCGGGAGTGGGAGGGAGCAGGTAAATGATTGTGTTTGGAGCTCTGAGGTGGTGATACCTGGACCACTGTTGGAGTAAGCTGTATGGTGTGTGGTGGTGCTACCTGGACCACTGTTGGAGTAAGCTGTATGGTGTCTGGTGGTGATACCTGGACCACTGTTGCAGTAAGCTGTATGGTGTCTGGTGGTGATACCTGGACCACTGTTGCAGTAAGCTGTATGGTGTCTGGTGGTGATACCTGGACCACTGTTGGAGTAAGCTGTATGGTGTCTGGTGGTGATACCTGGACCACTGTTGCAGTAAGCTGTATGGTGTCTGGTGGTGATACCTGGACCACTGTTGCAGTAAGCTGTATGGTGTCTGGTGGTGATACCTGGACCACTGTTGGAGTAAGCTGTATGGTGTCTGGTGGTGATACCTGGACCACTGTTGCAGTAAGCTGTATGGTGTCTGGTGGTGATACCTGGACCACTGTTGCAGTAAGCTGTATGGTGTCTGGTGGTGATACCTGGACCACTGTTGGAGTAAGCTGTATGGTGTCTGGTGGTGATACCTGGACCACTGTTTGGGTAAGCTGTATAGTGTGTGGTGGTGCTACCTGGACCACTGTTGGAGTAAGCTGTATGGTGTCTGGTGGTGATACCTGGACCACTGTTGCAGTAAGCTGTATGGTGTCTGGTGGTGATACCTGGACCACTGTTGTAGTAAGCTGTATGTTGTCTGGTTGTGATACCTGGACCACTGTTGCAGTAAGCTGTATGGTGTCTGGTGGTGATACCTGGACCACTGTTGGAGTAAGCTGTATGGTGTCTGGTGGTGATACCTGGACCACTGTTGGAGTAAGCTTGTATGGTGTCTGGTGGGATACCTGGACCACTTGGAGTAACTTTATGGTGTCTGGTGGTGATACCTGACCACTGTTGGAGTAAGCTGTATGGTGTCAGGTGATACCTGGACGACTGTTGAGTAAGTGTATGGTGTCTGGTGGGATACCTGGACCACTGTTGGAGTAAGCAGTATGGTGTCTGGTGGTATACCTGGACACTGTTGAGTAAGCTGTATGATGTCTGCGGGGTGATACCTGGACCACTGTTGAGTAAGCTGTATGGGTCTGGTGGTGATACCTGCACCACTGTTGGAGTATGTTGTATGGTGTCTGGTGGTGATACCTGGACCACTGTTGGAGTAAATGCATGGTGTCTGTGGTGGATACCTGGACCACTGTTGGATGTAACTAGGTGTCTGGTGGTGATACCTGGACCACTGTTGGAGTAAGCTGTATGGTGTCTGGGTGGTGATACCTGGACCACTGTTGGAGTAACTGTATGGTGTCTGGTGGTGATACCTGGACCACTGTTGGAGTAAGCTGTATGGTGTCTGGTGGTGATACCTGGACCACTGTTGGAGTAATCTGTATGGTGTCTGGTGGTGATACCTGGACCACTGTTGGAGTAAGCTGTATGGTGTCTGGTGGTGATACCTGGACCACTGTTGGAGTAAGCTGTATGGTGTCTGGTGGTGATACCTGGACCACTGTTGGAGCTACATCCTACCTAACAACAGCAGCAGCAGCAGCAGCAGCAGCACATCACTAGAGAACATACGAGTAATAATGAGATATTTACACTCTGGGGAAACCTGTTTCGACACCACGTCCCGGATGCCTTTATTTCATTGTTACACTCTGAAGCTTACCCCCCTCCCTCTCTCTCTCTCTCTCTCCCTCCTCTCACAGCTATGTTGCCACCAGAACCCCTCCTCCTCCTCCTCTTCTTCCTCTTCTTCCTCTTCCGCCTCTAAATTCTTCCTCCTCTTCCCTCTTTTCCTCTTTGCCTTCAACGCCTCAAATACTTCCTCATTCTTGTTTTTCTTCTTCCTTTCTTCCCACTTCTTTCCTTCCATTTCCCGCCGCTTCCACTACCTACTTCTCTTTCTTTTTCTTGTGCTTATACTTCTCTGTCTCCTACTACTACTCAACCTACTCCTCCTCCTCCTCCCATGTATAATACACATTCCGCACATCGCAAAACTTGTCTAATATAATTGTGTTTGTGTTTTTATACGCTACGACACCTTCGACCCTGACCCCAAAGAACTACCAGCACTCTTTCTCTCAGGGCAGCCACGGTCGAGGAGTCACTTGTAATGATCCTCATGCAAGCTGTGTGTGTGTATGTACTCACCTAATTGTGGTTGGAGGGGTCGAGTCATAGCTCTTGGCCCCGCCTCTTCACTGGTCGCTACTTGGTCCTCACTCTCCTTGCTCCATGAGCTTTATCAAATCTCGTCTTCAAACTATGGATGGTTCCTGCCTCCACTACGTCACTTTCTAGACTATTCCACTTCCTATGTATGTGTGTGTGTGTGTGTGTGGTTGAGTCTCAGCTCCTGACCCTGCCTCTTATCTGGCTGTGACCTGGTTCACGCATTGTTAGTCTCGTGAGCTCCATCATACTTATTTGAATAAGTAGTTTATAAGATCCACAAGTTGATAATTGAGACACTTGTGCAACATTTGGGTATATTTATTCTGGAAACGTTTCGCCAGCCAGTAGTTTCTTCAGTCAAAGGCAGAGAGGTGTGGAAGAAGAGGAGGAGTTTGAGGTAATCAGTCCCTCAGCCTGGAGGGACAGATTACCTCAAACTCCTCCTCATCTTCCACACCTCTCTGCATTGGACTAAAAAAGTCACTAGCTGGCAAAACGTTTCCAGAATAAAAATACCCAAATATTGCACAAGTGTCATCACACTTATTCCTAAAGTTATTCATGAAATGTGTCTCCTCTACATTTCATCAAGCTCCTTCCATTACCTCACAACTCTGAAGCTGAAACAAAAATATTATATACATCCCTGTGGCTGATCTGTGTAATAACTTCCAGCTGTACTCTCGGCACACTTTCCCCTCTTATTTAATATATGTTTCAACACCCTGTATGGTTCAGGTAGTATTTAATACTAACTGACTTTTGAAAAAAAGGCAGAATAGGATTTCAAGAGATTGCTATTGATACTACTACAAATACTATTACACCTAAGACGAAAACCGATAAGTTGAATTATCAGACACTTGTGCAACAATAGGGCATCTTTATTGTGGAAAAATTTCGCCAATCAGTGGCTTCCTCAGTCCAATACAAAGAAAAATGGTAGAAGATCAGGAGTTTGAGGTCCATTAATCTTGAAGGATCGATCACATCGACTCCAGGCTGAGGGACTGATTACCTCAAACACCTTATGATATTCAACCATTCTATTTTGTACTGGACTGATGAAGCCACTGTGTGGAGAAACATTTCCACAATAAAGATAACCAAGTATTACACATGTGTCTAATTCATCATCCTGTCGGTTGGTTATTCATCTACATTTATGTTTATAAGTGAACAGTTGTGTGAAATCACATTAAGTGAGCTGAGCTTTTTATTATATTATTGTTGACAAGTAAAACACATGTGCAGCAGATAAGTGTCATTATTCTGAAACCATTCCCCCACAGTAGGCGTCTTCAGTCAAATACAGAGGAGGCTGCAGAAGCAGTGATATAAAGACGATGTAATCAGTCCATCAGTCTCCAAGACATTAGTTATGAGAAGAAATTAAACGACTTTAATTGATGAGAAGTGATGATGCTGCTGATGAGAAGTGATAATGTTGCTGCCAGTGATTTGTACACAAAATGTTTAACTATCTAAATTACCAAAATGGATCTGACGGCGATCAACTAGGCTTCTGATACACACGATAGACTTGACACCAGCCAGCTAAGAATGTACAGTACACGATAGACTTCACACTGGCTAACTTGTCTGGACAAAGACTTCATTTAATGCAAAACGTCAGTTAATAAGAACACAAAAATGCTGCAGTAGGCCTACCTGCCCTGCTAGGCAGTTAAAACTACTCAAAAGTTCTTGCCTCAGCAACGCTACCTGAGAGTTTATTCCACTCCACAACTCTATTGCCAAAGTAGTACTTCCCAATATCCTTTCAAAATTAAAATTTCTCCAACTTGAATAAATTTCTGCGAGTCCTGTCTTGGTTAAATATTTTCAACACATTATTTATTTCGCTTTATTTATTCCTGTTTTCAATTTGTACACTTCAATCGTAATTCTTCTCAGTATATTTTCCAGGGCATTTATGTCCATCTAGTATTACAAAAAACAGAACCGAGTAGCATACTTTAAATAGATCTAACCAAAGATATATTAACCTGAAGTATACCCTTAGAACTTCTGTTATTTATACTTCTTGATATGAAGCCAAAAATTCTATTAGTTTTATTGCGAAAATCTGTACACTGTTGTCTTGGCTTTAAATTTCTGCTAGACCTTTTTCGCATTCACGTTGACTAAGATTTGCATGGAAATGTTTTGTTACACCTACTGCCTCTGTTCACCTACCAGTAAGTAGGTACCTGGGTGTTAGTCGACTTTCGTGAGTGGCATATTGGGATGATGCCACCAATGACATAGTTATTTTATTTTCCTAGGATTAGAAGCTTACACTTGTCTGAACTGAACTGCAGCAGCCACTTCTTCGACCACAACATCAATTTATGCAGGTCATCCTGTAGCCTAATAGTGTCCACATCAGAAATTATTTGACGGCCTGTTTAAGTATGATCAGTAGGCTTATGTTGCTGTTTTATTCCATTATCAATGTCTTTTATGAAGATTGTGATCAATAAGAGTCCCATCACTGATGACTGTGGCACACCACTCATAACATGTCCCCATTCTGATCTCTCCCCATTAATGCAAATACGTGCTCTGTTGCCTATCGGTCAGCCATTTCTGAGGGGGGTGTTTCGGGGGTCAACGCCCCCGCTGCCCGGTCCATCACCAGGCCTCGCGGTGGATCAGGGCCTGATCAACCAGGCTGCTACTGCTGGCCGCACGCATACTGACGTATGAACCACCGCCCAGTTGGTCGGGAACTGACTTTAGGTACCTGTTCAGCTCCCTTTTGAAGACAGCCAGACCTCAACTCAGGAGATAAATTTTCTTCCTTATCCATGTGCTCCTAATTTTTACCTAAGAGATGTTTGGGTCTATTGTTTCCATTTAGGGCCATTCATGTTTGATCTAAATTCTCGATTAGGAATATATGCAGTTTGGCCAGCTTGTACAATGCTTTGAAAAATGTCCTATTGGCAACCATCACCACCTTCTATCCGGCCTCCCTCACGTTAATCCCTCTGTAATAATGGTAGAATTACCGACAAAATGTTAGATAAATAGACACAGATGCAACTAATGTGACATTTTATTGTGGCAACGTTTCGCTCTCTAGGAGCTCTGTCAAGCTTCTGCAGCTTGACAAAGCTCCTGGAGAGCGAAACGTTGCCACAATAAAACGTCACATTACTTGCATATGTGTCCATTTACCTAACGATAATCCCTAACCAGGTTAACCCAACCTACAATTCTCACTTAATTCCTTGACTCTACATAATCTACAGCGCGAAAATAAAGACCTTAATATTGTTATCGTTATTAAGGTAATTCTACAAAGTATTAAAACTAAGTGATTTTTTGTCGGTTTTTCCAAGCTCTTCATTAACCTCAAGATCTATCGAAATATCCGTTTGCCAGAACGAAGTCCCCCAGGTTATTTCCTCCAGTTGATTCTGACACAAACTGTTTTAAAAAGAAGTCATGGATCATTTCAAGACAGTCTCTAGACTCTAGATTATCTGCTAAATTGTTCCAATCGTACCGTGGTCACTATCGAAGTTTGGGGTGTGTGTGCGTAGATCACACCTAAGATTAGCTTTTCATGTTCTTCCAAAAATTGCAGCCAAACAGATTCCGTGTTTGTCCCTTCCAATTTTATATCTTCCCTGATACAGCGGCTTAAATTTTCCCTAACAACTCCGTCCCCTTTCTTCTTGACTCTATAAGAGTGCAGTAATTTATACCTCTGTAGGTGGAATTCAATAGACATATGTTAGGAAATGTTGGTTATTATAATTCTTTCTTTCAGCGCACCGGCCGTATCCCACCGAGGCGGGGTGGCCCAAAAGGAAAA
Organism: Cherax destructor; assembly: GCA_009830355.1. Classification (NCBI taxonomy): domain Eukaryota; kingdom Metazoa; phylum Arthropoda; class Malacostraca; order Decapoda; family Parastacidae; genus Cherax; species Cherax destructor. The sequence continues at coordinate 116,044 of WNWK01000337.1, read as the reverse complement.
ACGAAAGTTTGGTTATAATTATAACCATGATTTTTAAAGAGGTGGACCGGTAAGCCAGCGGAAGTCCTCTGTCAGATGACCAAAAGCTCCAACTGTGGGTCATCATATAACTAAGACCCGCGTCAGTAACTATTTTATGAGGTTTTCTGTTTTAAGAGCGTTTACTTAAGATATCTTGGCAAGTTTTGCTCTCACCGCCGCTGGTAATGCTGTCCCATTGATGACAATGACTTCGCTGTGATACCCGATTTTAATATTATTGTGAAACCCAGCAGACTGCTGGCTTATAATTCAGAGCTATTGTTTAATACCCATTTGTTAACTAATGAAGATTCTTCGGCCCTTCAGAAATGTGGTCTTGGCTAGTGGACTTTCACTCATAGTCATGTTTAGTCGTCTTAAACTCAAATGCCTGTACTTTGTTTCCGTCTTCATTATTATTATTATTATTATTATTATTATTATTATTATTATTATTATTATTATTATTATTATTATTATTATTATTATTATTATTATTATTATTATTATTATGAGGAATCGCTAATCTTTTAGTGGGCATACAGCGCCTTGGAAATAGGAGGCAGTTGGGTTCGATCCTAGGGGAGGACAAGTCCAATTAGTTGGATCAAGAGCCCATCAGAGCTCCGATCATTGTATCAGTATAACAATAACAACAGCAATAATAATAATAATAATAATAATAATAATAATAATAATAATAATAATAATAATAATAATAATAATAATAATAATAATAACTGATATTTTTTGTTTCGCCCTCGACCACAGCAATTTTAGATGTTACTCTCTCTCCTAGTAGCACGTATGTAAATTATTTCTAGAATTAGGTGAAGGTTCAGTAAGTGAGGAACTCAGCTGTTACGTTTAGCCACTCTGACACTTTACCATTTGAAGTTAATTACTGCGTGCTGTTGGTGAGGCAATTACTGATCCATTCATGAAGCTAATCATACCATGACATATACAATTGTAGCCAAATTATTAGAATTATAGCTGATATTATAAGAAGCCATCTTGATAAGCATAATTTGATTCATGACACTACATGGAATCACAAGGGGTCATTCTTCCCTGGCTAATTTGACCTTGATGTTGAGGAAGACCTGTCTAGTATGGGCTAGTAGGCCTACTGCAATGCTTCTCGATTCTTGTGTTCTTATGTAAGCCTTTGAGGCAGTTGATCATGATAAAGAATTCGATATTGTTTATTTGGATTTCAATAAGGCTTTTGACAGAGTACAACACAAAAACTGTTAAAGAAAGTGGCATCTTTTGGTATTGAGGGAAAAGGCCCTGTCATAGATCGAGGGCGACTGACAAATAGAAAACAGAATCTGCATAAATAGGGTCGAATCGAAGTGATCAGTCACAGGTGGTGTTCCAGAAGAATCAGTTTTAGGCCTATTATTGTTCATAATTTATATTAATGACTTTGCCGAGGAAATAAAAAGTGATATGAGTAAATTTGCTCATTACACAAAATAAGCAAAATAATAGACTCATACGAAGATGCCACAGAACTTTAGGATCATCTAGACAAGCCAATGTTGCAGTCAGAAAAAGTGACAGATGTAGGTCAATGCAGATAAATGCAAAGTCCTAAGGCTCGGGAATATAAATAACCCTAGCACTTACGAGCTAAATAATACAGAACTTGACTATACAGAATTTGGGGCTTATGGTAAGCAGTAATCTGAAGCCAAGACAATAGTGTCTGTGCGTGCGTGTTAAAACTAAAAGATTACTTGCTTTTATGTCAGGAAGTATAAGCAACAGGAGTCCAGAGGTTATACTATAGCTCTATACATCATAGTAATTCATCACTTAAACTATGCATCTCAGTTTTGATCTCCGGACTACAGAATGGATATAAATTCATTGGAGAACATCCAGAGAAGAATGAAAAAACTGTATATGTATTCAATACTGACAAGATAATTAATTAGACACATGTGCAGCATATTATTTTGTAGACGTTTCGCCCACCAGTTGCCTTATCAATACAAAGACATAACGTGTAATAAATGGTTTTGAAAACCGACAGGTTGAAGATTGAGACACATATGTAATGAAGATTCCCATATATTGCATAAGTGTCTCAATCTTCAACAGAAGACAGCGGAAGACGAGGTAATTAGTCCCTCAGTCTAGCAGCAGGTGATAAACACAATAGTCTTGAAAAATCTGAAGCACAGTCCATCAGTCTTGAATGATGGACTGAACACATGGACTCCAGGCTGAGGGACTGATTACCTCAGACTCCATCTCATCTTCCACAGTTTTTCTCTGTATCGGACTGAGGAATCCACTGGCTGGCGAAACGTTTCAACATTAAAGATACCCAAGTATTATGAAAAATATGTGCTTACACACATATCTTCAGAGGAAGATATGTGTGTAAACACATGAAACACTCAGGTTTTATTTCCTATTTTCTATGTAGTATTTTCTCGTATCTGAACCATTTATATTCGACTTTTTTAACAAATGTCAACTGCACCACACTTCAGCTTCTGCAAGGCCAGGTCCTGCAAGGCCAGGTTCTGCAAGGCCAGGTTCTGCAAGGCCAGGTTCAGCAAGGCCAGGTTCTGCAAGGCCAGGTTCTGCAAGGCCAGGTCCTGCAAGGCCAGGTTCTGCAAGGCCAGGTTCTGCAAGGCCAGGTTCTGCAAGGCCAGGTTCTGCAAGGTCAGGTCCTGCAAGGCCAGGTCCTGCAAGGCCAGGTTCTGCAAGGCCAGGTTCTGCAAGGCCAGGTCCTGCAAAGCCAGGTCCTGCAAGGCCAGGTCCTGCAAGGCCAGGTCCTGCAAGGCCAGGTCCTGCAAGGCCAGGTCCTGCAAGGCCAGGTCCTGCAAGGCCAGGTTCTGCAAGGCCAGGTTCTGCAAGGTCAGGTCCTGCAAGGCCAGGTCCTGCAAGGCCAGGTCCTGCAAGGCCAGGTCCTGCAAAGCCAGGTCCTGCAAGGCCAGGTCCTGCAAGGCCAGGTCCTGCAAGGCCAGGTCCTGCAAGGCCAGGTCCTGCAAGGCCAGGTGAGAGAGTGACTGCTTCTTTAACATAATTAAGGTACGAACAGATGTTTTCTTCGAGGGGCCAGGCCGAGGTTTGGCAGATAGTAACTCAACACAGCCACCAGCCTTGAAACGCTGCACCCAGTTCCTAACTGAACGCTCACACACACTAACATTCTCCACTATTTATTTCGTCTGGTGACCAGCTTTGTCAAGCCCTATGATTTGAGCTATAGTTTCAGGTGTAAAAGCCTTCCTTTTACCCATAATCAAAGATGTATAACCCCAAAACCAAAGGGAACACTGGACAAAAGATGGGGCTAATGAGAGACAAAAGTGCAACACTTCCTTTCACCACGGCAGCCAAGTGAGCAACGAGAAGTCACTGTGGAGAGTGGCGGCAGGCCATGACATAATGGTAACGGCTGCTACCCAGCAGAATGCACTGACGAAAAAAGACCCCCTGTATGGTAGGCCTTTGATTTTCATCACGGCATTATGCCGGGGCGCTCACCCGGCTTAATGCCCTGACGAACACTTTCGTTTTTCTTTTTAGGTCACCCTGCCTTGGTGGGATACAGTCGGTGTGTTGAAAAATAAGAAATATATATACTGAGAAATATACATCTTTTAGTGTATATACTTTCCTGGCATTAGTGACGGTAGGGAGTTGCGTCATATTTTGTCCGGGCCTGTCTTAGCACCTACGTCCGGCATTATGTGTTTAAAGTAATAAGTGGGTGAGCCATGGAATTCCTTGGGAAATACGTTGACCTCGTTTAGTCCCTCTGACCTGACCTGCATTTTCCAACTCCCCTACCCCTCCTTTCCCTCTCACTTAATCTAGTATCAGAGGAAAGAAAAGTCTGGCTACCAGAGTATTGTGCCTATGGTAAAAGGAGTATCGAGCCGACACTACTCGTGCTGTATGATTCAGACGGGTTTACCAATCGGTATAACAACAACAACAACAATAATAAACACCCAACTTCAACTCTTGAGGTTATATCCAAATTAGTCAATATTTATTTTTTAATTTTGCTTCCAGCCACTCTCACTCTCCTTCACGATCTCTCTCCCTCCCTCTCGGTCACCTCTTTCTTATCTTGCTCACTTTCTCCCTCTCACTAAACAGGAGGAGGAGGTGTTGATTCACCGGGAATTCTCCCGGCTCGGGTCTTTACCAAATGGCGACCCGGCTCCGGCTCCGGCTCCCTGGCGTGGGAGTAGCAGAGACCAATGTCTCCCATGGGAGGGGGTACCCCTCAGCGGCGGGACCAACTGGTCCCAGGCCTAGCCACATTCCCCACCAGCACGGGGCAGGTGGTAGATAGATGCTAGGCCACTCTGGTCTGCCACCTTCCCCGCCCCAAGGAGGCTGACAGGAAGGACAGGCTTGCGAGCCGCAGATGGTAGCAAGCTCCAGCCTTGGCACCTACCCTGCCCTAGAAGGGCTGGGCATGGTGATCGACCTCACTAAACATCAATTCTCTTATACATCCCTATATAATATTTCGTACTAAACATGTTCCTTTACAGTTATGCAAACTATATGCCGAGTACTGACGTTCATCACTGTTCAAAGTGTTGCGAAGATCTGCATAATCTATAATATTTTCTGACTTAGGTATAACCTATAATCTATTATTTAATACTGTAATTTTGCTAAGAATGTCTGCAAGAGAAGAATGTCGAAAAATTGACCTGCATAGGGTATACTCAAAGGTGTGTACATCTCAGAGTATATTCACTGATAGGTGTGTGCATCTCAGAGTATATACACTGATAGGTGTGTGCATCTCAGAGTATATACACTGATAGGTGTGTACATCTCAGAGTATATACACTGATAAGTGTGTGCATCTCAGAGTATATACACTGATAGGTGTGTGCATCTCAGAGTATATACACTGATAGGTGTGTACATCTCAGAGTATATACACTGATAGGTGTGTGCATCTCAGAGTATATACACTGATAGGTGTGTGCATCTCAGAGTATATACACTGATAGGTGTGTGCATCTCAGAGTATATACACTGATAGGTGTGTACATCTCAGAGTATATACACTGATAGGTGTGTGCATCTCAGAGTATATACACTGATAGGTGTGTGCATCTCAGAGTATATACACTGATAGGTGTGTACATCTCAGAGTATATACACTGATAGGTGTGTGCATCTCAGAGTATATACACTGATAGGTGTGTGCATCTCAGAGTATATACACTGATAGGTGTGTGCATCTCAGAGTATATACACTGATAGGTGTGTACATCTCAGAGTATATACACTGATAGGTGTGTGCATCTCAGAGTATATACACTGATAGGTGTGTGCATCTCAGAGTATATACACTGATAGGTGTGTGCATCTCAGAGTATATACACTGATAGGTGTGTGCATCTCAGAGTATATACACTGATAGGTGTGTGCATCTCTCAGTCTATATACGATAAGAATTACCTTTAATGTGCTACCAGCCAATAATTTTTGGCTGGTAGCACTTAAGCTTCATGTAGTTTCAATCACCTTCGTGTAGTCGACAGGCTTTAAACTTCCATTAACTAACCACTGGCTTGTGAAAATTCCCTGTAACTGGACTGACGTTCTAGGTATGCATGGTAACAAGTAGACATCTCATGACTGTTTAAAAATAGACATTTTTCCTAATGTTCCTAAGGGGAACAACAGTCGTAGGTTCTGCGAGGTTGAAACTTGCTGGAGGCGACTCTCACAAAGTTGACAACACTGCAAACAAGTCAATACAAATGCAGTATAATTCGATCCTTTATTGACAATGTTTCGCTCACACTTCATAAACTATTCACAAGACACGTCTGCATTCATCTCTGTACCGGACTGAGGAAGACACTCGTTGGCGAAACGTTTCCACAATAAAGATTCCCATATATTACGAAAGTGTCTAATTCTTCGCTTTACCACTTTTGTAAACTCTTCGGATCTGTTTATAACTTGATAAAGCCCATTATGTGGGCGAAACGTTCTCAATAAAGAATCGCATTATACAGCATTTGAGTCTTTCTTTTTCCATCGTGTCGGTATTTCGTAACAAGGTGAAACAGGTTTGTGATATTGTTAGGTTAGGTAACATTCGTCAGGAAACAAAACAAGTGTTTCCTGACGAGGGGTCTTAGTCATATGATGACCCGCCGCTGGAGGTTTTGGTCATCTGACCGAGGCCTTCCACTGGCTTACCAGTTTTTATGTTATGTAGTGTTTAACACTGTAGCAGAAAATGTCGCGGTGTTACTGTTTTTTAGCATCCCTGTCTTATACTAGACTTTATGGTTGATGTCGTGGTCAGTCAGGTTATTAATGCTAGCTGCCCGCATTGCAACACAAGCATCACAACTTGCCTGTTACCTGGATACCTTGAGAGGGGTTTCGGGAATCAATGCATGGGCCAGTAGGCCTGCTGCAGTGCTCCTCCGACACCGAGAGGTGGTGGAGGCCACGACATGGAGTCGGGAGTCTTTTGAAGGAACTCCTATGATATGAAGGAGAAAGTATCCGTTGTTCAATCCCCGGCACGGCTGGAAACGTTGGTGATGTTTCCTTATACCTGCTGTCCTTGTTCACCTAGCAGTAAGTTGGTACCTGCGTGTTAGTCACCTTACACCTGCTGTCCTTGTTCAGCCAGCAGTAAGTAAGTACCCGAGTGTTAGTCACCTTACCCCTGTTGCCCCTATTCACCTAGCAGTAAGTAGGTACCTGGATATTAGTCAACTTATACCTTCTGTCCCTGTACACCTAGCAGCAAGTAGGTACCTGGTTATTAGTCACTTTACACCTTCTGTCCCTTTACACCTATCAGTAAGTAGGTACCTGGGTATTAGTCGACTAGTGTGGGTAGCATCCTGGGGGTCAAGATTAAAGAACTACAATGATAATAAGTCATAGAGTCCTCTATGACGCACTGACTTTATTAAGTTACACTGGGTGACTAACTCCCCCGGGATAATTAAAATTCCCAACAAATCTTATCGTAATAAACCAAATTTAATTGCCATCTTTCTTATCTATGAAATAAGATGTGACTCAGCATCTTAATTGACTAAGTAGAGACACCATTTCAACGTGAGAAATGTTGAGGACATTCACCTGCTTAGAACCCTGAGAAACAGTAAAACTAACAAAAGAAAGAATGAGGGATACATAGGCTTTTTTTTGTCAGCAAACTGTACTCTGCAACAGATCTTAGCAACAGTAATAAAAGCTCAGTTAAATTGGCTGAAAATCCAAATTGCAATGACCGCTGCCTCAGACATCTGATGCTCTGAGGTTTCAGCTTCAATGCGCTGCCTCAGACATCTGATGCTCTGAGGTTTCAGCTTCAATGCGCTGCCTCAGACATCTGATGCTCTGAGGTTTCAGCTTCAATGCGCTGCCTCAGACATCTGATGCTCTGAGGTTTCAGCTTCAATGCGCACTCTACAAAACCAGTGTGGAAATAAACCAGTTTATAAAACCTCTCTTACCATCACCTGGAACGATGGGTCACGAAACAACACACGATCAACTATGCATGCATTACTTTCTTCACTTGCAGAATCGGAAGATTAATTTGCTGAATAATCATGTACGTTAGATGCATATTTGTAAAACTGCCAAGATTATGTCGTGCAGAAAATATTCTGAGTATTGAGAAATTTGTTCAAAATAAAATGCTTTTTGAAAAATGGTTTCTTATTCATTTTTTCTTTATTGAAGAAGACTTTATTAGAATAATTAACCTGGCGGGTTAGAAACCCTTGGTTATCTAAGACTATTAACCTAGGGGGTTAGTGACTCAGGATAACCCAACATTATTAACCCGGAGGGTTACTTAACATATAAATAATTACTCAAAAAATTATGCCGGTGGGTTTATAATTCAGAATAAGCCAGGATTATAAAACTGGAGGGAGGGGGGGCAGTATACCTGGAGGATGTTCCGGGGTCAACGCCCCTGCAGCCCGGCCCATGACAATTAAGGATCCCCTAAGGATCCCAGAAGGTTAATCACTCAAGATCACCCAAGAAGAACAATAAAAGGAACATAATCCTACTGTGGTGTTGTGATCCTCTTCCCCAGGATACAATCCTGTGCTATTAATAATCTTCCTGAAGCTTGGAACAAAACAAATGAGCTGCAATTCTCTTTTCTTAATGATATTCAAACCTACTCTTTTAGGCACTCGATTTAAGTTGTAATGAGTGCCTGGGTGTTGTCTGTTACCCTGGGTGTGTTGTCTGTTACCCTAGGTGTGTTGTCTGTTACCCTGGGTGTGTTGTCTGTTACCCTGGGTGTGTTGTCTGTTACCCTAGGTGTGTTGTCTGTTACCCTGGGTGTGTTGTCTGTTACCCTAGGTGTGTTGTCTGTTACCCTAGGTGTGTTGTCTGTTACCCTGGGTGTGTTGTCTGTTACCCTGGGTGTGTCGTCTGTTACTCTAGGTGTGTTGTCTGTTACCCTGGGTGTGTTGTCTGTTACCCTGGGTGTGTTGTCTGTTACCCTAGGTGTGTTGTCTGTTACCCTGGGTGTGTTGTCTGTTACCCTAGGTGTGTTGTCTGTTACCCTGGGTGTGTTGTCTGTTACCCTGGGTGTGTCGTCTGTTACCCTGGGTGTGTTGTCTGTTACCCTAGGTGTGTTGTCTGTTACCCTGGTTGTGTTGTCTGTTACCATAGGTGTGTTGTCTGTTACCCTAGGTGTGTTGTCTGTTACCCTGGGTGTGTTGTCTGTTACCCTGGGTGTGTTGTCTGTTACCCTAGGTGTGTTGTCTGTTACCCTGGGTGTGTTGTCTGTTACCCTAGGTGTGTTGTCTGTTACCCTAGGTGTGTTGTCTGTTACCCTGGGTGTGTTGTCTGTTACCATAGGTGTGTTGTCTGTTACCTTAGGTGTGTTGTCTGTTACCCTGGGTGTGTTGTCTGTTACCCTAGGTGTGTTGTCTGTTACCCTAGGTGTGTTGTCTGTTACCCTGGGTGTGTTGTCTGTTACCCTAGGTGTGTTGTCTGTTACCCTGGGTGTGTTGTCTGTTACCCTAGGTGTGTTGTCTGTTACCCTGGGTGTGTTGTCTGTTACCCTGGGTGTGTTGTCTGTTACCCTGGGTGTGTTGTCTGTTACCCTGGGTGTGTTGTCTGTTACCCTAGGTGTGTTGTCTGTTACCCTGGGTGTGTTGCTGTCTGTTACCCTGGGTGTGTTGCTGTATGTTACCCTGGGTGTGTTGTCTGTTACCCTGGGTGTGTTGTCTGTTACCCTGTGTGTGTTGCTGTCTGTTACCCTGGGTGTGTTGCTGTCTGTTACCCTGGGTGTGTTGCTGTCTGTTACCCTGGGTGTGTTGCTGTATGTTACCCTGGGTGTGTTGTCTGTTACCCTGGGTGTGTTGCTGTCTGTTACCCTGGGTGTGTTGTCTGTTACCCTAGGTGTGTTGTCTGTTACCCTGGTGTGTGTTGTCTGTTACCCTGGGTGTGTTGTCTGTTACCCTGGGTGTGTTGTCTGTTACCCTGGGTGTGTTGCTATCTGTTACCCTGGGTGTGTTGCTGTCTGTTACCCTGGGTGTGTTGCTGTCTGTTACCCTGGGTGTGTTGTCTGTTACCCTGGGTGTGTTGCTGTCTGTTACCCTGGGTGTGTTGTCTGTTACCCTGGGTGTGTTGTTGTCTGTTACCCTGGGTGTGTTGCTGTCTGTTACCCTGGGTGTGTTGCTGTCTGTTACCCTGGGTGTGTTGCTGTCTGTTACCCTGGGTGTGTTGCTGTCTGTTACCCTGAGTGTGTTGCTGTCTGTTACCCTGAGTGTGTTGCTGTCTGTTACCCTGGGTGTGTTGCTGTCTGTTACCCGGGGTGTGTTGTTGTCTGGGACAAGGACAGTGTCAGTTTCAGTATTGTCAGTACAGTGCAACACAGATAGTGTCAGCCTCGGTAGTGACAGAATGGAGGTACGTAGCTCGGTTGGTAGCGCACTCAGCTCACACACAAAGGTCCATGGTTCGATCCCCGGTATGGGTGGAAACATAAAGACTTGTTTCCTTAAGACACCTGCTGTCCCTGCTCACCTAGCAGTAAACAGGTACCTGAGTGTTAGCCGACTGGTGTGGGTCGCATCCTGGGGACACGATTATCCCTATTTGCTGGAAATGCTCTGCATAACCAGTGGCTTTCTATATAGCATGTAACTGATGTCAGCTATGGTCTGTATAAGTTGTATCATGTACTTGTAGAAATGATCATTATTGTTACTACTCACAGTGTCAGCACCGGAGGTGCTGACACTGTGAGTGCAGTGCCAGCAGTAGCAGTGCCAGCAACAATAGAACCAACAGCAGTAGAACCAGCAGCAACCGAGGAGCAGTAGCAGTAGTACCAACAGCAACGACAACACCAAGGGTAGTAGCACCAGTAGCTGCAGTAGGAGCGATACCAACAGCAGAAGCATCACAACGAGTACCAGCAGCAGCAGCAGCGCTAGTAAGAACAGTCGCAGTACCAGTAGCAGCAATAGCCTCAGCAGAAGCATATACCTGGAGTATACCTGGAGAGAGAGTTCCAGGGGTCAACGCCCCTGCGGCCCGGTCCGTGACCAGGCCTCATGTTGGATTAGAGCCTGATCAACCAGGCTGTTACTGCTGGCCGCACGCAGTCCAACGTACGAACCACAGTCTGGCTGGTCAGGTACCTGTTGTTGTAGGTTCGCCGGTATGTCCGGCCCGGGTCTTCTCCAAATGGTGACCCGGCCTACCGACTTGAGGTGCCTGTCCAGTGCCTGCTTGAAGACAGCCAGAGGTTTGTTGGTAATCCCCCTGATGTATGCTGGGAGGCAGTTGAACAGTCTTGGGCCCCTGACACTTATTGTATTGTCTCTCAACGTGCTAGTGGCACCCCTGCTTTTCATTGGGGGGATGTTACATCGCCTGCCGAGTCTTTTGCTTTCGTAGGGAGTGACTCTCGTGTGCAAGTTTGGTACTAATCCATCGAGAATTTTCCACGTGTATATAATAATGTATCTCTCCCGCCTGCGTTCTAGGGAGTACAGGTTTAGGAACTTCAAGCGTTCCCAGTAATTGAGGTGGTTTATCGCAGTATTAGTAACAGTAGCAATAGTAGAGCAGTAGAATAATCCCAGGAGCAGAAGTATAAGTAACAGCAGCAGCAATAGTAGCAGTAATACCAGTAGTAGCAGTAATAATACCACCAGTAGCGAAAGTATTAGTACAAGTAGTGGCAATAACAGCAGCAGCCTTCGTAGAAACAAGAGCAGCATTTACAGAAAATTAGCAGCAATAGAAGTACGAACAATAGCAGTAACAGCAGCAGCATTAATAAAAGAAGAAGAAGCAGTAAAAGCAGCAGCATTAACAGAACCAGCAGCAGCATTAAAATTAACAGCAAAGGCAACAAGAGCATCAACAGGAGAATCAAGGTACCGTCAGCAGCAGCAGCTGCTGATTCCTCGCCTCCTGTCGCTGTTTCCCCGGGCAGGAGTGAGAGGGAAAGGAGATAGAGAGAGGGGGGAATTGGTGGGAATCTCTTTTTTGAGGTGGAGGGGCAAGGTGGTGGGGGTGTAGAAGACTGGGCTGGTTGGCAGGGTGGTGGTGGAGGGGGTGTAGAAGACTGGGCTGGTTGGCAGGGTGATGGTGGGGTTGGTGTAGAAGACTGGGCTGGTTGGCAGGGTGATGGTGGGGGTGTAGAAGACTGGGCTGGTTGGCAGGGTGATGGTGGAGGTGGTGTAGAAGACTGGACTGGTTGGCAGGGTGATGGTGGGGGTGTAGAAGACTGGGCTGGTTGGCAGGGTGATGGTGGTGGTGGTGTAGAAGACTGGGCTGGTTGGCAGGGTGATGGTGGTGGGGGTGTAGAAGACTGGACTGGTTGGCAGGGTGATGGTGGGGGTGTAGAAGACTGGGCTGGTTGGCAGGGTGATGGTGGAGGGGGTGTAGAAGACTGGACTGGTTGGCAGGGTGATGGTGGGGGTGTAGAAGACTGGACTTGTTGTCAGGGTGGTGGTGGATGGGGTGTAGAAGACTGGGCTGGTTGGCAGGGTGATGATGGGGGTGTAGAAGACTGGGCTGGTTGGCAGGGTGATGGTGGGGTGTAGAAGACTGGGCTGGTTGGCAGGGTGATGGTGGAGGGGGTGTAGAAGACTGGACTGGTTGGCAGGGTGATGGTGGGGGTGTAAAAGACTGGGCTGGTTGGCAGGGTGATGATGGGGGTGTAGAAGACTGGGCTGGTTGGCAGGGTGATGGTGGGGTGTAGAAGACTGGGCTGGTTGGCAGGGTGATGGTGGGGGTGTAGAAGACTGGACTTGTTGTCAGGGTGGTGGTGGAGGGGGTGTAGAAGACTGGGCTGGTTGGTAGGGTGATGATGGTGGTGTAGAAGACTGGGCTGGTTGGCAGGGTGATGGTGGGGTGTAGAAGACTGGGCTGGTTGGCAGGGTGATGGTGGAGGGGGTGTAGAAGACTGGACTAGTTGGCAGGGTGATGGTGGGGGTGTAAAAGACTGGGCTGGTTGGCAGGGTGATGATGGGGGTGTAGAAGACTGGGCTGGTTGGCAGGGTGATGGTGGGGTGTAGAAGACTGGGCTGGTTGGCAGGGTGATGGTGGAGGGGTGTAGAAGACTGGACTGGTTGTCAGGGTGGTGGTGGGGGTTTAGAAGACTGGGCTGGTTGGCAGGGTGATGGTGGTGGGGGTGTAGAAGACTGGACTGGTTGGCAGGGTGATGGTGGTGGTGTTGAAGACTGGGCTGGTTGGCAGGGTGATAATGGAGGGGTGTAGAAGACTGGACTGGTTGTCATGGTGGTGGTGGGGTGTAGAAGACTGGGCTGGTTGGCAGGGTGATGGTGGGGAGGTGTAGAAGACTGGGCTGGTTGGCAGGGTGATGGTGGGGTGTAGAAGACTGGGCTGGTTGGCAGGGTGATGGTGGAGGGGTGTAGAAGACTGGACTGGTTGGCAGGGTGATGGTGGGGGTGTAAAAGACTGGGCTGGTTGGCAGGGTGATGATGGGGGTGTAGAAGACTGGGCTGGTTGGCAGGGTGATGTTGGGGTGTAGAAGACTGGGCTGGTTGGCAGGGTGATGGTGGAGGGGTGTAGAAGACTGGACTGGTTGTCAGGGTGGTGGTGGGGGTTTAGAAGACTGGGCTGGTTGGCAGGGTGATGGTGGTGGGGTGTAGAAGACTGGACTGGTTGGCAGGGTGATGGTGGTGGTGTTGAAGACTGGGCTGGTTGGCAGGGTGATGGTGGAGGGGTGTAGAAGTCTGGACTGGTTGTCAGGGTGGTGGTGGGGGTGTAGAAGACTGGGCTGGTTGGCAGGGTGATGGTGGGGGTGTAGAAGACTGGGCTGGTTGGCAGGGTGATGGTGGTGGGGGTGTAGAAGACTGGGCTGGTTGGCAGGGGGATGGTGGGGTGTAGAAGACTGGGCTGGTTGGCAGGGTGATGGTGGTGGGGGTGTAGAAGACTGGGCTGTTTGGCAGGGTGATGGTGGGGGTGTAGAAGACTGGGCTGGCTGGCAGGGTGATGGTGGAGGGGGTGTAGAAGACTGGGCTGGTTGGCAGGGTGATGGTGGTGGGGGTGTAGAAGACTGGGCTGGTTGGCAGGGTGATGGTGGGGGTGTAGAAGACTGGGCTGGTTGGCAGGGTGATGGTGGTGGGGGTGTAGAACACTGTGCTGGTTGGCAGGGTGATGGTGGGGGTGTAGAAGACTGGGATGGTTGGCAGGGTGATGGTGGAGGGGGTGTAGAAGACTCGGCTGGCTGGCAGGGTGACGGTGGCAGGGAATACAGGAAGTGTTGGTTAAGGATCTACAATTGGCAGCTGCAAGGATTTCCTCAGTGTCGTGGCACGAAGAACTTGTGAACGACCAAGGGAGACGTAGCCGACGATTGATGACTCGTGATTCTCGCCGCGAGAGCAACATGACAAGAACATGACACATATTGCCGAAATCTGGGACGCACACTCTCCTTTCCCAGCTTCATAACCTCCACCATCATGCCCTCCCTCCCTCCCTTCCCCAGGAGGTCATGATGGTGGTGGTGGTGGTGTGTGTGTGTGTGTGTGTGTGTGTGTGTGTGTGTGTGTGTGTGTGTGTGTGTGTGGGTGTTTAAGAATAGAGTTTTGGTTCTTGGTCCAGCCTTCAACTGGAATTATTGGCTTCTGGCCTCTTAAAGGTCCATTATTTCTACTCTTACATCCATGTTTGCAGTTGGATTCCATCTATTGACATTCATCTTCATTAATCATTCATACTAACCCGAGTTTGTAAAAGCACTTTCTAGCATCCCTGTGACTCATCTGTATTTTAAACTTCCATATATATTCCCTTGTACCAGCTCCTTGAATTGTGAAGTCTGTCTTCATCCTCCCTATTAACTCCTCTGAATATTGTGTACATCGTTGTCCACATTAATTTTCTTCTCTTCCACGGTCATCATGTTCATTTCCTTCAGTCTCCACATAATGCGACACTGGGAAAGCGACCACCTCCACGTAGTGAGTTCTGGATGTACTGGATGACTGTAGGTAACTAGTCATGCAAAATAGCTAAGAGCTGCTCACAGTCTGTATATTGTCTGTGCCTGGATCAAATTTATTTATATGGGATCAGATCTGATTGAATCTCATTCCACAGGCGCTGTGTGACCTATAATGGGTAAATGCTCACTAGAAGCATAAGATAATCCACACAATGCATCCTCTTAGTTCTGGTACTACTCTGATTGCAAGCTTTTTCAAGCTTCTGAGCAAGCTTAATCAGGTAGGGGCTCCAAGCTGGTATTACATATTGTAAGATGGTCCTGACATCCGTTGTGTACAGTTCTAAATAGAGTTTTTGTTAAGATTCGTCATGGCTGTTCTGAGATTTGCAAGCCTTTTCTACTGGCTGTTGACATCATACGGTTTATGTGGTGTTCCGGTTGTATTCGGGGGAATGTTCACTCCTAAAAAGTTTTGTTCTCGTGGTTACACGTAGTTTCTTACCTACCAGCAGTAGCATTCCTGAACATAAGTGCTACAGGCGGTCGTCTAGCGTGCCAACTGGTGCCAAGGGAAGACATAAGAATAAGAACATAAGAATCGAGGGAAACTGCCTACTGACAATCGATTTTTTTCTGTCATTTAGACTCCAGTGCCTCTTCTTTCGCTTAAAATGCTCTTTTTGATGGGAAATTAAACTTCCTTGAGGTAAAATTTTAAGTAAACAGCTGAAGTTTATCCATGAATAAGTCACAGAAATCTATCCCAACCTCTGGGTCTGCCCCCAGGGTTGCTATCACCATTCCAGTAACAATGGCTTTGAGGGGAGAGAAAGCTTTCCTGTCTCCAGCCCATCAAATGAGAGTCCCGTTGCTCGGTTAGCAGCTCATTCAGCTCACATAATGAGGGTCCGTGGTTCGGTCCCATTCACGGGTGGAAATGTTGAGCATGTTTCCTTATACCTGCTGTCCTTGTTCACCTAGTAGTAAGTAGGTACCTGGGTTTTAGTCCACTGTTGTGGGTTGCATCCTGGGGGTGATAGTATACCTTAGATAGGGTTGGGCTTTGAAATGAGCTGAGGATAACACTTATTAGCCTGTAAAATTGATCTGTGTAAAATAAAAAGCATGAGTTAGTTGAGCTCCGCCATGGTGAAGGATCGTCATAGTGACCTTCCTGACATCAACATTAGCTATGTTGTTTCATGACAGATTACCGGTGATGACAACATTGATGACTTTGCATCAAAAGTGACCACGAAGAGGTCACTAGAAGGCCTAAAACTTCCAAACCAATTTTTAAATTAAATTATTTATTGGCTGGCAATTTTATTTTTTTACTAAACTGCAGTGTGGGCAGTTAATGTTTCTACTGATGTTTTTTATTGTTCATTTGTCCTAATATATTTTCGAATCTTCCTTTTATTTTCAATATATTTTGGCATCAACAATGAGTGCTCTACTGTTGTTTATGCAAGATTTATATGCAACTTGGGCTTCGAGAAAGCTGTTTCTTACCAGAAACTCAGAACGATAAACGAAGGTGCGTCATGTTTTAAAGTCAGAGGATATTACCGTGGGTGGGAGGTGTTGACGGAGGGACACGGGGAATGATGTTGCCCGGGGAGGGGGGATATTACCGTTGGTGGGAGGTGTTGACGGAGGGACACGGGGAATGATGTTGCCCGGGGCATCAAAAACGTTAGACTCTACTGTTTCACGAAATTGTAATGACACGATTGCAAACAAACCATACCACGGGTGGGGTTTGAACCCGCGATCAGAGAGTCCTAAAACTCCAGACCAGTGGCTAACGCGTCGGTCTGGAGTTTTAGAACTCTATGATCGTGGGTTCTAACCCCACCCGTGGAATGTTTTTTTCCTCTACTGTTTCCTTCTACTATGATCAGCTCCGGTCATTTCTTCCCTTCACCAAATTTCTTCACCGTATACTTATTCGGACTGAACTTCACGAGCCACTCCTATGACACACATATATCCATCCACGAACAAGTGGTTTTAACCAAATAACAATCCTGCGACTGGCCGGGAATCGAACCCCCGATTCCTTGAGCCATCAATGAACATTGATAGCTCAGTGTACTAGGGCGTCTCAGAATTTTAGCGGGCTTCTCAGACCCGCTAAAATTCAGATATTTGAATGCAAAAAGTCACTGAGAGCAGAGTCTTGAAACAAACAAAATACGGAGACAGTATCTAGAATGATATATCAACTTTTTGGATCGATATGTTCTGTGATGAGAACATAAGAACGGAGGAACACTGCAGCAGGCCTGCTGGCCCATTCTAGGCAAGTCCTTCAAATGTTGATCATGAATGGTATACAATATGAAAAATTAGACACGTGCAAAATCTTGGTATCTTTATTTGTAGACAGCGCTTCAGATTCTACGGTGCTCGTCACCAACTGCAAGGCTGAGGGACTAATTACCTCATCTTTTTAATATAATTTTAGTCTTCACATTTACGTCTTAATGACCCTCAAACCACGGAACATATGTGGTTTAAACCCATGGCTAGCGAGTCCTAAAACTCAAGGCCAGTGCGTTAACCACTGGGCCAGCTGGCTAAAATAACATTCATCCAACTAGGTATATTTCTATACACCATAGGAAGGTTAGCATGGGCCACCACAGTGACCACAAATGATGAATCTCACACCAGTGTGGCTGATGTGGGATAAGGACTCACTTGCCATGGATTCAAATCCCACCCGTTCCGTGACATGTTAGCAATCGTGTTATTGCGATTTCGTGAGTCATAATGACCTTCATGTGGTCGATAGGTTTCAAACCCCATTAACCAACCAGAAGAGATTAATGATGAAAACGTGCAAGTGAAAAATAAACTTTTACCGTAACAACGTTTTGCTCTCTCTAGAGCTTCTGAAAACAACGTTTTGCTCTCTCTAGAGCTTCTGGAAACAACATTTTGCTCTTTCTAGAGCTTCTGGAAACAACGTTTTGCTCTTTCTAGAGCTTCTGGAAACAACGTTTTGCTCTTTCTAGAGCTTCTGAAAACAACGTTTTGCTCTCTCTAGAGCTTCTGAAAACAACGTTTTGCTCTCTCTAGAGCTTCTGAAAACAACGTTTTGCTCTCTCTAGAGCTTCTGGAAACAACGTTTTGCTCTTTCTAGAGCTTCTGAAAACAACGTTTTGCTGTCTCTAGAGCTTCTGGAAACAACGTTTTGCTCTCTCTAGAGCTTCTGAAAACAACGTTTTGCTCTCTCTAGAGCTTCTGGAAACAACGTTTTGCTGTCTCTAGAGCTTCTGAAAACAACGTTTTGCTCTCTCTAGAGCTTCTGGAAAGAACGATTTGCTGTCTCTAGAGCTTCTGAAAACAACGTTTTACTGTCTCTAGAGCTTCTGGAAACAACGTTTTGCTGTCTCTAGAGCTTCTGAAAACAACGTTTTGCTGTCTCTAGAGCTTCTGAAAACAACGTTTTGTTCTCTCTAGAGCTTCTGAAAACAACGTTTTGCTCTTTCTAGAGCTTCTGGAAACAACGTTTTCTCTGTCTAGAGCTTCTGGAAACAATCACTCACTCGATAAAGCTCCTTTCTTGTAGGCGGCATGTTTATCTTCGGGTGTTCGTGAAGCTCTACTGGGTGAGATACCTTGAAAACATTGACCATGGCTGGAACAATACCGTGGCTGGAACAATACCGTGGCTGGAACAATACCGTTGCTGGAACAATACCGTGGCTGGAACAGTACCATGGCTGGAACAATACCGTGACTGGAACAATACAGTGGCTGGAACAATACCGTGGCTGGAACGATACCGTGGCTGAACAATACCTTGGCTGGAACAATACCGTTGCTGGAACAATACCATGGGTGGGACAATACCATGGCTGGAAAAATACCGTGACTTTAACAATACAGTGGCTGGAACAATACCGTGGCTGGAACAATACCGTGGCTGGAACAATACCGTGGCTGGAACAGTACCATGGCTGGAACAATAAGGTGGCTGGAAAAATACCGTGGCTGGAACAATACCGTGGCTGGAACAATACCGTGGCTGGAACAATACCGTGGCTGGGATAATACCGTGGCTGGAACAATACCGTGGCTGGAACAATACCGTGGCTGGAACAATACCGTGGCTGGAACAATACAGTGGCTGGAACAATACCGTGGCTGGAACAATACCGTGGCAGGAACAATACCGTGGCTGGGATAATACCGTGGCTGGCACAATACCGTGGTTACTGATTGAACCAGACCTCCAAGCACCATGGGAGATTGAACCAGACCTCCAAGCACCATGGGAGATTGAACCAGACCTCCAAGCACCATGGGAGATTGAACCAGACCTCCAAGCACCATGGGAGATTGAACCAGACCTCCAAGCACCATGGGAGATTGAACCAGACCTCCCAGAACCATGGGAGATTGAACAAGACCTCCAAGCACCATGGGAGATTGAACCAGACCTCCCAGCACCATGGGAGATTGAACAAGACCTCCAAGCACCATGGGAGATTGAACCAGACCTCCCAGCACCATGGGAGATTGAACCAGACCTCCCAGCACCATGGGAGATTGAACCAGACCTCCCAGCACCATGGGAGATTGAACCAGACCTCCCAGCACCATGGGAGATTGAACCAGATATCGCAGCACCATGGGAGATTGAGTCAGACCTCCCAGCACCATGGGAGATTGAACCAGACCTCCAAGCACCATGGAAGATTGAACCAGAGCTCCCACAACCATGGGAGACTGAACCAGACCTCCCAGCACCATGGGAAATTGAACCAGACCTCCCAGCACCATGGGAGATTGAGCCAGACTTCCCAGTACCATGTGAAATTGAACCAGACCTCCCAGCACCATGGGAAATTGAGCCAGACTTCCCAGCACCATGGGAGATTGAACCAGACCTCCCAGCATCATGGGAGATTGAACCAGACCTCCCAGCATCATGGGAGATTGAACCAGACCTCCCAGCATCATGGGAGATTGAACCAGACCTCCCAGCATCATGGGAGATTGAACCAGACCTTCCAGCATCATGGGAAATTGAACCAGACCTCCCAGCATCATGGGAGATTGAACCAGACCTCCCAGCATCATGGGAAATTGAGCCAGACTTCCCAGTACCATGGGAGATTGAACCAGACCTCCCAGCATCATGGGAGATTGAACCAGACCTCCCAGCATCATGGGAGATTGAACCAGACCTTCCAGCATCATGGGAGATTGAACCAGACCTCCCAGCACCATGGGAGATTGAATCAGACCTCCCAGCATCATGGGAGATTGAACCAGACCTTCCAGCATCATGGGAGATTGAACCAGACCTCCCAGCACCATGGGAGATCGAACCAGACCACCCAGTACCACGGGAGATCGAACCAGACCTCCCAGTACCAGTACCGTGCCTGGAACAGTACAATGGCTGAATCAATATTGTGGGTGCAATAGTACCATGAGTAATACATATTTGCATCAGTTGGGTATCTTTATTGTTGAAACGTTGCGCCTACACAGTAGGCTTCTTCACCTACACAGTAGGCTTCTTCACCTACACAGTAGGCTTCTTCACCTACACAGTAGGCTTCTTCACCTACTGTGTAGGTGAAAAGTTTCAACAATAAAGATACCCAGCTGTTGAACATGTGCCTCACTATCCACTTGTCGGTATTTTATGCCATTTTCAAAATAGATGGTACCATAACGTAGCTGGAACAATAGCATGGCTAGAACAATGTCTCGGCTGAAACAATACCGTAACTGGAACAATACCGCGGCTGGAACAATTCAGAATAATCCACGAATTGGAATCAAATTTTGAGACTATGTTTCGGTCCATCATGGCGTCTTTGGTGCTGACGGATCTACTGAAATAACATATCCAACCACACAAAGCCACTTGTGTTGGTCTTCAGTTTATTCAGAATTAGATTAGATTTTCCAGTCATTGTTGTTAATAAACTTTATTGCTGGATTACTAACACCCTTAATTATTATTACAATCAAAACTAAGCGCTAAATCCACAAGGGTCATACAGCGCCTGACACTGTTAAGCATTTGGGTTTTAGTAGTCAATGTAAATTTTAATGTCTCATCATAGATATCAACCTTACCGTTGTGTGTCTGTTCTGGACCAGCCTAAGAGACACTGACAGTGTGTCCGTTCTGGACCAGCCTAAGAGACACTGACAGTATGTTCGTTCTGGACCAGCCTAAGAGACATTGACAGTGTGTCCGTTCTGGACCAGCCTAAGAGACACTGACAGTATGTTCGTTCTGGACCAGCCTAAGAGACATTGACAGTGTGCTCGTTCTGGACCAGCCTAAGAGACACTAACAGTGTGTTTGTTCTGTAGGAGTAGAATGGTGCTAGAGATTTTTAGTACCTTTATGTTTCTCAAGAGGCCACTGTGCCAGATCCGGTGGCTTTCCACCTCAATTTTCCATAAGGAGGTGATGGGCTTCATACTATCTGTCGATGGTTTTTATAAGTATCAATGGAGGACAGTTATTCGTACCTGGAACTTGCATCTTGGCAGGAAAATGGTCTGCAATGAGTTATGCCTTTATCTGAAGCTGCTGAGAAACGTACCACTAACCGATTACCCAAGCTACGTTTTGAGCAAGGACCACCAAGCTTTGGAACATTCCCATTTTATTTTCATTTGCATTCCACTGAAATGTGGCGATTCCTGTAGTGGTTAAAAATAGCTAAGCTAAGGTTGATCTGAAGGCTTCATCCTATACTGCCAATGCGGAATGCACTTGTAACGGGTTTAAGGGAGATGATTTGTGAAGATAGACAAGTTATTAACAACATCCCGGATGAAAGGTATCAAATATTGTGGCGGAAAGCTGAGGCAGTTTACCTTCTCCCACAGCCGGGTTGTGTAAAGGAATTCTTCCCATTATTGTAGTGCTCAGTGTGGTGAGAACAGCCTTGTCGACTGATGAACCGATTTATCGAATCAATCTGCAAGTAACTGTGTCTTCTTGAAGGCCAATAACTTTTGCATGGCGAGAGTGTATCCAGAGGGAGTTTAAGGCAAGGTGAGACTTTGCTGCTTTACAGTCCTGACCTCGTGTATGTAGACAGAAGTTCCATTAAGTAGAAAGTAGTTTCAGCTTCACTAAGCAGATAACATTAATATAGACCATAAGAGCTTCTCTTATTTATGTTTTCTTGTTCTCTAAATCAGACATCGGTGGATTTATTCTTGCAAAATTCCAGTGTTAATGACACAGTAAAATAATTACTCATGTGACCAACCTTATTATTCAGTGTGATTTCGATCTAGGTAACTGCTTAACTGTTTGCATGACTGTCTGCCTGTCTAGTTGTCATTCTGCCTGTACTCATTTCTTCCCTAATTGTAGTTGCGTCTACTGGTTTCACTCTGTCCTGGTTGCGTGACCTCTTTCATACTTATTCTTAAAGCAATGTATGGATTATGGCTTTTACCACTTCGCTGTCTAGGTCGTTCCACTTCTTGGCCACTCAAGGATTAAAAATGTATGTCCTAACATCCCTAAGACCTTGTGTGCCTGAGACCCGCCTCTCAAACAGTCTCACCCTGTCTTTTCCTCTCAGTATTTTGTATGTCGTAATCATGTCACCTATGGTTCTTCTGTCATCTAACGTCGTCAAGTTTAGCTCCTCTAGCTTCTCCTCACAGCCCTGCACTTTTTCCAGCTTCTTTATGTTCTTTATTAGTTGTGGGTTCCATACTGGCGCTGCATACTCCAAGATTGGCCTGAAATGTGTCGTGTACAGGGTCGTGAATGGCTCCTCATCCTCCTTCTTCTCCTGTCTCTCTGTCTGTGTTTAGCTCTGTGACTATCTGCATTTATAATTATCTGTCTGTGTATGTCTGCCTAGCTGTCAGTGTATCTAGATGTATTTATATACAGCTATTTGCCTGTCTAGTTGTTTACCTGTCTAGCTGTCAGTCTGAATTCCTGCCTGTTTGTCTAGTTGCTTGTCTTCCTGTCTGCCTCTGCCTCTCTGCCTGTCTGTCTGTCTGTCTCTCTCTCTCTCTCCCTAACTGGCCAGCCAGAATCAGCACAATATTATACTCAAATGCAATTCTCTTGATAAATACACCAAACTAGCTATACACATATGATCACTATCCATTTGACGTTACCATTTTGAGATGCTGAAACAAACGCCACCAATTTATAATGAAGTGGGAGCAAAATGTTTCAGATAATAATCAAATATTAATTTAGATAATAATTTAAATAATAATTATCTGTGAGCAGAACGTTTCATACGATAATTTTGTAAAATGGTCCAAGTCGGACCGAAACGTCGTCGTAAGCTCCTCTCTTCTATGTGCGGGTTATTTGTGTATAATAATTATTTGTTTTACATAATAATAAACATATGTAAGCAGAACGTTTCGCACGCAATACGAGGTGAATCCGTTCAACTGATTGCCAACTAGAACAAAAAAGTTGACACACGTTGTAGACGTTTTTTTTGCTGACTCTACGACGGGACATTTCGCCAGGTATTATGAAAGACTCTATGGAGGGAAACCTTAATTACGAAATTTTGCCCGAGGCTGGACTTTATCACCTATGACGCTTGATAAAGTCCGGTTCTGAGCGAAACGTCGCAATAATGGTTTCACTTGAAACGTATTTAAGTTGATAAATTAGACACATTTGCAACACTTGGGTATCTTTTCTGTTGAAACGTTTCGCCATACAGTGGCTTCATCCGTCCAATACAAAGAAGAATGGTGAAGAGCAGGAGATTGAAGGGACTGATTACCTCAATCTTCTTTTGATCTTCACTATTCTTCTTTGTATTGGACTGATGAAGCCACTGTGTGTCTAATTTATTCCCTTGGAAACGTCATATCTTTACTGTGAAAACGTTTCGCCACACAGTGGCTTCCTCAGCCCAGTACTAAGAATCGACTGAGAAAGCTACATAAGTTTACACAAGTATCTCAATCATCAACAATGAGTCTGGGAGGGAGGGGGGAATATCTGTGTATTTCGACGTCCACTTGAGTTCATCTTCAGCATTTGGAGGTCAAAATATAAAAATCTTTCCTCATCTCTTTGTTTCTGTTTACATGTGAAATTTACTTTCGTACTGTCAGTTGTTTATTACAGTTTAATGCTCATACAAGAAGAACTGTTCGCAATGAAAAAAAAAAGGTCAATAATAACACAAATTAATAGTATGAAACTTTGGGACAAGAGTTGCAATATAAAAGGGGGTTCTTTCACCAACATTGATCATTGAAACAGGATGTTCTCTAATGTTGTAAATGCACATACAAAACAGTCTCTCAGGGAACGCTTGTATAAAAATTGCAGATATATAATTCAACTAAACATAGTGTGGAAGCCTTTGTGTAGACACACAACCAGGCTGCAGAGGGGATGGGGAAGAACTCTGCGACCGAGGTCAGCTGATATTTCAAGTTAATGAGGCCCAGATAGTTCTTGTACTAAGCAGGGCACATTGATAATAGTAATAGTAGAAATTATGATAGCTGCTTCAACATTGGTATGAGACACGCCTCTCAGCCACAGGCCTCCTGATTCACTCTGGCTGCGGTACGGGTACCAGGAATGGTAGCAGACGAGTCGGCTGAGTTGGAGATGACTCTCACCATCGTTTACACCGGAGCCATGACACTACTTCAACCCAAGAAGTGCTGTACCCCAGCTACAGGGCGTCTACGACGATTGTAGCTAACCGCTACACCATATGAGCTGAAGAAGACTCACCCTGCCCTTGTCATAGGGCTGCACCAGCCATAGAACTATAAACGGTACTCACACTGGGCACGAAGAATGCTCACTGTGTCCCTGCCATTGGGCTGTAAACGGTACATCACTTGTACAAACTCCGACACTCCTTCGGGAGCCAATGACGGGTCACCACATGGAGAAGACCCTGGCCAGGACCCGTCCTGGCGAACCTACCTGTACTTGTAGTGGTAAGTGTAGTCTTAAAATCTGCTTCCTCATGTTTCTGTTGAGCCTCGCTGCGTGTTTTTCAGTACCACCTCTGGTCATTCTCAACACTTACTTTTTCATGCCGGAAGCGTGACCAGAGGAAGAAGAATATACGGAGAGAACTGTCTATACTTTCCTTACCTTATCTCTGTTGATAGATGTGGTATAACTAAATTATAAGACTATGAAAAAAGATATAGACAAAATGGTCAAGTAAAATATAGGCACAGGTTAAAGGAGGAAAGGCAGAAGTTTCGATCAGCGATTGGCTCACTGATAGGAAGTTGAGTAGTGTTATTATTATTATTATAATCAAAAGAAGCGCTAAACCACAAGGGTTATACAGAATGAGTAGTGTTAAACTGGAAAGTAAGTGGAAGTAACAAGTGAACTTCCTCAGGGTTCGGTTCTTGACCTCATCCTCGTCATATAATCTACGTAAACAATCTTGAATATTTAGTAATAATGGGTAATTACCGACAAAATGTCAGATAATGGACGCAGATGTAACTACTGGGATATTTTATTGTGGCAACGTTTCGCTCTCCAGAAGCTTTGTCAAGAAGTAAGGGCTTGACGTTGCAATAATAAAATATCGCATTTGTTGCATCTGTGTCCATTCATCTAATCTTGAACATATTTTATATTAAGAGAGAGAAGGCTCTTGTTTATATAAATATATGGATACAGTCTGCTTCAGTGGGCGACTGGTAACATTCAGAGGAACTTGGCTAGGTCAGTGCTGTGGCGGGGAAAGTGAATAAAGTGCTTTGTTTCCAACAACATTCTTGAAACTTCTGACATTGCTAACAAAAAACTAAGTTTTATAATAAATAATAAAACACCGGAAACAATACTGACCTTAGAAAAGTGACTCTGACTGAATGTTTTTGTTGGTTTAATCCCAGGGGCAAATAAATCACCGGAGGTGTCAGAGGTGCCAGTCAGAGGTGATAGTCAGAGGTGCCAGTCAGCGGTGCCAGTCAGAGGTGCGTGCACTATGGTGGGAGAACCACAACACAGTGGCTACTAAATGCACAGGTGAAGGTAAGTTCGACCCTTTGTGAACCACGGCTACATCGACTCTTGGTTTTCCTATATAGTATATGCAAACATTTCCATCTACATCTTTATAGATATTGACAATCCCATAAACTAGGTGAGTACACACACACACACACACACACACACACACACACACACACACACCGACAAGTGTCTTTGACAACTGGTAACTAATACACACACTAAACAAACGCCCACTCTCTCACCCAGTCTCTCTCTCTCTGTCTCTCTCTCTCTCTCTCTCTCTCTCTCTCTCTCTCTCTCTCTCTCTCTCTCTCTCTCTCTCTCTCTCTCTCTCTCTCTCTCTCTCTCTCTCTCTCTCTCTCTCTCTCTCTCTCTCTCTCTCTCTCTCTCTCTCTCTCTCTCTCTCTCGCTATCTTTTTATCTATCTCTCCAAAAACTGAGATATATGAAAGAACTGATGTAAAACTCTTGACACCAATCGTG
This sequence comes from Cherax destructor, assembly GCA_009830355.1. NCBI lineage: Eukaryota > Metazoa > Arthropoda > Malacostraca > Decapoda > Parastacidae > Cherax > Cherax destructor. Next base: position 90,059 of record WNWK01000337.1, on the reverse strand, counting down.
GACACAGCATCAAGTGGCCGCAAGCAAAATGAAAATCCTGAGGCTCTCCCTGACCCAAGCTCCATTACACCTTGTTTTCCTGCATGACGACATGAGCACTGCCATGAACGTGCATGTGCTGCCCCTGGAACCTTTGTAATCCAGACACTGAGGCGAGGTCAACTGCTGCATCCACCTCTAAGAGGTTACCAGCTATAATGGGAGGTCAGCAGGTAACACGTCAAGTCAGCAGGTTTTATGTCGGGTCATTGTGTATCATGTCAGATCATCAGTAATCATGTCGGATCATCAGATATCATCTCCGGTCAGCTGGTATCATGTCTGGTCATTGTATATCATGTCAGGTCATCAGGAATCATGTCGGATCATCAGATATCATATCCGGTTATCAGGTATCATGCCTGGTCTTTGTGTATCATGTCGGGCTATCGGGTATCATGTAGGGTCATCGGATATCATGTCGTGGTTACTGGGTATCACCAGGTCATTAGGCATCATATCAAGTCATTAGGTACCATGTCAGGTCATCAAGTACCATGTCAGGTCATCAGGTATCATGTTAGATCATCAGGTATCATGTTAGATCATCAGGTATCATGTGTCGTCAAGTACCGTGTCGGGTCATCAGTTATCGTGTAGGGTTATCATATCAGATCATTAGGTATCATATCAGGTCATTAGGTATCATGTCAGGTAACCAGATTTTAAGTCAAGTCATTATGCATGATCTGAGGTCACTAAATAATATGATTAGTAATTGTGTATCATATCATGTCATTAGGCATATTCTCAGGTCATTAGGTATACTCTCAGATTACCAGGTTATCATAAGAGGTAATTTAGAGATCATGTCAGGTATTTGTTATCATTACTAATTGTCTCAGGATATATCATGTCACCACTTAATTAGGTATTAAATCAGGTCTGCAAGTATCATAGCAGGGTAACAAGTTTCAGATCACCGGGTTTCATGTCAAATCACCAGTTATCATGCCAGGTCACCAGGTATCATGAATCGTGACCAGTTATCACGCAGATCACCAAATATTATACCACGTCACGAATTACTATATCAGGTCACCAAGTATAAATTGACAAGTCACCAGGTACCAAGACAGGTCACCAGGTATCATGCCAGGTCACAAAGTATCATGCCAGGTCACCAAGTATCATGCCAGGTCACCAAGTATCATGCCAGGTCACCAAGTATCATGCCAGGTCACCAGATATTATGTAATGTCACCAGGTATCATGAAAGGTCACCAGATATCATGCCAAGTCAACAAGTATCATGCCAGATCACCAGGTATCACTACAGGTCTTCAGATATCATACCAGGTCACCAGGTATCATGACAGGTCACCAGATATCATGACAAGTCACCAGGTATCATGACAGGTCACCAGATATCATGACAGGTCACCAGGTATCATGACAGGTCACCAGATATCATGACAGGTCACCAAATATCAAGTCAGGTCAACACTAATTGTTCAAAATCGTTACGTAATGTATCAGGTCACTACGTCAGTTTCAGGTATATGGCGAAAAATCAGACATTATCGTCAGATATCAAGTTACAAGATATCTTAGAAGGATCACAAGATATCATCAGATTATCGGGTATTCTGTGAGATTATCATATAAGAGGAATAATCAGGAATCACATAAGATCATTAGGAATCACAGTATCATTAGGAATCACATAGAATCATTAAGAATCACATAGTCATTAGGAATCACACAGAATCATAAAGAATCACATAGTCATTAGGAATCACACAGAATCATTAAGAATCACCTAGTTATTAGGAATCACACAGAATCATTAAGAATCACATAGTCATTAGGAATCACATATAATCATTATCAATCACAGAATCGTTATGAATCACACAGAATCATTAGGAGCCACATAGAATCATTAGGAAACACAGAATCATTAGGAATCACATAAAATCACTAGGAATTACATAGAATCATTAGGAATCACATAAAATCATTAGGAATCACAAAGAATCATTAGGAATCACATAGTATTATTAGGAATGAAAGAATCATTAGCAATCAGATATTCATTAAGAATCACATAGAATCATCAGGGATCAGAGAATCATTAAGAATCGCTTAGAATCATTAGGAATCATATAATAATTGGGAATAATAGAATCATTAGGAATCAGATAGAATCATAAGGAATAACATATAATAATTAGGAATCACATAGAGTCATTAGGAATCATATAGAATCATTAGAAATCAGAGAACCACTAGGAATCACATAGAATCATTAGGAATCACACAGAATCATTAGGAATCATAGAATCCTTAGGAATCACATAGAATTATTAGGAATCATAGAATCATTAGGAATCACATAGAATTATTAGAAATCACAGAAATTCATTATGGATCACGTGCAATAATTAGGAATCACATAAAATCATTAAGAGTCACATATAATCATTTGTAATTACATATAATTATTAAGTCATACAGAATCATTAAGAATCACTTAGAATCATTAGGAATCTCATATAATCATTAGAAATCACATAAATCATTAAGAGTCACATAATCATTTGCAATTTCTTATATTTTTTAAGAATCATATAGAATCATTAGGAATCACATATAATCATAAAGAATCACGCAGAATTCATGAGAATCACATGGGATTAGGAAACATATGATAGTTAGATATCAGATGCAGAGAGAAGAGTGGTTGGTTCAGTGTTATGGAATATCTACCTCAGTGATTTACTTCACATCATCCCAGAATCCCATGCATGTACAGATGCCTGTGCTATAAAATTTACTTACGAAACAGAGGAAATGTCAACTGTTGTCATGAACATCAATCACATGGGAGATAACTGTTGTCATGAACATCAATCACATGGGAGATAACTGTTGTCATGAACATCAATCACATGGGAGATAACTGTTGTCATGAACATCAATCACATGGGAGATAACTGTTGTCATGAACATCAATCACATGGGAGATACGAAAGCAGGTTACATTTGCCATTGATAAAACACATTTTTTTTTTTACAAACAGATGTTAATATTAGAGTTGTGGAAAAAATAAACAGAAGAGCGTTAGAGCCTTGCTAGAGGTGGAAATCCTTAGACTCAAATATGACTCTAAAATGCTTACGAAAAACTTCAGGTGATAAATTTTGTAAGCAAATCGGCTGTAATGTGGCCATATATGAAGAAAGACATGAGGAGTATGAAAATAAAAGACAAAAAAATGAAATCACACTAAGATCTCTAATTCATTCAAGTTCTGTCAATCTTGTCAAGATTGATGGACTGAACACATCGAATCAATCCTGAGGGACTGATTACCTCAAACTCCTCCTCTTATTCCACATTTTTCTGCATTGAACTGAAATGTTTTTTTTTCGTTAGGTTCAGAATGACTTGTGTGAAATTATTGCATACAAAAATTTTCGAAAAATTTTGTATGCAATAATTTCACACGTCATTCTGAACCTAACGAAAAAAAAATATTTCATTGTGTTTGTTTATTAATTATTGTAAACTTATCTAAAATATATTTAGATTGATAACGCTAAATTAAATTGCGCTTGTTATAATAAGGTTAGGTAAGTTTTCTAAGGTTCTATTGGTATAAAATTATAAATTTTTATATTAACATAAATGAAAAAAAATATGTCTTTAAACGTATAAGAGGAAATTTTAGAAAGGACTTAATTTTAAATGAGTTCTTGTTAATTGACCAATTTTACCAATTGACCTATTTTACCTAAACGAGTGCATGTATAATTTCAAACATATATTCTTAGCAGTGTTAGAATATGAAAAGGTTTTTGAATAAAATTATTTGATTACTCAGATTTGGAAACAACCTAAAATTTTAATATATCCATTAGCCTCACAGACACACAAGTTGCCGGAGATGTTAATATTACATATTTTAAACACTTGAAAAGAGAGACTTGCAGCAAGTATGTTGATTACAAAGGAATGTATTGACACGATACCCCAGGGCATGACAGTAACCTTACAGCTCTAAGACACTCTCATTCCTGAATGAAGAGGCGGTAAATGTCCGTTTGAGGCTCACATGAGATCTCTCCTTTAGTATACACCACTTTCCTGAATTGCCTGCTGTGTCTGTCATATCAGCAAGCCTTTAACACTGGAGATATGTAAGTGGCTTCACTGATACGTACAAAGACAGTGTTATCCAGGTACCACTTGGCTCCACTTTGAGGACAGCGAGAAGACAACTGTAACTCACGACCGGAAGCAAACAGAACTTAAACTCTGATTGTACCATTCTTAATAACGTAACTTTATCTGTAATCATTTATTTCTGGAATGACCAGAGTCTGGAACATGTTCACATGTCATACAGACATGAAGTTAATAAAATTAAATTGACTAACACATTTCTAATGTCATGTTTACATAGCTGTAAAAATAAAAATACCTTGATGACTCTCTCTACCAATGAAGAGGTGCATTATTATTATTATTATTATTATTATTATTATTATTATTATTATTATTATTATTATTATTATTATTATTATTATTATTATTAATTATTATTATTATTATTATTATTATTATTATTATTATTATTATTATTATTATTATTATTATTATTATGACCCACAGTTGGTTACAATTTCATACTGTTACCTATCTGTGCTTTGTAACAATAAAGATTTAATAAAGACAATGTTAAGGAAGGCTTTTAAACAAGTTAAGGCAGATAACAACTCTTAGCTTGTAAATAAAGGCATGAACTCTTTAGAATAACTCTGCAGACCCTGTTGAGTGTTGCGAGAGAGAGAGAGTAATAATAATCATTCACTAAGAGGAAATTGCACTAATAGAGCAGTGCCAATATAACTCCCTCGTTTGTGTAAATCTTTTGCTAAAACTATTAAATATCTATACGAAAAAAAAAATTCAGATGACACAAAAACTCGTATCCAAGTTAGGAAACCAAAATGACTGTAATATCCTGTAAAAATATCGATATAAATTCTACAAGTGGAATGACAGATGATGAAATATAATACTGCAAACGAGAGAAAGTCGAAACGGATCCCCACGACGATTATGGATCGTGGGATAAAATCTTAAACATACTGGCGAAGGGAAAAGATTTGTGGATGATTATGCACAACATGTTATCACAACGAGAAACAAAAAAATCTGGCAAAAATAGCATAACATAGTTTAGACCAAATTTGGAATATGCAAGTATATCCTCACCTGTACAAGTAAAGTTTAAAGATACTGAAAAAAGTGCAACCCATAATCACTAAATGTGAATTGAAAAATATATACTGATGCTGGAAAAGCCTTCATTGATAGACAGAAATAAAATATGATAACCAAATATATAATCGTAAAATGACAAAAAAAAGATTAAGGATTGTTCATAAACTGTTATTAGAAGAAGAGGTCACATTTGCAAGCTATGAAGGGGCACTAATATAATGCATTATTTCTTTACAGATTACCTGGGGCATCAAGGGAAAGACAGATACCAGGGGACTTTCAAGTCTGCACCGGGCTGTATGCTAAGGGCGCTCACGTATTATCTAGGTATCCGAAACAAGCATGGTAAAGTAGAAGGCTCTCTCATCATCCTCCACTCTCTCCTGCTACTGCCGGCATGAAACAGGGGAATCAGAAGCCATATCATATTAAAAATATTGCATGGAATTTGTAGGAGAGATAGAAGTAGATGGAAGGCATGAACTACGAGCTACCTCTACTTTTCAGTACTGTTCCTACATTAGCTACTCAAAGTTTTCCATTATTACCATAGGAGCTGTGTGTACCAGTTGTTCTACTTCTAGTTACCTCTAGTTCACTGTGGTGTGCAGGTGAACGCTAACGACAGAATATCATGACACAAGAACACTGGTGGCCACTGTTAAGACAATCACAATCACCGCAAAAAATCATCCTACTACCACTACCATTATTAATGACCTGGGTGCCTCATTGTTAACTGTTCGTCCTCAAGTACTTGTTCATCTAACATCAGGCATTCGTTGACTACAATTTGTTCCAGAATATTACCTAATTAAATCCTATTTGCAGAGTGCTGGTCAGTTGGTTCTCAGATGACTGTATTGTCGTTGATCTCAGAGCTTCAGCAGGAAGTTGGGTCCATCCTGCATGTTGCAGTATGTTTGTTCCATTCCAAGTGTTGCAAGAAATGCAACACTTGGACCATTGACAAGTCGGACCGAAACGTCATCATAGACAACTTCCTCCTGTGTGAGGTTATTTGTGTATATGCAGTTGACCAGGAAGTGCAATGACCTGCACGAAGTAGTGGAGGCAGGCTTCATGCGAAGTTTTATGAATAGGTATGATAGACTCACGAGGCTGGGGAGGGAGGAAATCCAGTAAGCGGCAAGAGGCAGGGCCAGGAGCTGAGACTCGACCCCTGGCAACCACAAATAGGTGAGGTAGGGAGAGAAATAGGAGAGTGTTCATGTACACAAACCAGCACCAGCCACACCACCAGCAGTGTCAGCACCAGCCACACCAGCAGCAGTGTCAGCACCACCCACACCAGCAGCAGTGTCAGCACCAGCCACACCAGCAGCAGTGTCAGCACCAGCCACACCAGCAGCAGTGTCAGCACCAGCCACACCACCAGCAGTGTCAGCACCAGCCACACCACCAGCAGTGTCAGCACCAGCCACACCACCCAGCAGTGTCAGCACCAGCCACACCACCAGCAGTGTCAGCACCAGCCACACCACCCAGCAGTGTCAGCACCAGCCACACCACCCAGCAGTGTCAGCACCAGCCACACCACCAGGCAGTGTCAGCACCAGCCACACCACCCAGCAGTGTCAGCACCAGCCACACCACCAGCAGTGTCAGCACCAGCCACACCACCCAGCAGTGTCAGCACCAGCCACACCACCCAGCAGTGTCAGCACCAGCCACACCACCCAGCAGTGTCAGCACCAGCCACACCACCAGCAGTGTCAGCACCAGCCACACCACCCAGCAGTGTCAGCACCAGCCACACCACCCAGCAGTGTCAGCACCAGCCACACCACCAGCAGTGTCAGCACCAGCCACACCACCAAGCAGTGTCAGCACCAGCCACACCACCCAGCAGTGTCAGCACCAGCCACACCAGCAGCAGTGTCAGCACCAGCCACACCACCCAGCAGTGTCAGCACCAGCCACACCACCCAGCAGTGTCAGCACCAGCCACACCACCCAGCAGTGTCAGCACCAGCTACACCACCCAGCAGTGTCAGCACCAGCCACACCACCAGCAGTGTCAGCACCAGCTACACCACCCAGCAGTGTCAGCACCAGCCACACCACCCAGCAGTGTCAGCACCAGCCACACCAGCAGCAGTGTCAGCACCAGCCACACCACCCAGCAGTGTCAGCACCAGCCACACCACCCAGCAGTGTCAGTACCAGCCACACCACCCAGCAGTGTCAGCACCAGCCACACCACCCAGCAGTGTCAGCACCAGCCACACCAGCAGCAGTGTCAGCACCAGCCACACCACCCAGCAGTGTCAGCACCAGCCACACCACCCAGCAGTGTCAGTACCAGCCACACCACCCAGCAGTGTCAGCACCAGCCACACCAACTAGCACTGTCAGCACCAGCCACACCACCAGCAGTGTCAGCACCAGCCACACCACCCAGCAGTGTCAGCACCAGCCACACCACCCAGCACTGTCAGCACCAGCCACACCACCAGCAGTGTCAGCACCAGCCACACCACCCAGCAGTGTCAGTACCAGCCACACCACCCAGCAGTGTCAGCACCAGCCACACCAACTAGCACTGTCAGCACCAGCCACACCACCAGCAGTGTCAGCACCAGCCACACCACCAGCACTGTCAGCACCAGCCACACCACCCAGCACTGTCAGCACCAGCCACACCACCAGCAGTGTCAGCACCAGCCACACCACCAGCAGTGTCAGCACCAGCCACACCACCAGCAGTGTCAGCACCAGCCACACCACCCAGCACTGTCAGCACCAGCCACACCACCAGCAGTGTCAGCACCAGCCACACCACCCAGCAGTGTCAGCACCAGCCACACCACCAGCAGTGTCAGCACCAGCCACACCACCCAGCAGTGTCAGCACCAGCCACACCAGCAGCAGTGTCAGCACCAGCCACACCAGCAGCAGTGTCAGCACCAGCCACACCACCAGCAGTGTCAGCACCAGCCACACCACCCAGCACTGTCAGCACCAGCCACACCACCAGCAGTGTCAGCACCAGCCACACCACCCAGCAGTGTCAGCACCAGCCACACCACCCAGCAGTGTCAGCACCAGCCACACCACCAGCAGTGTCAGCACCAGCCACACCACCAGCAGTGTCAGCACCAGCCACACCACCCAGCAGTGTCAGCACCAGCCACACCACCCAGCAGTGTCAGCACCAGCCACACCACCCAGCAGTGTCAGCACCAGCCACACCACCAGCAGTGTCAGCACCAGCCACACCACCCAGCAGTGTCAGCACCAGCCACACCAGCAGCAGTGTCAGCACCAGCCACACCAGCAGCAGTGTCAGCACCAGCCACACCACCAGCAGTGTCAGCACCAGCCACACCAGCAGCAGCGTCAGCACCAGCCACACCACCAGCAGTGTCAGCACCAGCCACACCACCTAGCACTGTCAGCACCAGCCACACCACCCAGCAGTGTCAGCACTACCATTCTTCATCACTTCCACCAAATCTTCCACCGCTGCCACCGCCACTTCTGACACCCCCACTTCTGACCCCACTACTTCTGACACCATCACTTCTGCCACCTCTGCCACCGCCACTTCTGACACCAACAGTTTTTCCACTGCTGCCAGTTTCTTCCACCTCCCATTCTGCTACTGCTTACACCACCATATTTTCCACAATCCGGACATTCCTGAACGTCTAACAGGAACAGGGGGCCCACCGTGCTCAACACAATCCAATATTTTTCATAAAGTTTGCCTGGCTGATTCTTAAAGTCCCGAGTTTTTAGACTCGCATCTTATGGTGGGAAATCATTGAAACGCTCCATAACGGCGCCATTAATAAAATAACCCACTGAAAGCGAGAGAGGGAGGGAAGAAGTAGCAATAGATATGATGAACTTCAAAGATTACTATGTTCTTCAGAGAATAATGATCTTTGGAGTTGTCAGGGAATGGAATAGATATTCTGGTAGCTTGTATAGCCGGGGGATCCATGCCAACTAGCATGATTTGCTAGGGAAGGGAAGGGGTTAGACTAGCAGGGCAGGGAGGTGAAGGTTAGGGTGACTGAAAGTCGAGCCAGGAGGTGTAAGATAGAGGGAACGACAGGTGAAGGTAAGAGTGGGTGAAGTGTGGCTTGCATCAGTAAGAGATTTACTCGGGGTGAGAAAGAGAGGTACCCAGAAGCATAGAGAGGTACATCGCAAGGAAGAAAGAGATACCCAGCAAGATACAGAGGTACACCGCAAGGGAGAGAGAGAGAGAGAGGTACCCAGCAAGAGAGAGAGGTACCCAGCAAGAGAGAGAGGTACCCAGCAAGATAGAGAGGTACCCAGTTAGAAAGAGCGGTATTTATCTAAGGAAAACCAGCGAGAAAGATAAAGAGAGAGAGAGAGAGAGAGAGAGAGAGAGAGAGAGAGAGAGAGAGAGAGAGAGAGAGGGGGTATCTACCTAGGAAGGGTAGGTCCTAGACTAAGGAGAGAGAAATACCAGACTAGAGAGAGAGTCTAAATTTCATCTTGGGATGCTGGAGCCTTCAGCATCAGTAGCTTGTATGTATACACAAAGCGAGTCTCGGCACACCTTAGAGATCTGGAACTGGTCTGTTCCAGCCCTTCCCACTCAACATGCAATACACAAGCACAACTCTGCTGTAGCCCGGTGCCTCGTATCACGGCTTGAAAAATACCAAGTAGCGTGTGACTGGTAAACCAAGAACATTTCGCTCACAGGGGAACTTTTCTCAAGTCATAACTTTATAAAACTCAACCTAAATAAATACTTAGTCTGCTTTATATAAGTTTTTCTTCTGTCGTGTGTTTTTTCCTGTCACGCGAACTTCTGACTTGTGTACCAGACTCGACTTCAGCTAAAACAAAAAAGAAAAAGAGAAAATACTAGAAATATAATTAGTGTACAATGTATGAGATTTTTTCCCAGAGGGAACAACGACTCAGAGTCAAGAAACGTACGGATAATAACGTTGCTTCTTTCTCCGAGACACCACGCTGCCAGATGTGCCGCAACAGTTTTTATTAATTTTCCTAACCGAAAAAAAATTATATCAGGAAGAAACATCCATAAATTGACGCTGTGTGATGTATAAGAAACAAAAAAGACGTAAGATGATGATCTTACCAGAGTGACGACTCACAAAAGATCTTACCAGAGTGACGACTCACAAATGATCTTACCAGAGTCACGACTCACAAAAGATCTTACCAGATTGACGACTCACAAATAATCTTACCAGAGTGACGACTCACAAAAGTTCTTACCAGAGTGACGACTCACAAAAGATCTTACCAGAGTCACGACTCACAAAAGATCTTACCAGAGTCACGACTCACAAAAGATCTTACCAGAGTCACGACTCACAAAAGATCTTACCAGAGTCACGACTCACAAAAGATCTTACCAGAGTGACGACTCACAAAAGATCTTACCAGATTGACGACTCACAAATAATCTTACCAGAGTGACGACTCACAAAAGATCTTACCAGAGTCACGACTCACAAAAGATCTTACCAGAGTGACGACTCACAAAAGATCTTTAGAAAGGGAGATGATCCCAGACAGGAACGACTCATGACAGATCCCAATTACCCAATGTAAAGCATCCCGAAAAATCAATTATCAGTTCCATTATATTCAGAGAAGGCGCTAAACCCGTAAGGGTTATAGCGATGCCCAAAATCTAGAGGCTAGGGAGACTGTACTGGGCGGTTAAAACCAAATGCCTCAGCACTGATAACTTCAAGGCAGTTCCGCCAGGCTCCGCTGAGGCAAGTTGAGAGGCAGTGCCAGAAGCTGAGACCCGACCCCTTCAGCTACACTCAAGGTAAAAAAGCCTTTATACTGGTGAAGAGCTCTTGATCCGAGGAAATGGAACTAGTTTTCTCTTCATTGGATTAAACCAGACTGCCTCTTTCCACTCTCCCAGTTGCTGTTTTAGATTCGCCGGTACTTTTGCCGGCCCGGAGTTGGTCTGCTGATCCCTCCTGATCGTGGTCTGTTGATCCCTCCTGATCGTGGTCTGTTGATCCCTCCTGATCGTGGTCTGTTGATCCCTCCTGATCGTGGTCTGTTGATCCCTCCTGATCGTGGTCTGTTGATCCCTCCTGATCGTGGTCTGTTGATCCCTCCTGATCGTGGTCTGTTGATCCCTCCTGATCGTTCTTGCCAGAGTTGGTCTGCTGATCCCTCCTGATCGTCCTTCCCTATGTTCTGGTAAAATTATTGTAAATCCCGGGTAAAACCACGGTAAAGTCCTGGTAAAGCCCTGGTAAAAACCATGATAAAGTCTTGAAAAAACATGATAAAGCCCTGGTAAAAGCCATAGTAAAGCTCTGATAAAACATTCGTAAAACTCTGGTAAAAATCATGATAAAGTCCTGGTAAAAACCATGATAAAGTCCTGGTAAAAACCATGGTAAAGCCTTGATAACACTACGGTTAAACAGTACCCTAGCAAAAACCCATTAACTATTCAACAATGCAAAAGTTTTTTCTTATAGCAATGTTTCTTGGTTGATTTTCACCAAATCATTTTCATTTAAGGACACAAGAAATCGTAATAACAAGATTGCATACAAATTCGTGATGAATTTGATTTAATCAGAGTTTAAGTACTGTACGTCCAAAAAATGCATGGAAATAGGGGGTAATTGAAGATGTAAAGAGCGGTGGTTCGGTGGTTCTGGCTGCGGTAGTTTCATACAAGAGGAGGACTGGACGGTGGTTCTGTCTGCGGTAGTTTCATGCAAGAGGAGGACTGGACGGTGGTTCTGTCTGCGGTAGTTTCATGCAAGAGGAGGACTGGACGGTGGTTCTGTCTGCGGTAGTTTCATGCAAGAGGAGGACTGAACGGTGGTTCTGGCTGCGGTAGTTTCATGCAAGAGGAGGACTGGACGGTGGTTCTGGCTGCGGTAGTTTCATGCAAGAGGAGGACTGGACGGTGGTTCTGGCTGCGGTAGTTTCATGCAAGAGGAGGACTGGACGGTGGTTCTGACTGCGGTAGTTTCATGCAAGAGGAGGACTGGACGGTGGTTCTGGCTGCTTACGAAACGGACAATGAAATGACATTCCCAAAGTCAACCTTTGAGAAGTCTCTCAGTGTACTTGTTCCACTTAAATTCTGGACACTTTTCAACATTTGAGTTATTTAAAAAGGATCTGCCGGCTCATGCTATTTCTGCATGCATGCCTTCAACATATTCATATATATATATATATATATATATATATATATATATATATATATATATATATATATATATATATATATATATTATTGTGACCACGAACAAGTGGTATTGATCAATAACAACACTGCGACTAGCCAAGGATTCGAACTCATGCTGCTTTGGCCCGCTTCATGGTGAGCGAAAACCCATGACGCTCTAACCCTCAGGACCACGCAATCCTACAAGAACCAAGCACCCAGCCAAGCTAGGTGTGTTACCCTTGGTCCGAGGACATACGGTGGTGTGGGTGCATCTGAGCTAATTTCATTCTACTTCCCGTTTGGTGTACTAGCCTCAACGAGCAGTATTTTATATTATTGTGACCACGAACAAGTGGTATTGATCAATAACAACACTGCGACTAGCTCACCATGAGGCGGGCCAAAGCAGCATGGGTTCGAATCCTTGGCTAGTCGCAGTGTTGTTATTGATCAATACCACTCGTTCGTGGTCACAATAATATAAAATACTGCTCGTTGAGGCTAGTACACCAAATGGGGAGGAGAATGAAATTAGCTCTGAGGCACTCACACCATCGTATGTCCTCGCAACATGAAGCAAGTCTAGTTCGCTAGGCATGTGTTGGTTGTAGGATTGTATAGTCTATTGGTTTAGAGAGTCGTGAATTTTCGCTCTCTTCCCACGAGGCGGGCTAAAACAACACGGGTTCGATCCCCCGTCTAGCCGCAGTTTGTTATTTAGTAAATACACATACACACACACACTATGACTCGACCTCTGCAACCACAAATAGGTGAGTACAAATAGGTGAGTACACACACACAGATATGATAAAGCTCATGGCGCAGGGAGAGTGGCCAGTGAAGAGGCAGGGCCAGGAGCTATGACTCGACCCCTGCAACCACAACTAGGTGAGTACAACTAGGTGAGTACACATATATATATATATATATATATATATATATATATATATATATATATATACACAAGGGCGGGACAAAATAATATGAAGACCATGTTATTTAATATTCTCTTTATTTTCAATATGGACTTGGTCCTCCATTTGCAGCTACAACAGTATCAATTCGTCGAGGAATTGATTCATATAGCATTTGAACAGTATCCAGAGGAATTGTGAGCCATTCTTCAAGCCAAACCTTCTCTAACTCTTTTTAAGACGACAGTGGAGGAAATCGGTTTCGGGCTTGCTGTTCCAATTAACCCCACATATGTTCTATAATATTTAGATCCGGCGATTGTGGAGGCCAATCCAAGTGTTCGACTTTATTTTCATGTTCTTCATGACAATTTTTGAACAACTCTAGTGGTGAGAATTATTGCATTATCGTCTTGGAAGATAGCTCAAAAAGAACCTGTAATACATTTAAATTGACTATTCAGTCATTTAAGAGTTCAGTCTGCAGGTGTTCAGTGTTATTTTTTCCTAATCATGTATAAATGTAAAATAGCCACTGAGAGGAAAAAAAGGAATTTTCAAGTGCTTTCGTGATTTCTCACATTATCAAGGAACTGTAAAAATAATAGGACAGCAGAAGGCTTATGAGGCTGAGATGTCACCTCACGTATGACCTTACACCTTACTCAGCACACTGAACGTCATGTCACATGTCAAGTGAAATTTATGAGTGGCATGTTATGCACAGCTTAAATTCCTCAAAATTTATATGAATTATAAATGAATCTAATTTATACATAAATAAATATAATTCTCACAGTTCCTTGATAATGTGAGAAATCACGAATGCGCTTGGAAATTCATTATTTTTCACTGGGGTTATTTTGTATTCTGATATATCACCTGTCTACTGTGCTCTTGTGGGGTAAGAATATACGTGAATATATGCTGAAACTTTCATTCATATTTCAAGAAATAAAATTTTCTTGACTGGACGCTGAGCACAGCCTGAACAACCCTCATGCAATCGATAGGCTTTAAACCCATTAACCAACCCTCCTTGCAGTGCAGTAACTGGGTTGTTCAGCAGGATTTGGAAGCAGGCTTAGCAGCCAGGGTTTGGAAGCAGGCTTAGCAGCCAGGCTGTGGATTTTGCTGGATGGTGTGTTCGGTCACCTGGATGGTGTGTTCGGTCACCTGGATGGTGTGTTCGGTCACCTGGATGGTGTGTTCGGTCACCTGGATGGTGTGTTCGGTCACCTGGAATAGATGGAAGGTTCCACCTCGTCCCACATTCATTTCGACTCACCAGGATCACCTGACGATGATAACTGTGACCTTGTTGATCACCAGGATCACCTGACGATGATAATTGTGACCTTGTTGGTCTTGAATCTCATATGGGTGACCTTCCTCAGCAAGTCCACTGTGTATTTATTAAATATTGTATAAGGACATAAGGGATACTTTAAGCATATAAAATTGTAGTCGGTAGACATGATACAGTGCATGATGTATGGTGTATGGTGAGTGTTGCGTGATGTATGTTGTATGATATATGATGAATAATGTATGGTGTAGAGTGTAGACAGTTTTGTGATGTATATTATATGATGAATCATGTATAATAAAGTATGAATGATGATATGTTGATGTATGTCGTATGATGAATATATAATGAAGTATATATGATGTACATATATGATTAAACACACATTTTTTGTGTCTTATTTGGCATTATCGATAATTTTCGCCACTGAATTCTCAGATTCTCTATCAAAACATTAATGTAAGCAACTCGTATCAGTTTGCAGTTACTGTCGAGTGAGTACCTGTCACCTCAACCTTCCATTCTATTAAATTGAAATACAGAATACTGACTACTTCATATTTGGGTCTGTAGAATAACAACCTGAAAATAGTTTTGTGGGAGACAACCGGTAACTGTCTAGATTCTATAGGCTTTTCCAGAAAGAATTATAAGGCTCATTTGTGTAGTATACACAGACTTTGCAAAAGCCTTTGACAAGTGTGACCATGGTGTAATAGCGCACAAAATGCGTGATAAAGGAATAACAGGAAAAGTTGGTAGATGGATCTATAATTTCCTAACAAATAGAACACAAAGAGTAGTAGTCAACAGAGTAAAGTCTGAGGCAGCTACGGTGAAAAGCTCTGTTCCACAAGGCACAGTACTTGCTCCCATCCTGTTCCTCATCCTCATATCGGACATAGACAGGGATATAAGCCACAGTGTCGTGTCTTTCTTTGCAGATGACACCCGAATCTGCACGACAGTGTCCACCATTGAAGACACTGAAGACTCCAGGCGGACATCAATCAAATCTTTAAATGGGCCGCAGAAAACAATATGAAGTTCAATGATGAGAAATTTCAATTACTCAGATATGGAAAGCGTGAGTATAAAACAAATTCCAACCACACATTTGAGCGAAAACTAATGCAAAAGACCTGGGAGTGATAATGCCAGAGGGTCTCACTTTCAAGACCACAACATTGTATCAATCGCATCTGCTAGAAAATTGACAAGATGGATAATGAGAACCTTCAAAACTAGGGATGCCAAGCCCATGATGACACTCTTCAGGTCGCTTGGTCTATCCAGGCTGGAATATTGCTGCACACTAACAGCACCTTTCAAGGCAGGTGAAATTGCTGACCTAGAAAATGTACAGAGAACCTTCACGGCACACATAAGTGCGATAAAACACCTCAATTACTGTGAACGCTTGAAATTCCTCGACCTGTACTCCCTGGAACACAGGCGGGAGAAGTACATGATTATATACACTTAGAAAATCCTAGAGGGATTAGTACCAAACTTGCACACGAAAATCACTACTATGAAACCAAAAGACTCAGCTTTGGACAGGCACGTAAAGTCAGTACCTTATCAGCCGGGTTGTGGTTCGTACGTCGGTTTACGTGCGGCCAGCAGTAACAGCCTGGTTGATCAGACCCTGATCCACCATGAGGCCTGGTTTCAGACAGGGCCGCAGGGGCGTTGACCCCCAAAACCCTCTACAGGTATACTCCAGGTATACAACACCGTGACTGGAACAATAGAAACTTTTGACGACGTATCGGTCCGATGTGAACCGAAATATGGCTAGTTAATGGACCAAGACGGATCGAAACGTTGTCATAAGTTTCTAATATGTGGGGGTTATTTATGTAAGGATTTCCCAGATTTTCTAAATGTTTTACCAGGTTTTATCAGGCAGGTTTTAACGTGGTTCTCTAAGACTGTTAAAATCTTCCCTGCCAATGCTCACTCATACGGGTTTAGCTTTTCTTTTTCGCACGATAGAGGAGTCAACACACCTGGAGGCCAGGTCACTCCTTGTTACATGACAGACGAGGTCAACACCGCTGGAAGCCAAGTCATTATTGGAAGGGAAAGAAAAGGTCAGAGGAGCAAGTTCTCTGAGGTCAAGCAAAAACTTCTATATATTTAGTGGGGAAGAGGAGAGAGAGAGAGAGAGAGAGAGAGAGAGAGAGAGAGAGAGAGAGAGAGAGAGAGAGAGAGAGAGAGAGAGAGAGAGAGAGAGAGAGAGAGAGAGAGAGAGAGAGAGAGAGAGAGAGAGAGAGAGAGAGGGAGAGGGAGAGAGAGAAAGAGAGAGAGGGAGAGAAAGAGGAATAAAAAATAACAACAAAAGTAAAATAAAAAATAACAAAAGTGACAACAAAAGCCAAACAATAACAACGACTACGATAATACAGATAACAGCAAAAACAACAACAAAAGCAACGCCAAGCGGTAACAACAAATGATGCACAACAGCAACAAACAACGAACAACAACAGATAACGACCAATAACTACCCACAACTACCAGCAGCAACAACAACTAAAGCAACAGTAACAACAGCTTGAACAACAGCAGCAGCAACGACAACAATAACACCATCAACAACAATAACTAACAACAGCAACAACAACCAACAGCAACACTTACATCAACAAGCTACAACAATAACAGCATCGACAACAACACTAGCATTAACAAGATCATCAATAACAACAACAGCATAAACACTAGCATCAACATCATCAATAATAATATCAACAAAAATATCAATAACAGCATTAACAGCATCAATAACATTAATAATAATAACATCAATAACAACAGCATCAACAATAACAGCATCAATAACAACAGCATCAACAATAACAGCATCACCAACAACAACAGCATCAACAATAACAACATCAACAATAATAGCATCAACAACAGCAACATCCTCAACAACAGCATCAACAACAGCAACAGCATCAACAACAGCATCAACAACAGCAACAAGTAAGGCACCACAGAAGCGTCTCGAGTTATTCAGAAAGCATCGCTAAAACTTGACCTGAATCTTAAGTGAAACACCTGTGAGTTTACTCATCTACCTGTATTCACCTATTTGTACTCACCTATTTGTACTCACCTATTTGCATTCACCTATTAGTATTCACCTATTTGTACCCACCTTTTTGTACTCACCTATTTGTTGTTTCCTGGATGGAATCATTTACTCCCTGCTAGCCTCGTGACTCCTGTCATACCTATTTTGAAGCTATGTATGGAGGTTTGCCTCCACTACTACTCCATTCAGGTCACTCCACTATATATATATATATTTTTTTTTTTTTTTTTTTTTCAACAAGTCGGCCGTCTCCCACCGAGGCAGGGTGACCCAAAAAGAAAGAAAATCCCCAAAAAGAAAATACTTTCATCATCATTCAACACTTTCACCACACTCATACATAATCACTGTCTTTGCAGAGGAGCTCAGATACGACAGCTGAGAAAAGTCCCTCCCAGCTGTCACTATCCCAGACCCCTCCTTTAAAGTGCAGGCATTGTACTTCCCATTTCCAGGACTCAAGTCCAACTAAATCAATTAACGGGTTTTCCCCTGAATCCCTTCACAAAATGTTACCCTGCTCACACTCCAACAGATCGTCATGTCCCAAAAACCATTCGTCTCCATTCACTCCTATCTAACACGCTCACACATGCTTGCTGGAAGTCCAAGCCCCTCGCCCACAAAACCTCCTTTACCCCTTCCCTCCAACCTTTTCTAGGACGACCCCTACCCCGCCTTCCTTCCCCTACAGATTTATACGCTCTCCAAGTCATTCTACTTTGATCCATTCTCTCTAAATGACCAAACCACCTCAACAACCCCTCTTCAGCCCTCTGACAAATACTTTTAGTAACTCCACACCTTCTCCTAATTTCCACATTCCGAATTTTCTTCATAATATTTACACCACACATTGCCCTTAGACAGGAGATTCAATTGTGATCTCGTGTACTAGTTATCGACCTCTCGAACAATCTATCCGTGTCTAACGTCTCCTGTCCTCTGAGTATTTTGTACTTCATTATCATGTCTCCCCAGGTTATTCTGTCCCCTTGTCGTCAGATTCAGTTTCTTTAGCGTCTCTTTATAGCTCATTTGCCTTGACTCTGGAACAAGTGAACTAGTCTTGTTTCATACCTCTGCATTTTCTCTAGGTTTTTATCATGTTTTATCCAGTGTGTCTTCCATACTGGTGCTGCATACTAGAAGATGTACCTGAAATATGTTGTATATAAAGTCGTCAAAAATATTTAATTGAGATTTCTGAAGGCAGCTCTTAAGATTTGCAAAAGGAGCATTGGCTGCAGATCACTGCTCAATTTTTGAAGGTATTTAGAGTATTTTGAGGTTGTTAAATTCGTAAATAATATAAGATTTTTCAATTTGGCTTTAGTTAGTGAGATATTGCATACTTATCCTTAGTTAACAGGGAACTTAGCCATAAAGCGTGTACACGTATGTGACAATTTGTATATACAGATAGTTTTAATAATAATTAGAATTTTATTTTTAAATTATTTAATATTTAAGGAAAGGAGTTGTATCAACAACGACCACCTGACAATATTGTAACCTTTATTTTGTTATGTTTTCAAGATAAACATAGAGTTCTTCACGAAGAACCTGCTTAAACAATCCCAATGCATTTTGCTATATTTGTAGCAAAAACCAAGAAAAAATCACAGCTTTTGTAAAACAACCTTAAGTTGCTTAATCTGAAGTGGCACTTGGAGAACAAGACAAGTCTTGGGCTTCCCATATGCCTTGCAAAACCTGTGTAGAATGCTTAAGACAGTGGAAAAATAGGCGTGTGTTTATGGTGTGGAGAGAGCCGAAAAAACACCATGATGATTGTTATTTTTGTATGGTGAATGTGAAAGGCTTCAGTCGATACAAGAAAGTCAAGTGGAATATCCAGATCTGGAACCAACGAGGAGACCTGTGTCACACAGTGAAGACGTTACCATACCAGTGTTTACAACACTGCCTGACCTTCCCTTGTCAGGTGTTGAAGAAACTCAGGGTTTAGGATGTAACACAGGTGATAGCAGTGGAAGTGTATATGAAGTAAGCATTTCAACACCCCAGCAGTTCTTCCAAGACCTCAATGATCTGATACGTGACGTCAGTCTGTTAAAGCAAGCATCTGAACTTTAAGCATCCAGACTAAAAGGAAAGAACTGTCTACAAAAAGTAATTAAATAACAGCTTATCGGACAAGAGAGGTTGAACTTCTTCCTTACCTCAGTCAAGATGAAGAACTTGTATACTGCAATAACATCCCTGGGCTTCTTCGAATGGGACTTGAATATCCACAGCTCCATTAGAAGCTTGAAATGTCTTACTGCATCTCTTGCAATTGCTCACTCAACAAAACTCTGTTGATGACCAACATTGAAGAAAATCGTGCAAACAACGTTTTCATAAGCAGTAATTAGCGGTATCTGAATTATCTTACTATGTTAATCTGTTATTATATACAATGAAGTGATAGTATGTATTAAATTATTTGACTTTTGCATGATCTAAAAAATAATTTCAATGCGAGTTGTTAGTTAGCTCCGCATGATCAATATATTTTTCACATTTTTTGTTTTTCAATGGGATACCAAATTTATCAAAAAATAGTAAGCTGGTAAGCCAGCTGAAGGCCTCGGTCAGATGACCAAAAGCTCCAGCGGCGGGTCATCATATGACCCGCATTTTACCTGCCTATCTAGTGAGAAATATGAATGGTTCTTGTTCATTCTGTAGTCTTTAATTGAGAAAGTCGTACATTTAGCCCTTATTTGTTTGCATTAAAGAAAATATACCTATTTTAAAATATACTTTTTTTCAAAGAAATTATGGTAAGCCTACCTTTGAGCCTACCTAGAAATCAGTAATCACCCTCTCCCTGTTAAATAACAAATATAAAAATCACGAAACCGTAAGAAAATATTATTTTATACTCAAAATGTGAACAAAATATTTCAATTCATTGACTAGCGAAGATATAGCAGTTACTTAGTCACTTAGAATTTGCACCACTAGTCCTACATTTAAATTTTGACACACGGCACGTTTAGAGGATTAAACCCCAGGACTGAACCTGGGTCATTTGGTTGTGAGCCTAAGGCGATACCACTGGGCTACAGACCAGTTATTAAGATCTACCGGTTATAATGCTGTGCCTATAATTGATCTCAGCTCCCTTTCCCAACGTAGCGAGGTCAACTGCACGGAAATATACGTGACTCCGCTGCAGGTGATGACCACTGAATACTAACTAGAGAAGTCGCATGTGCAGTTAACTGTATATAGAGTTATGACTCAGACTGGTCATCCGGTCTGAGTCATAAACTACTCTTGCTGACAGACCATTGTAGACGCTAAGTTGGAAATCATTTTCAGCCGACACTTCGAACACTATCACTGCTCTCAGATATTGATCCAGATATTGTTCTGTACATGGGATGATTACTCACACATCAGTCGATAAATATAAAGAAACTTTTACAAAAATATATTACTGGGAAATGTTAGTGTTTCTTATATTGCAACAACTGACGCCATTGAAACGCCGACTAGTGGTAGAAAGTTCGTCTAAAAATCGAAAGACCCGGGTTCAGTCATGGGCAAGACAAGACGTATGTGCGTCTACTACCCTTGTTTACATACTAGTTAATAAATGCCTAGTTGTTAGCTGATTAAGAAATAAATGGGTTAGAAAACCGACAAGTTGAAGAATTAGACACTTTTGCAACATTTGATGATGTCTATTGTGGAAAGTTTTCTGTACGGAGATGAATGGTGGAATATAAGGAGTTTGAGGTAATCAGTCCCTCAGCCTGAAGTCGATGTGCTCAGTCCATCAAGACTGATTAAGGCTGTTGGACTGAACATATCGACTCCAGGCAGATGGAGTGAGTGCCTCAAACTCCTTATCTTCCACCATTCGTCTCTGTACTGGACTGAGGAAGCCACTTGCTGGCGAAAAGTTTCCACAATAAAGATCACCAAATGTTGCAAACGTCTAATTTTTTTCGTTAACTGATTTGTTTGGGTTATAATCTGGAGGTGACTTCCGTGGTGGTCCTGAGATAAGTAATCCTGAATGACTTTCTTGGGTTATCCTGGCTAGTCACTTGGACCCCGAGCGACTACCGCCCACAGGATGGGTATGGGGGTGCATAATATACATATTAAACTATGGTTTAGCCTCTGAGCAACTACTTAATTGAGTACTTAGTGCTCATCCTACGAGAAGTAGCGCAAAAAATAAAGATTACAAAAGTATCAATAGGTCTTTATAATACCCCACTGAGCCTATTAGGCACATCTTCGTAAATATTAGTCACTTCATTAATTACAACTACTACACTTAGTAAATCCACTTAATTTAATATGGAGAAGCAATCTCAAGTAAAAATCAAGGTACTTTATTACAACTGAAAAAAAAACTTTGGTCCCTATTGGGCTTCAGCCTTATCATATAACAGTTCATTAATTTAGCCTCCGTAGAATATTGATACGATCTCTTAAGATTGCCTATATCGTATCACAACAATGAAGTAATTTACCATTTCCTCTTTGATTTGCCTGGATGTGTCTCTAAATTTTGGGATGTTATAGACACTAAGATATAATGTTCCACTAAATGGCCCTGCCTGTGACCACACGCTGTACTTTTATTTATGTCAGTGACATCACCATAGAAAGTGTACAGCCTGAGATAGGCTAGTCTATCTCAGGCGAATATCACGGGTTTTTCAGCAACCCATCGGTAACATCAACCCCTTATTAACTCTCACCACTAATTACAGTAGATGTTTGTACGATTTCCTTCTTTATCTCTAGTCAAATAGCATTAAACGAGCAGAATTCTTCCATACAAGAGACCACCTTCAGGACACAGGTGCTTACTGTTCTCTGTGACCAGAGGGAGTACGCCCAGACCACCTTCAGGACACAGGTGCTTACTGTTCTCTGTTACCAGAGGGAGTACGCCCAGACCACCTTCAAGACAGGTGCTTACTGTTCTCTGTTACCAGAGGGAGTACGCCCAGACCACCTTCAGGACACAGGTGCTTACTGTTCTCTGTTACCAGAAGGAGTACGCCCAGACCACCTTCAAGACAGGTGCTTACTGTTCTCTGTTACCAGAGGGAGTACGCCCAGACCACCTTCAGGACACAGGTGCTTACTGTTCTCTGTTACCAGAGGGAGTACGCCCAGACCACTTTCAGGACGCAGGTGCTTACTGTTCTCTGTTACCAGAGGGAGTACGCCCAGACCACCTTCAGGACACAGGTGCTTACTGTTCTCTGTTACCAGAGGGAGTACGCCCAGACCACCTTCAGGACACAGGTGCTTACTGTTCTCTGTTACCAGAGGGAGTACGCCCAGACCACCTTCAGGACACAGGTGCTTACTGTTCTCTGTTACCAGAGGGAGTACGCCCAGACCACCTTCAGGACACAGGTGCTTACTGTTCTCTGTTACCAGAGGAGTACGCCCAGACCACCTTCAGGACGCAGGTGCTTACTGTTCTCTGTTACCAGAGGGAGTACGCCCAGACCACCTTCAGGACACAGGTGCTTACTGTTCTCTGTTACCAGAGGGAGTACACCCAGACCACCTTCAGGACACAGGTGCTTACTGTTCTCTGTTACCAGAGGGAGTACGCCCAGACCACCTTCAGGACACAGGTGCTTACTGTTCTCTGTTACCAGAGGGAGTACGCCCAGACCACCTTCAGGACGCAGGTGCTTACTGTTCTCTGTTACCAGAGGGAGTACGCCCAGACCACCTTCAGGACACAGGTGCTTACTGTTCTCTGTTACCAGAGGAGTACACCCAGACCACCTTCAGGACACAGGTGCTTACTGTTCTCTGTTACCAGAGGAGTACGCCCAGACCATCTTCAGGACACAGGTGTTTACTGTTCTCTGTTACCAGAGGGAGTACGCCCAGACCACCTTCAGGACACAGGTGCTTACTGTTCTCTGTTACCAGAGGGAGTACACCCAGACCACCTTCAGGACACAGGTGCTTACTGTTCTCTGTTACCAGAGGGAGTACGCCCAGACCACCTTCAGGACACAGGTGCTTAATGTTCTCTGTTACCAGAGGGAGTACACCCAGTCTCTGATAACACTTCATTAAATTCATTGTTTCTTTTAGAAGCTAATGGAAGCGCGGTCTTCTAATTTTTCCTACACAGAATTTATATCAGGACCCAATACTACACTAGCTGTTTAATTGTAGGTGTATCGGGGCGTTCCCAATGAGCGAGGCATTACACAAATAAGCCGCACATGGGAGAGAGAAGCTTAAGACAACGTTTCGACCTGACTTGGACCATTTACGAAGTGTGACTTTGTAAATGGTTCCAATCACGGTACTGTGTATTTTTGTTCTTCCTGAGAGAGGAGCTACTGTTACTTTGTAATGATGTCTTGTGTTCCATATTGTCTCCCGATCCTATTGTGACTACGGAAAGCTCTACCCCTTCTCCAATTCTGACCGTAACTCGGGCAATGACCAAGGGAAAGTCTGGTAAGAATGCCGACCTTACCTTGGGGGACTCCAACCTTGAGTTAAACACGTTGTTTTGCGATGGCAACTGGCCAAGGCCTCGTAAATAAAGTGAAATCACCCTTTGTCAAGCCTTCCCACTCCTGGGTAGCAGAACTGCATGATGCTCCTGACTCCATGCCTGACGGACCGACCTTCAGGTAAGTGCAACAAAGAGACCCATTACTCTTGCTTCTGTTTTGAAGTCGGCAGGCTCTCAAGCCGACGCTGTGCCCCCTGCTAAATGTACTGTTAAAATCTCACTGTTAATATCCAAACCTACTTGTAAGGGGATGACCACAACTGAAAGTTTAGTTTTACCCAAAAAGTTTAGGTCTCAGATTTTGAGGGTTGCCCATAATTCATCCATGGGAGCACACTTGGGAGCCCAAAAACTCTGTACCGCATCTCTAAACATTTTGACTGGCTAGGTTTAAAACGAAATGTCCGGACTACATCAGGTCTTGCCATGAGAGTCAGCAAGTGGGAAAACCCGGACATTACATCAAACCTGCGCCACTTTGGCCCATACCAGCTGATGGAGAATCCTTTGCAGGCTTTCGCCTACTCTGGTCGAAACCACTTGGTGCCTCGGTTATCACATCATTATACTGCTAACTTAATTTTTTAACCTTGTAAATATTGGAAATAAATGGTGAAGGAATACATGGGTAAAGAAATCTACCACTGCTGTGTTTACCTTGCCCATGTATGCATTGCTCTGTTGATCGCTATATATTGCTGACTTTATTTACGGCCAGGTTCTACAGGCTTTGAATATTTACATGTGCTCGTCACACTTGGCTATGTTAGGTAAGCTTATATTAATTTATATTTACATATAATAACCCAACAATAAAGAAGTTAAAAACAGAATGGGTAGCTTAGGTCCGGCAGCACAGGACATTGCAAAATTTCTTTTGTGTTTCCCCACGATTGCTGCATTACTGACAGACGAAGAAGTAGACACAGGTGAAACATCTGGGTATCTTTATTTGGTAGACGTTTCGCCATCCAGTGGCTATATCAGAACAAAACTGAGACGCATAGGGAAGATAGAAGAAGAGGTGATGAACACCTAAGTCATGATGAATCAGATTCATCAAGGCTATGGTGTTCATCATCTGCTTCTCAGCAGAGTGACTGATTACCTCACCTTCTACTGCCTTCTGTATATAATGCTATGAGGCTGAGATTTTTTATTTATTTTGCCATCGAAGTAGCTGGTTAGTGCACCCCATATCCATTCTATGGACGGTAATACAGGAGCATATAGATACACAGAAGGCCTAGGAACTAGGCCCCAAAATAGAGGCTGAGAGAATGATTACCTATTCATTAAATGTCCCTGTTTTGTATTGATAAAGCCACTGGATGGCGAAAGATACTCATATATTGCACATGTTTAATTCATCAAGTCGTCGGTACTGAATACCATGGAAATATTCCTGACAGACATGCTTGCCACAGACAGCAGAAGACAGGTGAATCCTCGTAGACATTATGCAGCTCCGTTCTTGTTTCCACATTGTAGTGTGGATGTTACTGCATTGGTGGATGTGCAGAGAAGGATGACAAATGAATCAGGGAACGGGTGGGGTTTGAACTCATGGCAAGTGAGTCCTAAAACTCACAGGTATCTATCACACTGTATATGGTATCTATTACACTGTATATACTATCTATCACACTATATATAGTATCTATCACACTGTATATAGTATCTGTCACACTGTATATGGTATCTATCATACTGTATATGGTATTTATCATGTTGTATATGGTATATATGACACTGTATATAGTATCAGTCACACTGTATATGGTATCTATCACACTGTATATAGTATCTATCACACTGTATATAGTATCTATCACACTGTATATAGTATCAGTCACACTGTATATGGTATCTATCACACTGTATATAGTATCTATCACACTGTATATAGTATCTATCACACTGTATATGGTATCTATTACACTGTATATACTATCTATCACACTATATATAGTATCTATCACACTGTATATAGTATCTATCCCACTAGGATAGCGGTTGTTTCATCACTGCTTATGTGATTACATGACAAAGATTGAAATGAGAAGACATATTACTGTTTCCTGATAAAGAAAACACCGCCGCTGCCGACACCTCCACCACTACCATCAACACCATCACCACTACCATCACCACCATCACTACCATCACTACCACCATAACCACCATCACCACCATCACCACCATCATCACCATCACCACCATCACTACCATCACCACCACCACAATTACCATCACCACCACCACTACCATCACCACCATCATCACCACCACTACCATCACCACCACTACCATCACCACCACTACCATCACCACCACTACCATCACCACCACTACCATCACCACCACTACCATCACCACCACTACCATCACCACCACTACCATCACCACCACTACCATCACCACCACTACCATCACCACCACTACCATCACCACCACTACCATCACCACCACTACCATCACCACCACTACCATCACCACCACTACCATCACCACCACTACCATCACCACCACTACCATCATCATCATCACCACCACCACCATCACTACCATCACCTCCACCATCACCACCACCACTACCATCACCATTACCATCACCACCATCACCACCACTACCATCACCACCACTACCATCACCACCACTACCATCACCACCACTACCATCACCACCACTACCATCACCACCACTACCATCACCACCACTACCATCACCACCACTACCATCACCACCACTACCATCACCACCACTACCATCACCACCACTACCATCACCACCACTACCATCACCACCACTACCATCACCACCACTACCATCACCACCACTACCATCACCACCACTACCATCACCACCACTACCATCATCACCATCACCACCACCACCATCACTACCATCACCTCCACCATCACCACCACCACTACCATCACCATTACCATCACCTCCAACATCACCATTACCACCACTACCATCACCACCACCATCACCACCACCACTATCATCACCACCACTACCATCATCACCATCACCACCACCACCACTACCATCACCACCATCACCACCACCACTACCATCACCATTACCATCACCTCCACCATCACCATTACCACCACTACCATCACCACCACCATCACCACCACCACTATCATCACCACCACTACCATCATCACTATCGCCACAACCACCACTACCATCACAACCACCATCACCACCGTCACCCCCACCATCACTCCCACTATCACATCACACTATCACCACTACAACCATCACCCCCACCATCACCCCACCATCACCCCACCATCACCACCACCATCAACCCCACCATCACCTCCACCATCACCTCCACCATCACCCCACCATCACACCCACCGTCACCCCCACCATCACCCCCACCATCACCCCCACCATCGCTCCCACCACCACCCACACATCCTGTGTCGTAGGACATTTCCCTTAGCTCTGGAACTAGCCTTGTTGCAAACCTTTGCACTTTCTCTAATTTCGTGACGTGCTTGACCAAGTGTGGGTTCCAAACTGGTGCTACATACTCCAGTATGGGCCTGACGTACACGGTGTACAGGGTTCGGAACGACTCCTTACTGAGATGCCGGAATGCTGTTCTTAGGTTCCCTAGTCGCCCATATGCTGAAGCAGTTATTTGGTTGATGTGCGCTTCAGGAGATGTGCCCTTCCCCGATCTTCATGACTTCAGGCCTGCAGCCTGTCAAGATCCCTCAGTAGTCCTGCCTTGTCCTCCTCCGACTGAATTCTCCTCATTAACCTCACATCGTCTGCAAACAGGGACACTTCTGAGTCTATTCCTTCTGTCATGTTCACATATAGCAGAATTAGCACCGATCGTAGGACTGACCCCTGTGGAACCCCTCTCGTTACAGGCGCCCACTTTGACACCTCAACACGTACCATGACTCGCTGATGCCTTCCCGTCAGGTATTTGCTGATCCATTGCAGTGCCTTTCCCGTTATACTTGCCTGGTCCTCCAGCTTTTGTACTAATTTCTTATGTGAAAATGTGTCAAAAGCCTTCTTACAGTCCTAGAAAACGCAGTCTACAAACTCTTCTCTCTCTCTTGTCTTACTGCTGTCACCTTGTCATAGAACTCCAGTAGGTTTGTGACTCAGGATTTCCCCTCCCTGAAACCGTGCTGGTTGTCGTTGATAATTTAATTCCTTTCTAGGTGGTCCACCACTCTTCTCTTGATAATCTTCTCCATGACTTTGCATACAATATATGTCAGTGACACTGGTCTGTGGTTTAATGCTGCATGTCTGTCTCTTTTTTTAAAAACTGGGACTACATTTCCTGTCTTCCATACCTCAGGTAGTCGTCCTGTTTTAATAGATGTGTTGAAGACTGTTGTTAGTGGTACACAGAGAGCCTCTCTTCTTCTCTCAGGACCCATGGAGAGATGTTATCCGGCCCCATCGCCTTTGAGATATCTAGTTCGCTTAGCAGCCTCTTCACTTCCACCTCGGTTGTATGTATCATGTCCAGCACTTGTTGGTTTATTCCACCTCTCTATCTTTCCGGAGTCCTTTCTGTTTCCTCTGTGAATACTTCTTTGAATCTCGTGTTGAGCGCCTCATGTCGTTTCATGTAAACTCCTCTCCTTCCTTCCTCATCTGATTACCTGGTGTTTGACTGTTCTTTTCTTCCTGATGTGACTGTACAACAGCTTCGGGTCAGACTTGGGTTTCGCTGCTATATCATTTTCTTTTTATCCTTGGGCCTCCCTCCTTACCTTTGCATATTCATTTCTTACTCTTCGATTACTCCTTGTTCTCCTGTGTCCTTTGCCTTCTATACTTCTTCCATTCTCTAGCGCACTTGGTTTTAGCTTCTCTATACCAGGGCTCGTCCTGGTCTTCTCATTATGTCTGTTGCCCTTGGGTACAAACCTCTCCTCCCCTTCCTTGCATATTGTCGTCACAAATTCCATCATCTCATTTACTGTTTACCCTGCCAGTCTCTGTCCCACTGGACCTCGTGCAGGAAATTCCTCATACCTGTGTAGTCCCCTCTCTTGTAGTTTGGCTTCATTCTTCCTGCCCTTCCTGCCTCCCTCTCTACTTGTAACTCTATGTATTCGAAGCTTAGAACCACGTGGTCACTAGCTCCGAGGGGCCTTTCATATGTGATGTCCTCAATATCTGCACTGCTCAGTGTGAATACTAGGTTCAGTCTTGCTGGTTCACCCTCTTCCCTCTCTCTGGTAGTGTCCCTAACGTGTTGATGAATGAGGTTTTCCAGTACCACCTCCAACATCTTAGCCTTCCACGTTTCTGGGCCCCCATGTGGCTCCAGGTTTTCCCAGTCGATTTCTTTGTACTCACCTAGTACATAGTCTGTGTGCCTTGCGGCATTGTAGGTTTGTCATTGATTTCTCAGTTTTACTTCACTGGTTCTCACTCACTGAGTGAGAGCAATTAGGTCATTTGAGGGAGTTCGAGTCTCTCAGACATTGTAGCATTTGTGATCGTTTTTGTGTGTGTGTATTTCTACTCACCTGTTTGTTATTTCTGGGGTTGAATCTAAGCTTCTGTCCCTGCCTCTTAACTTGCTGCATTTACTCCCTTCTAGCATCGTGGGCCCTCTCATACCTATTCTTAAAAGTACATTTGTAGCCTGCCTCCACTACTTCGTCTTCAAGGTCATTCCACTTCCTGACTACCATGACACCGAAAAAATAATTTATAAAATTCCTGTAGCTCTTTTGTGTCTAACTTCCATCTATGCCCTCGTGTACCAGTTTCTAGCTTCTCGAACAATTTAGCACTGTCTACCTTTTGTTTGTCATTATTCCGTCTTCATGTCTTCTTCTATTCTCAAATGTAGCCAAGCGTTTGTGAGGATTCCCTGCTGGTGCTGCTTACTCCAAGATGAACCTGACATGTATAAAGTGTCGTCGATTATGTTGAGATTCCCGAAGGCAAATCTTAGATACGCCAAACAATCAATGGCTGCTAAAGGTATTCATCTGATGTGTTCCTTTGGTGATATACATGACACAATGATCACCTTAGGGGTCTTCTCCTTGAGTATACTCACCTATTTGTGGTTCCAGTGGTAGACTCTCAGCGCTATTGGGTTTACTCAGGGCTGTGTGAGCCCTATCATACTATTCTTAAAATTAAGTAAACTCATGACTCTACTACTTTGCTGTCTAACTCGTTCTAAGATGGATCTGACATATGATATGTATAATGTCGGAAATGCCTCCTTGTTGAAAATCCTGAATGCCATTCTTAAATTTGCCAGTCTAGCATTTGCCTGCAGAGATTATACTTGGAACTATGCTCACACCGAGGTTGGGCTCTTTTGGGGAGGTTTACAACCTTTATCCCCGGAGATTGTACTCTATTTCTAGTCGTTTTTGTCACTTCAGATTTTCATAACTTTTTATCAGGTGAAGTCAAATTTTAATAGCACCTTGTCAGACCAGTTCTTCCTGGTCTGGTCCTGTTTATATTCTCCTCATTAGTCTCTTATCATCAACAAAGAAGGACACATCCGCCTCGATTTCTTCTGGGTGTAATTTAAGTACACAAGAATGATTACTGGTCCAGTTATGGAACCCCATTTGTTACACGCCCATTTTTTTCCTGGAAAATAGCTCGTTGTCTCCTTCCCTGTACCAGGCACGCCTATAAAATTATTAGCATAAACATGTTTTGCATTGCGCAGTTCATCCTGCACAGAACTTCTGTGAGTCGCTCCAACTAAGTGGCAGCAGAGTTCCACTCGCTTCCCATTGGTTGGGAAACAGTAATGTAAAAACATTAAGTTTGACGGAAATGAGACCGGTTTTTCTGCTGAAAATCTAATGTATTCTCAAATATCACCACTTCACAATGTAGGTAAGTACTTGCTTTTCATTTCTAGTGCTTAAATGAAGGTGTGAGTCATATTTAATTAAATAAATAATGTCTGTGTGATGCACATAGTAGCTGAACCATGCAAGTAAAATTACGGCGACGTAAAAGATCTTTAAATTTCATGGTGTGCCAGATAACCGTCAAATTGCAAATGCTTTCGTGGTTTCTCTCATCATCAAGGACCTGTGATAATATAAGAAATCACGACAGCGATTGGTGATTTTCATAACAGTTGTATTGCATATGTGTAAGTATATTATATATTATATATTATATATATATATATATATATATATATATATATATATATATATATATATATATATATATATATATATATTTTGCTGCAGATATACATTCAGTAGTTGTTTAGGTGTTCAGGTTGACTTTATTGTCTTTGCAGATCAGTCACGAGTTGTTTTATGGTTCTGCCTCCCAGAAATATGGAAATATGTCTGTTTCTCATGATTGTGAGTTTGAACCCGAACATGATGACAAAGAATTGGCAAGCTTGCAGATGCCTACTCCAATGCAGTGTAAGTGTGCAATAAAGCCTGTTGACAATGTGAAGTATGAAGCAATGCTACATCACTGGCCAGTAAATGCCAAGACATTTACATGTCAGCACAGCAGCACAAAGCGACATCCAGTCACACCCTCTTTTGCCTGTCTCCCATGTAAGGTAAATTAATGCATAAAGGAATACATGAAAACGGGTATTACAAGTTATATCCCTTTATAACTCTATGCAGTGTTAAAATGTTAATAAACAAGGTACAGGTGGGGATTGGACTCATGGCAAGTGAGTCGTAAAACTGCAGCCAGCTGGCCCAGTGGCTTACGCGCTGGTCTGGACTTTTACGACTCACTTGCCGCGAGTTCAATCCCCACCTGTATCATGATCAGCTTGCAATCGTGTCATTACATGAAAATGTTAACATTTTGTTGATTATATTTTTTTGTATAGTTTCATAATGGTTAGAAACAAATTCTATTTATTATTTTGATAATGTCTGATTGCATAACTTTGGCATTTAGTTAACTTTGAGGAATGCTGTAAATTTTTGGGCGTTGTATTTTACGACTTCCAGCTAAACTTATTTTCAGAAATATACTTACATAGGTTCATTTCGTTTACATTGAGATACTCTATCGACCCATAGTAAAAACATTTGAATTTGCATATTTTTGTAGACTTGCCCGATAAAAGGGTTGTAAGTATTCATTGATCCACCATAGTGCTTTCCTTGTTATTCCTGGTTGCTCCTCAGGCTTTTGTCCCACTGTCCTTTGGGGTACTCTATCAAACCCCTTCTTACAGTCCAAAACTATGCTGTTCATCCATCCCTCTCTCTTTTGCCCAGCTTTCATTACTTTTTCTTGTAGAACTCTTGCAGATCTGTGAGAATTTCCTCTCTAAAATCGTGGTGGATGTTACTTATGAATCACATCCTTTCCAAGTGCTCCACTACTCTATCCCCTATAATCTTCTACACATATCAGTGACACTGGCTTGTGGTTTAAACTGACCTGTCTCCTTTCTTAAATATCGGAACTACATACGCTGTTTTTCACATCTGTGGAAGCTGCCCTTTTTAAATTGATGAAAAGTGTGGCTAATATTTTGTCTTGTCCCATTGATTTTTGAGATATCTAGCTCCTTCATTAGTTTCTTTACCTCTTCTTCCACAGTTTGTACTGTGTCCAACATTCAGTAGTGAACTCTCTGCCTTGATTCTTTCTTAATGGTTCCGTTTACATTGAGGTAAGTCCTTAAATCTTTTGTTCTGCTTCTTGCAGGCTTCTCCCTTGCTTTCTTCATCATTTTTACCTGCTTCATCACAGTTGTCTTTCTGGTGTGAATAAATAGCAATACTGGCTCAGATCTGGCTTTCAGTGCAATGTCATTCTCAAATTGTTGCTCACACTCTTTCTTATTTATGTGTATTGATATCTGGCTTTTCTGTTCATATCCCTGTTCTTTGTTTCTTTTCTTTTTGTATTTCATCCACAATCTTGCACTTTTAGATTTTGCCTCCCTGTACCTCCGGGTGAACCATGGGCTTACTTTGTTCTTACCTGTGCTTCTTTTGCCACTGGGTGCGAATTTCTCCTGTCTCCTGGCCCTTTCCAGTTACACACTCCATCATTTTGTTCATTGTCTTTGTATCTAGCTCTCTTTCGTTCTTTAGGAATTGTCTTATATCATTATAGTTCCTTCGTTTGAAGCCAAGCTTGTCTGCGATACTCTCCATGTTTACCTCCACACGGTAATCGAACTTCTGTACTGCATGGTCACGTGCACCGAGGGGCCACTCATTCAATATCTCCCACATCAGAGTCACCTATGATGTATACAAGATCCAACCTTGCTGGTTCATCACTTCCTCTCTCTCTAGTTGTGCCCCTGACATGATAACACACGAAGTTTTCCATGTGTCAGCAACTTAGCCCTCCTTGTTTCCTGTCCCCAATGTGGCTCCAGATTCTCCCAGTCAGTTTTCCTTATAGTTTAAGTCTCCTATGATCAGTAATTTTGCATGGCGCATATTGACTCTTCTACCTCCTCTGTCTTGCCCTCCATTGCTCTGGTTTTTGTTGTCATATTCTTGTCTTGGTTTCTTGATGTTTAGTTATGGGCTGTACATCACTGCTATCACCTCCTGGGTCCTCCAGTTCTGAGTGTCTCTATTACACGTAGATAAATGGTATAAAATACCAACACGATGGAAAAATAGGCAAGTGCAGTATAATGTGATCCTTTATTGACTATATTTATCCCACACAGTTTGCTTTATCAGGTCACAAACAGATGTGTCTGTAACTTGATCAAGCTCACTGTGAGCGCGAAACACTGGAAAAATAAACACATAAGCACTATACTGCATTTATCTATTTTCCATCTCTACTATATATTGTTATGGACAATGTCCATTTACTTTCTCATCTCTTCAAAAGTGCACTGGTTCCTGATGAGCAATGATGTGCCTCCACCTCTGCTTCCTATCTTCTTTCTCATTATTTGATATCTTGCTGGAAAGGTTGTATCAGTGAGCTTTGTCTCCGTTAATGCGATGATAATTATTCTACTAGAAATGGGTGAGACAATAGGTGTGGGAGAGAAAGGGCAGGGAGGGTGGGGGCAGAGGAAAGAGGAGGATAGGGTTAGAACAGTGGTGAGGGTATACTATGTGGTGAGGGTGTAGGTGGTGGGGGTGTAGGTGGTGAAGGTGTAGGTGGTGAGGGTGTAGGTGGTGAGGATGGAGGTGGTGAGGGTGTAGGTGGTGAGAGTGTAGGTGGTGAGGGTGTAGGTGGTGAGGGTGTAGGTGGTGAGGGTGTAGGTGGTGAGGGTGTAGGTGGTGAGGGTATAGGTGGTGAGGGTATAGGTGGTGAGGGTGTAGGTGGTGAGGGTATAGGTGGTGAGGGTGTAGGTGGTGAGGGTGTAGGTGGTGAGGATGTAGGTGGTGAGGGTGTAGGTGGTGAGGGTGTAGGTGGTGAGGGTGTAGGTGGTGAGAGTGTAGGTGGTGAGGGTGTAGGTGGTGAGAGTGTAGGTGGTGAGGGTGTAGTTGGTGAGGGTGTAGGTGGTGAGGGTATAGGTGGTGAGAGTGTAGGTGGTGAGGATGGAGGTGGTGAGGGTGTAGGTGGTGAGGGTGTAGGTGGTGAGGGTGTAGGTGGTGAGGGCGTAGGTGGTGAGGGTGTAGGTGGTGAGAGTGTAGGTGGTGAGGGTGTAGTTGGTGAGGGTGTAGGTGGTGAGGGTATAGGTGGTGAGAGTGTAGGTGGTGAGGATGGAGGTGGTGAGGGTGTAGGTGGTGAGGGTGTAGGTGGTGAGGATGTAGGTGGTGAGAGTGTAGGTGGTGAGGGTGTAGGTGGTGAGGGTGTAGGTGGTGAGGGTATAGGTGGTGAGGGTGTAGGTGGTGAGGGTGTAGGTGGTGAGGGTGTAGGTGGTGAGGGTGTAGGTGGTGAGGATGTAGGTTGAGTAAGGTGTTTCTAATTTGTGCTGGAATGGGAAGGAAGGATTGGCCCTGGGGGACTGTGTGGGGGATTAATCTTTGTGGACTCCGTGGGGACTGATCCTTGTGGACCCCATGGGGGCTAAGCATCCACATAACCGGGCTGAGCGTTGTGTGACCCTGGACGCAGAGCATCCGCACCTGTCATTACATTACTGGTTCTCCCTTCTTGCCCCTCTGACCCTCGAGTTTATACTCAGTTTCCGGTCTTCTTACCTGTTCCTCAAGTTCCATAACCTTGCATTAGCTGGGAACGAATACCTGTAACTACCTGACTGACCACTCCTGCACTGTGTGTGTGTGTGAGTGTGTGTGTGTGTGTGTGTGTGTGTGTGTGTGGTGTGTGTGTGTGTGTGTGTGTGTGTGTGTGTGTGTGTGTGTGCGTGTGTGTAGTGTGTGTGTGTGTGTGTGAGGGGTGTGTGAGTGTGTGTGTGTGTGTGTGTTGTGTGTGTGTGAGTGTGGTGTGTGTGAGTGTGTGTGTGTGTGTGTGTGTGTGTGTGAGTGTGTGTGTGTGTGTGTGTGTGTGTGTGTGTGTGATGTGTGTGTGTGTGTGTGTGTGAGTGTGTGTGTGTGTGTGTGTGTGTGTGTGTGTGTGTGTGTGAGTGTGTGTGTGTGTGTGTGTGTGAGTGTGTGTGTGTGTGTGTGTGTGTGTGTGTGTGTGTGTGTGTGTGTGTGTGTGTGTGTGTGTGTGTGTGTGTGTGTGTGTGTGTGTGTGTGTGTGTGTGTGTGTGTGTGTGTGTGTGTGTGTGTGTGTGTGTGTGTGTGTGTGTGTGTGTGTGTGTGTGTGTGTGTGTGTGCGTGTGCGTGCACCAGTCATCCTGAGGATGCCAGTGACCTCTCAATTTCTCACAACTGTCTCATCATCAACATATATGAGCACAAAAAGCGGTCATGCAGACCTGCACATCCTCCTCCTCCTCCTCTTACTCTTGTTTTCCTCCGTCTTCATCCCTTTCTCCTCCTGATCATCCTCCTCTTCCTTAACTATCTTGTTTACTCGCCTCCGTATCTTAGTATCTTTTGACAGAATTAGGTACAACATCAGTACGTGTAGTGCCTTTCTATATTATGACAGTTACATAGTGGGAACACCCATACTTAACTGCTATGGCACCCTGATCAATATGATAGTTACATAGTATGAAAGTAAGCTTGATATTACAGTGTCAAATTCCATAACTACGTCGCTTTCCAGACTATTCCACTTCCTGACAACTCTAGGACTGAAGAAATATTTCCTAATATCCCTTTGACTCGGATGAGTCAAAGGGATGTTAGGAAGTATTTCTTCAGTTATAGAGTTGTCAGGAAGTGGAACAATATGGAGAGTGATGTAGTGGAGGCATTGTCCATACATAGTTTTAAGAAGAGGTACGAGAAAGCTCATGGAGCAGGGAGAGAGTGGACCTAGTAGCGACCAGCGAAAAGGCGGGGGCCAGGAGCTATGAATCGACCCCTGAAACCGCAAATAGGTGAGTACAAATAAGTACACAAACACACACACTTGTACCAACACAAACAAGAAAAATATTTGAGAATAAACATAGCATTAATTTAGTACAAGTACTCAGGCTGCAACTTACGAGTACTTATACAAGTTCACGTAGTAACTCTCTTCAAGAACTTGAGTACAGGTTATTTAAGAATGTTATGTGTATGAAGTATGAAATACCGCTTCTTGTGGCTTTCAACACCAGCACTGAGTACTTACTTAAGCCACATACATCAAAAACACTTTTTTTTTTGGGGGGGGGGGGGTGTATAAACCTTGGTAATAGATACCGACAAATTGGTTTAAAAAGACACGTGAGCAAACATTAGGACATATTTATTAGACAACGTTTCGGTCCTGTGACCTTGATCACTTCTAACATACAGAGGTTATTTATATATACTGTCTTTTTAATTTCTGTATGTTAGAAGCGATCAAGGTCCCAGGACCGAAACCTTATCTAATAAATATGTCTTAGTGTTTGGTCATGTGTTTTTCTAAACCTCGATTTTTTTTAGGTTATTTCAAAGCTCAGTCTTGTCTAATGTATGATATATCCCCACCTCCCTGGATGCGACCCCTAACAGGTGATTAACACCCAGATTTCTAATTGTTTCTAGGTGAAGAAAAGGCAGAAATGTAGGGAGGCTTGACACAAATAAGCCACATATAGAAGACTGAAACTTGAATGACGTTTAGGTCCGATTTGGACCCTTAACTAGTGACACCAATGGTTTAAGTCAGACCGAAACATCCTCGTAAATTTCGCTATCATATTACCGCTCTTTACTTAGCTGTAAGTAGGCATCTTGTGTGCTAGTCCAGTACTTGTCGCATCCTGAAGTGGTAGTCCACCTCTGAAAGAACTGGTCATAAATATAGGAAGAGGTACGACAGCGGCTATCACAACATTGGTAAATAAAAACGAAAAAGCGAAGAGAACAAGAACTAGAAAAATTCATACATCAATTAAAAACCAAATAAAAATGATCTCAAAAAAAAAAAAAGCCCTGATCACAAATATAGATTTTGGGCGCAGGTCAATTAAAAAATACAACTTCAGAGGCACAAGCAAGGTTGGCAAAGGTACGAACCCACTTCAGGAATTACAAGGTGGCCCTTAAAGATTGTATACAGGATGCAGAACACCAACTGGTGGTCACGCAGCGCCTGGCTGCAGCCAACAACTACTCACACGTATAAAGAACTGGAGAAAGTAAGAGGGTGATGTTCATGCTGTGAGGTAACAAGAAATATTTCCAGACTCCAGTGTTTCTTTTCTCAGATGATTAAGTAGCAATGATTAAATAACAATGATTAGGTAACAATGATTAAAGTAATAATTACGTAACAATTATTAAATATTATTAAGTAACAATGATTAAGTAATAATGATTAAGCAACAATAATTAAGTAGCAATAATTAGCAATTATTAAGCAACAATAATTAAGTAACAATTAACTATGATTAACTAACAATAATGAAGCAATAATAATTAAGTAACAATAATTAATGATTAAGTAAATGATTAAACAAAAATAATTAAGTAACAAGTGTTTCCTGACGCGGGTCTCAGTCATATGATGACCCACAGTTGGAGTTTTTGGTCGTCTGAATGAGGCCTTCTGCTGGCTTACCAGTCCGCACCTTAAAAATATTATGTTTAGGAAATCTAATTAGGGAACGGGTGGGGTTTGAACTCATGGCGAATGAGTCCTAAAACTCAGAGGTCAGTGTGTTAACCATTCGCCCATGTCCGTGGGAGGATTGTATAAAGTGTTTTTTGACAGATAATAACTGCAAAATATAGTTAATTCAAAGGTCATGAATTTAGCATTATAAAACAAGTGTAAGTTTTTTTTTTTTTTGGCGAGGTCACTGATAATATTGATATTCAAAAGACTGAACTGTGAGGTGCGTCAGTCATGGTAAATCCTAATTCTGACTCTATGTTTACAGAAGTGTAGTGATGGGAGCTAGTTAGGCCATGGTGGACCAATAGTTCATGTGTATTAGCCATTTAAATACAAAAAAAATTACTAAAAAGATCACATGGGCCAAACTTTGTAAATAACTGGACCGCATTTGGTCCGCTGACCAAATTTAATGAGGTAGTGATATCAACGTCCATACAATGATTCATATATAGATATGATAAATGAATTAGGCATGGCCCAGGAGCTGGGTCGATCCACACACACAAGAGGAGAGACAGGGATAAGGGAGGGGACATGATAACAACATATAAAATACTGAGAGGAATTGACAAGGTGGATAGGGACAGAATATTTCAGAGATGTGACACAGCAACAAGCGGTCACAACTGGAAGTTGAAAACTCAGATGAGTCACAGGGATGTTAGGAAGTATTTCTTCAGTCATAGAATTGCCAGGAAGAGGAACAATCTAGAGAGTGATAAAGTCGAGGCAGGATCCATACATAGCTTTAAGAAGAGATACGATAAAGCTCACGGAGCAGGGACCTAGTAGCGACCAGCGAAGAAGCGGGGCCAGAAACTGTGACTCGACCCTTGCAATCACGCTTGTATGTTGGCCATCAGAATTGGGCAGCCTCTAACAATGTCTAGAGAACTTTGCGAGGTGATGTGTGGAACACGAGGCTTCCCTCCAGGCGTTCTTCACAACATGCATCTCAAGACGGCTAACATAATTACATTCTTGCAAGCCACATCCCGACCATATCATCCTTGTTGCTACAACACACGCCTCCCACGCCATGCAACCTGGCGTTATCATCCACGTCACTGCACACACATCTTCAATATCCAACTTGCTTCTTGTTGACACAGTTTCGCAATTTGATTTCCTTTGCTACATTGTTCGTTTTGGTGACCAGTTTTTTTTACCCATTCTCATTTAGTTATGGCATTTGTTACGTAATTAAATTGTCTGTTTACAGTGCTTTCATTTCCTTGCTAGGTCACTTTAGGATAGGTTAGGCAAGGTTAAATTAGGTAAAAGTAGGTTAGGTAAAGATTGGTTAAGTTAGATATAGGTAAATTAAGTTAGGTAAAGATAGGTTAAGTTAGGTAAAGATAGG
Source organism: Cherax destructor (assembly GCA_009830355.1). Classification (NCBI taxonomy): domain Eukaryota; kingdom Metazoa; phylum Arthropoda; class Malacostraca; order Decapoda; family Parastacidae; genus Cherax; species Cherax destructor. The sequence continues at coordinate 50,225 of WNWK01000337.1, read as the reverse complement.
TCGAGTTAGATAAGGGTAGGTCAAATTAGATAAAGGTAGGTTAAGTTAGATTAGGTTAGGCTAAGGGACTGATTACCTCATCTTTTGTATATACTAGCTCTACAGTCTTCAAATTATGTCCGTGTATTGTATTAATAAAGCCACTGGATGGCGAAACGTCTATAAATAAAGATACTCAGATGTTACACCAGTGTCTAATTCTTCATTAGGCTAAGTCAGGTAAGGTTAGGTTAGGTTAATTTAAATAAGGTTAAGTTAGGTTACATAAGTTATGTAAGTTTAGGCTGTTAGATTAACTTAGGCTGGGTTATATGAGTAAGAAACTGCAGGCATAATACCCATAAATAAACAAGTGTTTGTAACTCTCAGTGTATACATTGCTTGTAAGCCCAATAACTATTGTTTTCAACTATTATTATTAGATTTTAGTGAAATGGTAAACCCATGCGGGTCATTCGGCGCCAGCAGTGGTGGAGGCTCGATCCTCTGTCATCCATTATTCCTTCCAGCTAGGCTAAACGAGAAAGATCAGTTGTTTTGCAGAAAACTGGCAACGTAACGAGATTCTGTTGTGACAATACGTTTTGCTCCTTATGGAGCTTTATTCACGACTTTGGTAAGCTCTCCACAGAGCGAAACGTTGCTCCAGTAAAAATCTTTAATGCTTTGTTTCTTCTCTAACGGCCAACACTACGCTATTTGGCTCAACACGTTTCTTACACCTGTTTCACGGCGTTTACAGAACCTGTTAAGCCACTCCCAGGTGTTTCATCTGTTGTGTTTCCTTGGGGCGTCACTCCCTGTTTCTAACCTGTTTTAATACCCGTTGTGCACTCTTGTCACTTGATGTACAGCTTCCTGTTGCTTTTACTTAAGGGGAAGGGAGGGAGGGGCTATTCCTGTTGTTACGTCGGTTCATCCGTTGTACCTCACTGTTGTGTCAACTGTTGAGTCATACTGTTTCTGCATTTGTGGGATTATTCTTCATTCTTTAAAGATCATCGTTTATTCATGTCTCGTTGTTATAATTTTAACTACTCGTTACCTATCGCTTCTAGGAGATTTATGGCGCAATAATAATAATAATAATAATAATAATAATAATAATAATAATATAGCAATAATAATAGAAATAATAATAGCTATTATTAACAATAACAATAATAACATTATAATAATAATAATAATAATAATAATAATAATAATAAAATTAATAATAGCTATTAATATTATGATTATTATTATTATTTTCATTTGTAATTACCGAAAAAGGTGTTTCCGTATCCGATATGCCCAGCAAAAGGAATAGTACAGAGTGCAGCTCAAGTTTCTAGCGAATTTTTCAAGTCGGTCAGAAGAGGTTTTCACACGTCATCGAAACGAAACTTATATCCGCCAATTTCTTCAGTAAAAATGGGAAATTGGCACTACACAGCAGAAACCAATTCGAGTCTTCGACTAAGATAAAATGGCTTGGAAGTTTCATTCCAGTCAGAAGAGGCATTCTTTATTTATGAAGATAAATATTCCAAAATGAACTAGCACTTTAAATTTGTAGCCCCTCAAAAATACATTATCAAATCATCGGTATATTAAAGGTTTGAAGCCGGTCGGATGATGCATTCACAATTGCATAAAAAACCAATTTGAAAATTTTCCCAAATTCGTCAACGGAACAAGAAAATTGGCATTTACACAGGCCAAAACCAATTAAAATCTTTCTCTAAACAAAATACACCAGCATGAAAGGTTTGAAACCCATCGGAAGAGGCATGTTCCAGTTATTGCGAGTAAAACTAAAACTTAAACAGAAAAGCATTGGTTTAAAAACTTTGAAATCGAGCAAAAGATACATACTTACATGCTTTATTAGGTAAGGTTTGTCAGGAAAGAAGACGCCCTGACGCGGGTCTTAGCCATGTGATGACCCGCAGAAGCATGCTTCATTTATCACTGCCTAGCAATTACAAGTTTATTCTTCAGTCCAATACAGAGTCGATGTGTACACATCGACTCTGGCTGAGGGACTGATCACCTCAAACACCTCCTCATATACCACCTTTCTCTACATTGGACTGCGTGGCGAAACGTTTCCAGAATAAAGATACCCAAATGTTGCCCAAGTGTCTCATTTATTAACTTATCGGTTTCTAAACCATTTATTCACATCTTTTTTATTAAATATGTTAGTAAGCTAGTAATTTGCCCTTAAATAGCCTAGATCCACATGGATCTTTTTCCTAGGATGCTCAGCTATAAATTAAGAATAAAAAGGCACAATACCTTGACTGGAACAATAAACAAATAACTCGTATATAGGAATGAAACTTATGACGACGTTTCGGTCCGACTCGGACGATTAACTAGTCACTGTGACTAGCTTATGATCCAAGTCAGATCGAAACGTCGTCGTAAGTTCCAATCTCCTGTGTGCGGGTTATTTATGTATCAGATAAAGGTATAACAAAGGTAAAATATACAGAAGATTATGTAAACAAAGCACAATATGTGGTTTATGGCATTTATTGAGAAGACGTTTCATCCACCAGGAAGTAATCAATCCGTGATGGATACCCAAACTCCATGGTGGGCGAAACGTCCCAATCTTGTCTTATACGCATGCCAACTGTCAAAGTTTGAAGTCATTCGGGAAAATGATACACAGGATATTTTACTGAAAGAGTGACACACCGTTTTATAAATAAAATTCGTAAAAAGACGCCATACACACTCCAACAACAATCCCAACACCAGCATTGAAAGTTTGAAGCCTATCAGAAGAGCCATTCTCAAGTTATCGCACAGAAACCTAATCTAAGAATACGCAATATAAAATTAACCAGAGAGCACCTTTCTCCTAGGTACGATACAGCAGTGTTGAGAGTTTGAAGCAGATCAGATGAGGAGTTCTTCAGGTATAAACGAAAACACGAGAGGTTTAAGGTGAATTTGGTGCAGAGACTTAAAAGCTCGTGTGTGTGCGAGTTTTCATCTGAGCTGCCTCCTGGTGTTATCTCAGCTACGACATTATTTGCTATATTCCTCCATTTTAGGTGCCATAGGTTGAAATAACCCAGGAGCAAGATGTTGAGGGCATGAGCTGGAAGATTTTCCAGACAGTAGTCTATTTTCAAAAGCTGTTCCTGGAATTGTTGGGACGTTGCTTCCGGAGGCTTGTATACAACCACAATAACCAGGTTTTGGTTCTCGATCTTTACTACCAAAACATCATCATTATTTGAGGTGTTTAGTAGTTCCGAGCATACCAGTGATTCTGTGACGCTCACGCCAACCCCTTTTACCCTTTTGTCTATTCACTCTCTCGTATCTGTATAGGCTGTAACCCGTGATCCATATTTCATTGTCAAGGTGATCCTTTATGTGGGTCTCTGTGAAAACCGCGAACATTGCATTTGACTCTGCAAGCAGATACACTTGGGTATCTTTAATGAAGAAACGTTTCGCCACACAGTGGCTTCATCAGTCCATACAAAGGAGAATGGTGAAGAACAGGAGGAGTTTGAGGTAATCAGTCCCTCAGCCTTGAGTCGATGTAATCAGTCCATCAATCTTGAAAAGAATACAGCATATGTGTAAAGAAGTGGCTAATACGTATACTGTAGGGAGGTGAGGTGCAGCAGTCGTAGGTGGTATCACACTTGACAAATACAAATGTGGAAGTAGGTCATGCCTAAAGGTTAGGCAAGTGAAGAATTCCCTGTAATAAGATCCCAAGATGTTGCTGTGTATGACAGGAATGTAGATAAATGGGTCAGAGAACCGACAAGTTGATAAACTTGTTGGTTAAACTTTGTTGTTCGTTGCTGGCTTTAGACCCTGTATATTTGCAAAGATGAATATCGTCTTATTGATGGTATGGAGTTTTTTTTTCCCTGGCACTAATATCTGTTGTATTGGAGTTGAGGCCACTGACTGTGATTCCACTCCAGAAGTGATGTGTGTTGGTGTACGATTTTAGTAGTAGTAGAAATTTAGTAGTCGTAGTAGTAGAAGTTTAGTAGTAGCAGTAGCAGTAAGTTTAGTAGTAGCAAGTATAGTGTTAGCAATATTAAGTTTAATAGTAGTAGTAAGTGTAGTAGTAGTAGTAGCAGTAGTAGTAATAGTAGTACTAGTAGTAAGTGTAGTAGTAGTGTTAGTAAGTATAGTAGTAGTGGTAGTAAGTGTAGTAGTAAGTGTAGTTGTAGCAGTAGTAGTAAGTGTAGTAGTAGCAGTAGTAGTAAGTGTAGTATTAGTAGCAGTAGCAGTAAGTGTAGTAGTAGCAGTAGTAGTAAGTGTAGTATTAGTAGCAGTAGCAGTAAGTGTAGTAGTAGCAGTAGCAGTAAGTGTAGTAGTAGTAGCAGTAGTAGTAAGTGTAGTAGTAGTAGCAGTAGTTGTAAGTGTAGTAGTAGTAGCAGTAGTAGTAAGTGTAGTAGTAGCAGTAGTAGTAAGTGTAGTATTAGTAGCAGTAGTAGTAAGTGTAGTAGTAGTAGCAGTAGCAGTAAGTGTAGTAGTAGTAGCAGTAGTAGTAAGTGTAGTAGTAGTAGCAGCAGTAGTAGTAAGTGTAGTAGTAGTAGTAAGTGTAGTAGTAGTAGTAGCACTAATAGTAAGTGCAGAGATAATATTATTCTATTATTATTATTATTATTATTATTATTATTATTATTATTATTATTATTATTATTATTATTATTATTATTATTAATGTCACAGAGGTGATGCAAGAAAGACCGAGTTCCGAGCAAGAGGGAAACATGTGCAACATCACCTTGCAATTTGAAGCTGTTAGACTTGGGTTGCCTTGGCTTAACCTCATTAACCACTCATGAGAGTTAATATGCATAGCTGATAACCTTCAATTTGCTGCTCCTTATTTCACGTACAAGTAGGAGTCAATTTAATTTCACGGTGCTTGTTCAGAGCAGACAGATTTTGCGGCAGGGTAATTGACTTGGTTATGTGCAAACACCACCCACTTACATTGTGAAGGATGACCTGCATGCTAAATTATCATCCCCATCTCCCCCTGGAGTAATCTTCGGCTTCAGATGATACAAATAGCCGAGTCACCTACTTTTCCCAACGACGCATCAGCTCTCCCGACCTCTGGTTTGGGACGCCGCAAGCAACGTAGCTATTAACACGGTTCAAACAGGTTATACACCGTACCATCTGGGAGATTTATCGACACGGCCTAGTAGCAACTAAGTAGGTCTTTCCCAGCGAGATCTTGTACCGTCGCAACGCTGTAAAGAGCTTACCATTACAAAGACATTTTTCATAACAAGAACCCCTAGTTTAGTTTGGCCTTGAGAGGCTGTCAGCAGACAGCTTAGTAGCAGACAGCGTAGTAGCAGACAGCGTAGTAGCAGACAGCCTAGTAGCAAACAGCCTAATAGAAGAATGAGACACTTGTGCAACATTTGGGAATCTTTACTGTTGAAACGTTTCGCCAGCCAGTGGCTTCTTCAGTCCAATACAGAGAAGAACGATGGAAGATGAGGAGTTTGAGGTAATCAGTCCCTCAGCCTGGAGTCGATATGTTCAGTTTACACAGGTTAGCTTAGGTAAGGTTAAGTGACATTAGGTTTAGACAGGTCTAATTAAGTAACACTAACCTAAACAAACCTTTATTAATGCATCGTTAACAGCACATATTAGGTAAACAAAGGTTTACGTCTGGCAACGCGGCAAACACTGTCACTGCTTAAAACGTAAATAAAACAACGCTCTAGAGTTAAGCTTGGAGGTTGTGATAATGTAGATGTGTTATCGCAGGGTATATACACCAAGTATATACACCGGGGGTATGTACATCGGGGTATATACACCGAGCATCACAATTGACGAACTTGAAAGCGAACATATAATCTATCTATTATCTATCTACTTCTCGCCGGGAGCCTGGTGAAGAAGCAGAAGGCACGAGGTGACATCACTTTCCACACAAGATAGTGATTGACGTCACTTTCACAGCGAAATAGTGATGTCACTTTCACAACGAAATAGTGATGTCACTTTCACAACGAAATAGTGACGCCACTTTCACCACGAAATAGTGATGTCACTTTCACCACGACAGTGATGTCACTTTCTCCACGAAATAGTGATGTCACTTTTATAACGAAATTGTGGTCACTTTCACCACGATATAGTGGTCACTTTCACCACGAAATATTGATGTTACTTTCACCACGAAACAGTGGTCACTTTCACCACGAAATAATGGTCACTTTCACCACGAAACAGTGGTCACTTTCACCACGAAACAGTGTGTGATGTCACCTTCGAAACGAAACAGTGAGAATGATGTTACCTTCACCCCGAAACAGAGTGATGTCACCTTCACCATGAAACAGTGGTCACTTTCACCACGAAACAGTGGTCACTTTCACAACGAAACAGAACAGTGAGAGTGATGTCACCTTCACCACGAAACAGTGAGTGATGTCACTTTCGCCACGAGATAATAAGAGAGACATCACTTTCACGACGAGCTAGTGAGTGACGTCACCTTCACCACGACTCACCATCTCTGAAAGTGAACGTGAGTGAGGTCGACCAACCTAGTGTTGTGTTGATCTGACGGCAAAAACCAGGTCACAGCCTGAGTGTGTAGGCGGCCACCTGACTGACTGAAGGGATGACTGGCACACTGGTTGACTGGATGAAGGGATGACTGGCACACTGGTTGACTGGATGAAGGGATGACTGACACACTGGTTGACTGACTGAAGGGATGACTGGCACACTGGTTGACTGGATGAAGGGATGACTGACACACTGGTTGACTGGATGAAGGGATGACTGGCACACTGGTTGACTGGATGAAGGGATGACTGGCACACTGGTTGACTGACTGAAGGGATGACTGACACACTGGTTGACTGACTGAAGGGATGACTGGCACACTGGTTGACTGGATGAAGGGATGACTGGCACACTGGTTGACTGACTGAAGGGATGACTGACACACTGGTTGACTGACTGAAGGGATGACTGGCACACTGGTTGACTGGATGAAGGGATGACTGGCACACTGGTTGACTGGATGAAGGGATGACTGGCACACTGGTTGACTGACTGAAGGGATGACTTGCACACTGGTTGACTGACTGAAGGGACGACTGGCACACTGGTTGACTGACTGAAGGGATGACTGGCACACTGGTTGACTGACTGAAGGGATGACTGGCACACTGGTTGACTGGATGAAGGGATGACTGGCACACTGGTTGACTGACTGAAGGGATGACTGACACACTGGTTGACTGACTGAAGGGATGACTGGCACACTGGTTGACTGGATGAAGGGATGACTGGCACACTGGTTGACTGGATGAAGGGATGACTGGCACACTGGTTGACTGACTGAAGGGATGACTGACACACTGGTTGACTGACTGAAGGGATGACTGGCACACTGGTTGACTGGATGAAGGGATGACTGGCACACTGGTTGACTGGATGAAGGGATGACTGGCACACTGGTTGACTGACTGAAGGGATGACTTGCACACTGGTTGACTGACTGAAGGGATGACTGGCACACTGGTTGACTGACTGAAGGGATGACTGGCACACTGGTTGACTGGATAAAGGGATGACTGGCACACTGGTTGACTGGATGAAGGGATGACTGGCACACTGGTTGACTGACTGAAGGGATGACTGGCACACTGGTTGACTGACTGAAGGGATGACTGGCACACTGGTTGACTGGATGAAGGGATGACTGGCACACTGGTTGACTGACTGTAGGGATGACTGGCACACTGGCTGACTGACTGAAGGGATGACTGACACACTGGTTGACTGACTGAAGGTATGACTGGCACGCTGGTTGACTGACTGAAGGGATGACTGGCACACTGGTTGACTGACTGAAGGGATGACTGGCACACTGGTTGACTGGATGAAGGAATGACTGGCACACTGGTTGACTGGATGAAGGGATGACTGGCACACTGGTTGACTGGATGAAGGGATGACTGGCACACTGGTTGACTGACTGAAGGGATGACTGGCACACTGGTTGACTGGATGAAGGGATGACTGGCACACTGGTTGACTGGATGAAGGTATGTCGTTGACCCCAAAAAGCCTCTCCAGGTATGTCTGGTTGAAGGGATAATTGGATGAAGGTATGACTAGTTGAGTAGCTGACTGGTTGAATGGTTGAAGGGATAACTCGTCTAAAGGACATTTTCCGCCTTTAGACATCACACTAGGACTCATTGAAAAATCTCGTCAAAGCTTTGGACAAACAGGTGCAGGGTTTACCTGTCTAAAGGAAGGCTTCCCATAGTGATGCCAAACTGGGAAGATATCTTCATCGAACCCCCAAGTTACTAGACGATCTTTATTTTGACGACATTCTCCAAGATGCTGAGCTGAGAGCATGTGTGGTATTCACAAGTGGCACATTTGTGGGTAGGAAAAATTGTGCATACTCGTACGTCGGATATAAAAAGCATTTGCGTACTAATACGTTGGACACAGAAAGCATCTGCGTACTTATACGTTGGACACACAAAGCATCTGCGTACTAATACTTTGGACACACGAAGCATCTGCGTACTAATACTTTGGACACACAAAGCATTTGCGTACTAGTATGTTGCACAACAAACGAAATTATTTGCAAGCAGAACAGGATTCGAACTAGCGTGCAAAGTTTGTACTCGTATAACAACAAAAAGTAACACTCAGTAACGTCATAACTGATACGTCAGAAAGTAACAAAACATTAAGTTTTGGAGTATCGACAGGTCCCCTATCAGCTATTGTTTAAAAATACCTCATCCCTCTTGCACACGTTACTTGTTCAGCCATCACAGCGATAAGAACATAAGAACATAAGAAAGGAGGAGCACTGCAGCAGGCCTGTTGGCTCATACTAGGCAGGTCCTTCACAATCCGTCCCACTAACAGAATATTTGCTCAACCAAATTTTCAATGCTACCCAAGAAATAAGCTTTGACAATTCTACCCACTCATGCGCGAGTCCCACTCAAATCCAACCCCTCTCACTCATGAATTTATCCAACCTAAATTTGAAACTACCCAAGGTCCTAGCTTCAATAACCCTACTAGGCAGACTGTTCCACTCATCAACTACCCTATTTCCAAACCAATACTTTCCTATATCCTTTCTAAATCTAAACTTATCTAACTTGAATCCATTATTGCGGGTTCTCTCTTGGAGAGATATCCTCAAGACCTTATTTATATCCCCTTTGTTAATACCCATTTTCCACTTGTATACCTCGATCATGTCTCCCTCATTCTACGTCTTACAAGTGAATGTAATTTTAGGGTCTTCAATCTTTCTTCGTAAGGAAGATTTCTAATGCTATGTATTAATTTAGTCATTCTACGCTGAATGTTTTCTAACGAATTTATGTCCATTCTGTAATATGGAGACCAAAACTGAGCTGCGTAATCTAGGTGAGGCCTTACTAATGATGTATAAAGCTGTAATATAACCTCTGGACTTCTGTTGCTAACACTTCTTGATATAAATCCCAGTAATCTATTTGCCTTATTACGTACGCTTAGGCATTGCTGTCTTGGTTTAAGGTTGCTGCTTACCATCACCCCCAAGTCCTTCTCGCAACCTGTATGGCTAAGTTCTACGTTATTTAACTTATAAGTGCTTGGGTTATGGACACTCCCGAGCTTCAGAACCTTGCATTTATCTACATTGAACTGCATCTGCCACTTTTCTGACCAGGAATTGAGTTTGTCTAAATCCTCCTGAAGTTCCGTGACATCTACGTCTGAATCGATTATCCTACCTATCTTCGTGTCATCAGCGAATTTGCTCATATCACTAGTAATTCCCTCGTCAAGGTCATTTATATATATTATAAACAACAACGGGCCTAAAACCGATCCCTGTGGAACGCCACTTGTTACAGATCCCCACTCAGATTTAACCCCATTAATGCACACCCTCTGCTTCCTATTGGTGAGCCATGACTCGATCCATGAAAACACTTTTCCTCCAATGCCGTGAGCAGCCACTTTCTTTAACAGTCTCTGATGTGGTACTCTATCAAAAGCCTTACTAAAATCCAAATAAACAATATCGAATTCTTTATCATGATCAACTGCCTCAAAAGCCTTACTGAAAAAGTTAATAAATTAGTTAGGCAGGAACGGCCCCTGGTGAATCCATGTTGAGTATCATTAATCAAATTATGCCTATCGAGATGGCTTCTTATGTTATCAGCTATAATCGACTCTAATAATTTGCCTACAATTGAAGTTAGACTTATTGGGCGGTAATTTGATGGTAACGACTTGTCCCCTGCTTTAAAAATAGGAATTACATTAGCCATCTTCCACGTATCAGACACTACACCTGTTTGAAGAGATAGGTTAAAAATGTTAGTTAAGGGTTCACAGAGTTCAATTTTGCATTCCTTAAGAACCCTTGAAAAAGCTCATCAGGGCCTGGCGATTTATTTTGCTTCAAACGGTCTATCTGTTTGATAACCATTTCGCTAGTGACTGTGATACTACATAATTTATCTTCTTCAGGCCCACTAAAATACCTAATTCTTGGGATATTATTAGTGTCTTCCTGAGTGAAAACCGAGAGAAAATAATTATTAAAAATAGAGCACATTTCATTCTCTTTGTCAGTAAGATACCCATAATTATTTTTAAGGGGACCTATCTTATCTCTAACTTTTGTTCTATACACCTGGAAAAACTTTTGGGTTAGTTTTCGAATCCCTAGCAACTTTAATTTCGTAGTCCCGCTTAGCTTTTCTTATCCCCTTTTAACGTCCCTCTTAATGTCAATATACTGATTCGTAAGATGACCCTCACCTCTTTGATACGCCTATAAATTCCTTTCTTCTGCCCTAAAAGATATTTGAGCCTATTATTCATCCATTTTGGGTCATTTCTATTCGATCTAATTTCTTTATATGGGATAAATGTTCTTTGGGCAGCATGTATAGTGTTCAGAAAACTGTCATATTGATAGCTCTCTTCATTACCCCAGTCCACAGATGATAAGTGTTCTCTAAGTCCATTGTAATCTGCTAAGCGAAAATCTGGGACCGTTACTGAGTTATTCCTACTATGAAACTTCCATTCAGTGCCAAAGGTAATTGATTTGTGGTCGCTTGCGCCGAGTTCCTCTGTAATTTCTAAATTATTAACAAGGGTTTCCTTGTTTGCCAGAACTAAGTCAAGCAGATTATTTCCCCTTGTAGGTTCTGTCACAAACTGCTTCAAAAAACAATCTTGAACTACTTCTAAGAAATCGTTAGATTCAAAATTCCCAGTCAGAAAATTCCAATCAATTTGACTAAAGTTGAAGTCACCCAGAATAACTACGTTATCGTGCATTGTGGCCTTAACAATTTCCTCCCATAGTAGTCTCCCTTGGTCCCTATCTAAGTTTGGGGGACGGTATATCACACCTAAAATCAATTTTTCATGCCCCTCTGAAATACTGTAAAAGAGTTATTGACAACATTTCATCTACTGGGATGTTGGATGTTCCTCCATTCTCATCTTGGCTATTTTTTTTTTATCCCTAAACCTCGGTGACGTTAATGGTGAAGATGGTGAACGATTTCACCAAGACATAGCCATCATGGAGAAGAGGTATGATAGGAAACATGACTATCAGTTTGATGGTAGACTACTGCTGGACATTGGTGCGGCAGACCCACACTGAACACTGGTGCGGCAGACCCACACTGAACACTTGTGCGGCAGACCCACACTGAACACTGGTGCGGCAGACCCACACTGAACACAATTGAAAAGCCTGATATAAAGATGCTTGTATGACTGTATAGAAATTTCTGTCTTATGCAAATATATAATAAATTTACGTTCAGAAATTTTTGTTTTTGTCGCTGCATGAACCATACTTAATATCCATGAAATATGTAATACCTATAATTGTTAGGTAACATATATCATAAGACTCTTCGAACTTAACTGTAGATCACAAGACTTCAAAAAACAAACTTTAAGTGACAGAGACTACGCAAATTCAGATCGTGACCAGCAAATCAAAGTTAATTTATAACAACCAATTTGCTTTCTGATCTGGAGAAGACGTTCAGTTTTGTATGCTTGCCAGTTAATAGAACAATTTGTAGAAAACAACAATACAGTATTCAGTGTTCTTGGTCGGTCACCCATCTAAATACTAACCAAACCTCGAGTTTCTTAACCTTGCTGATCAGATGATAAGTTTTTCTAACGACCAGGTCAGTCAGGTGTTGACCTGACCGCTGCAGCCCAGGTGACTTACATCACTGTGCAGTGTCTGAAGAAATCTTTTGACTGTACATGGTGGCCTGAACTGTTTCCCAACCCCTTCATAAAGAATGAAACGACGGGGGTTAAGAAGGCATGAAGGAAGTAAAGAGGGAAAGTATTGAAGTAAAAATAAGTGAATTGGTCTTAGGAAAGAGGGAAGGAAATACTTGTGGGAGAATTGGAAGAAGGGGAATCGATAGGCTGGAGGAAAGTAGGGTAGAAAGAACGTAGGGAGAAGAAAGGGGCGGGAAGTAGGGGGTCAAAAATAAAGGAAAGGATTGAAGGAGGTAATAAGAAAAGGAGTGGAGGGAATGAAACAAGGAAGGCGAAAGGTAGGGAAGGAAGGAGAGAGGAGTGAAGGTAGGACGAAAGGAATACCCATATCTACCCAACACCCCTCATTCTTACTCAGTGCAGCGCGGCCCAACCTCTGCCCAGCCCAACAAAGCCATTGCAAGCACATCTCGGTCTAGCCTTGCCCAACTCAGCCTAATTCAGTCCTTCCCCATCACAGCCCCAGCCTAGCAAAACCCAAGCCAGCTTTGTCAAGCCCTACCTAACACAGTGCAGCACAGCCCTGCCTAACATTTTTAATTCCAGCACAGCCCAGACGAAGCTGGGGAGGCCCAGGCCTTCCAACCCAGCTCTGGTTATCCCAACGTAGCATAGAACGGCCCAACCCTGGCCAGTTCAACCCAACCAAACCCAGATCAACTCAAACCTTGCCTAACCCAGTTTGGCCTAGCCTAAATTACCAACGTCTTGACAATGCAAAAACATAAAAAGTGTTCCAAACATCGGAGAGTGAGAGTGAGATGACACACTGACCTGACCTGATAGAGATGTCATTACGAGTGGCCTGACATGATGAAGATGGTCTAGCACAGTGCCGTCAACCGTCGGTTACTCCATCTTCAAGTAGTGTTGTCACAAGGGCTTGCCCTGACCCCCGCCTTACTGGCAGCACCACTTACTATTGTCAAATGACTAAAAAACATTTTGTACTCATGGTAATAAAGACAATATACCTTGTACCCATGGTAATAAAGTTAAAATTTAGAGCAATCTTTTATTAGAGAGCGTCTTGCTCAGTTCACATTAGAGCGTTATCAGATCATGCCTTAATAAAGCTCTACACTAATCGAAAGGTGGTCACAATACAACCTTATTCTGCCTATTGTTTCTTCGGTCCCATACCATGGGTATTATGCTTGTGTGTTCACTCTGTTCCGAGTAAGTCAGTTATTGCTCTGCTCTCGGCTGCAATAACATCCATATTTCTTTACTAATAACCTGCATTTGGGAGAGGGCAAACAATGACAACTTGGACCATTGACAAGTGTTGACACTTCTTGACTTCTCAACAGTCCATATCGGACCGAAACGTCGTTATTACGTCCCCTCTCCTTATTTGTGTCTTGTTCCAGCGACGGTACTGCGAGTTTATGTTCTTTATTCATATTCCTGTGTCAGAAGACAACCCATCTCTGCACCAGCTGTCACTTCTTGTCACTGCTCCATCTCTGCACCAGCTGTCACTTCTTGTCACTGCTCCATCATCGGCACCAGCATGTGTCACTGTCCTTGTCATTGCTACCATCATGGCCAGCGGTCACTTGTCACTGCTCCATCATGGCACCAGCGGTCACTTGTCACTGCTCCATCATGGCACCAGCGGTCTTCTTGTCACTGCTCCATCATGGCACCAGCGTCACTTCTTGTCACTGCTCACTTATCATGGCACCAGCGGTCACTTCTTGTCACTGCTCCATCATGGCACCAGCGGTCATTTTGTCACTGCTCCATCATGGCATCAGCGGTCACTTCGTCACTGCTCCATCATGGCATCAGCGGTCACTTCTTGTCACTGCTCCATCATGGCACCAGCGGTCACTTCTTGTCACTGCTCCATCATGGCATCAGCGGTCCTTTGTCACTGCTCCATCATGGCATCAGCGGTCACTTCTGTCACTGCTCCATCATGGCACAGCGGTCACTTCTTGTCACTGCTCCATCATGGCACCAGCGTCACTTCTTGTCACTGCTCCAATCATAACGCACCAGAGGCCTTGTCATGCTCCATCATGGCATCAGCAGGTCACTTCTTGTCACTGTCCATCATCGGAGAGGTCACTTGCACTGCTCCATCTGACCTAAGTGTCTTCTGTCACTGCTATCATGGTCACACAGTCCTTGTCACTGCTCCATCATGCATCAGGAGTCACTTTGCACTGCTCCATCATGGCCACCAGCTGTCTTCTGTCACTGCTCATCATTGCACCAGCGTCACTTCTTGTCACTGCTCCATCATGGCACCAGAGTCACTTTGTCATCTGCTCCATCATGCACAGCGTCACTTCTGTCACTTGCTCCATCAGATCAGCGTCACTTCTTGCACTGCTCATCATGGCACAGCGGTCACTTCTTTACTGCTCATCATGGCATCAGGGTCTTCTTGTCACTGCTCCATCATGCACAGGGTCACTTCTTGTCACTGCTCCATCATGCTTCAGCTGTCACTTCTTGTCACTGCTCCATCATACGCGGTCCTTCTTGTCACTGCCCATTGGCACAGGGTCACTTCTGTCACTGCTCCATCAGTGTGCACTTCTTGTCACTGCTCAATCAGTGCACAGCGGTCACTCTTGTCACTGCTCCATCATGGACCAGCGGTCACTTGTTGTCACTGCTCCATCATGGATTCAGCGGTCATTGTCATGCTCCATCATGGCACCAGCTGTCACTTCTTGTCACTGCTCCATCATGGCACCAGCGTCACTTCTTGTCACTGCTCCATCATGGCACCAGCGGTCACTTCTTGTCACTGCTCCATCATGGCACCAGCGTCACTTCTTGTCACTGCTCCATCATGGCACAGCTGTCACTTCTTGTCACTGCTCCATCATGGCACCAGCGGTCACTTCTTGT
>WNWK01000337.1:0-30000 GCA_009830355.1 Cherax destructor | reverse complement strand
GATATATCTTTCTCGCCTGCGTTCCAACGAGTACAAGTCAAGTGCTTCCAAGCGTTCCCAGTAGTTAAGGTGTTTGATAGAACTTATATGTGCAGTAAAGTTTCTCTGTACACTCTCTAGTTCTGCAATTTCACTTACTTTGAACACAGATGTTAATGTACAGCAATATTCCAGCCTAGAGAGAACAAGTGATTTGAAAAGGATCATCACTGGCTTGGCAGCTCTTGTTTTGAACGTTCTCATTATCCAAATTATCATTTTCTTTGCAGTTGTGATCGTGGCACTGTTGTGATCCTTGAAAGTGAGATCCTCAGACATTACCATTCCCAGGTTCCTCACATTATTTTTCTGCTCTATTGTATGATCAGAGTTTGTAGTATACTCAGTTCTAATTATTATCTGCTCCAGTTTTCCATAACGGAGTAGTTGGAATTTGTCTTCATTGAACAGCATATTGTTTTCCGTTGCCCATTGTAAAACTTGGTTTATATCCTCTTGTATGTTAACCGTGTCCTCAATAGATGATAGTCTCATGCAGATCCTAGTATTGTCTGCAAAGGATGACACGCAGTTGAGGATTACATATCTGTCTATGTCTGATATGAGGATGAGGAACAGGATGGGGGCGAGTACTGTGAGTTGTGGAACAGGTTTTTCAATATGGCAGCTTCCAATTTAACTCTGTTGTGTTTGATTGGTTAGAAAGTTGAAGATCCATCTCCCCAATTTGCCAGTTATTCCTTTAGCACGTATTTTGTGCGCTATTACACCATGATCGCACTTGCCAAAGGTTTTTGCAAAGTCTGTGTATATTACATCTGCATTCTGTTTTTCTTCCAGTGCATCCAAGACCATATCATAGTGATCCAGTAGTTGCGAGAGGCAGGAGCGACCTTCTCTGAACCCATGTTGCCCTGGATTGTGCAGTTTTTGGGAATCCAAGTGGTTTGCAATAGTGCTTCTTAGCACTCTTTCAAATATTTTTATGATGTGGGACGTTAGAGCTATTTGTCTATAGTTCTTAGCTAATGCTTTGCTGCCACCTTTATGGAGTGGGGCTATATCCGTTTTTTTTTAGTGACTGGAATTTCACCCATGTCTAAGCTTCTTTTCCATAGTATACTTAGGGCACGCGAAAGGAGTTTCATGCAGTTCTTAATGAACACAGAGTTCCACGAATCTGGGCCTGAGTGCATGGGCATGTTGTTAATGGCTTTCTCAAAGTCTATCGGAGTTAGGGTACTGTCGGATTCGTGGAACTCCGTGTTCATGAAGAACTGCAAGAAACCCCTTTCACGTGCCTTCAGAATTCTATGGAGAGGGAGCATGGACACGGGGTTCATCCCACAGTCACTCTACAGACATGACCCCACTTTAAAGACCGATAGGGCTAACGTCCCACGACATATAAATCTTTGAAAGGGTTCTAAGAAGCAAGATCGCCATCCACCTAGATACCCCTCAGTTACACAACCCAGGGCTTAGAGCAGGCCGCTCCTGGCTGTCCCAACTACTGGACCACTATCACAAGGTCCTGGATGCTCTAGAAGACAAATAAAACGCAGATGTAGTAATAATAATAGGATAATTTTTATTTCATTGCAAGTTTACATCGAGATTTTGTAATTACAATCATGAACTGAAGTGAAAGAAGAGCCACTAACATGCCATGGCATTAAGGGCAGCTTAATCTAATAGCTTATAGACTATGTACTTAATACTAGAGAAATTGATTGAGTTTATTTTAGTTAAACATTAGATTGTAACAGTTAATACATTTGTTCAAATTACAATATGGGGATATTACATTGTAACAAGTGTTTTGTAGGATGGTTACATAATAGTAAAAATTGAAATTATATTATAGGAAAATAACAAGTGAGCATTGGTGAAAGTAATTTACAGTATGAGTATTTAGTTTAGGGTGAGTAGGTGGTTTTTGAGAAGAGTCTTAAATTGATGTTCAGACAAGGTTATTTTAGTATTTACATAAGAACATAAGAAAGGAGGAACACTGCAACAGGCCTACTGACCCATACTTGGCAGGTCAATGTCAAAACCAACCCACCAACAAAAATATTTGTCCAACCTATCCCCATCCAAGGAACAAACCCCGACAACCCCCCTCCCTAACAATTGTACAAATCCCGTTCAAAACCAACCCTTCTCACTCACAAGAAAACAGAAATAAGGAACACTGCAGCAAGCCAACTGGTCCACGCTAGGCAGGTCCCCCTAAAACCCAAAACCAATCCCACAAACAAAAACTCCTACCCAACCCATGAATTCCAGATTCTGGGGCCCTTTATGTGCATAGAATGTTTACATAGGGTGATATGGACACAGGGTATATCAAAAAGTGATCTGTGTCTTGTGTTATGGTCATGGGTCCTATTAAAGTTGGTGAGGAGAATTTTGAGCGGAGGGTTTATATTGGAGTGTAGAGTTATATGTATGTAGTAGGCACAAGAATAAGTGTGAATGTTCTTTACGGTGAGTAGTTTTAGGCTTTTGAATATTGGTGGAGTATGCTGTCTAGAGTGGGAATTTGTTATTCTGACTGCAGCCTTTTGCTGGGTTATGAGTGGTCTAAGGTGATTTAATGTTGTTGATCCCCATGCACAAACTTTGCAAAAGCCTTCGACAAGTGCGACCGTGGTGTAATAGCGCACAAAATGCCTAATGAAGGAATAGCATTAAAAGTTAGTAGATGGATCTATAACTTCTTAAATAGAACACAGTAATAGTAAACAGTATAGTCTGAGGCGGCTACAGTGAAAAGCTCTGTTTCACAAGGCACAGTACTCGCCCCCATCCTGTTCCTCATACTCATATTTGACAGATGTAAGCCACAGCACCGTGTCTTCCTTTGCGGATAACACCCGAATTTGCACGACAGTGTAATCCATCGAAGACACTGCAAGACTCAAAGCGGACATCAACCAAATCATTAAATAAGGAGCAAAAAACAATATGAAGTTCAATGAAGACAATTTTCAATTACTCCGATATGGAAAACTTAAGGAAATTTAAATTGAATTGGAGTATAAAACAAATTCCAACAACACAATAGAGCGACAAACTAATCAGAGGATCTCACTTGCAAAGATCACAATAATGTATCCACCAAGTCTGCTAGAAAAATGGATAAGGAGAACCTTCAAAACTAGGGATGAGAGCCCATGATTCTCTTCAAATCGCTTGTTCTCTTGGCTGGAATATTGCTGTACACTAACGGCGCCTTTCAAGGCAGGCGAAACTGCTGACCTGCATTCGACTGAAGAAGCCTACTGTGTAAGCGAAATGTTTAGGAATAAATATACCTAACTGTTGCATATGTGTCTTGCTCATCAACTTGGTCATTCGTCTCCTGTTGTAACTTCTCTTCTTTTTTCTCACCCTCCATGTTTTCCTCCTGCTACTGTATGTCTTGCTGCTTCTCTTCCTAACTTTTCTATCTTCTTCCTCCACCTCCTTATCGCGGTCATCTTCCTCGAGTGATGTACAGTCAGTAGCTGGCTGTCATCCAAGTTACTGTTGCCCCGACACACACGTTACTTTCTCAGGAACCACCAATTACCTCTCTTCCCAAAGGTAGTAATTACTTTAGATTCTGGCTTTTAGTTAACAATTATAATAGCGTTTGTGAGAGCGTTCATGGCCTCTATGTTTACCACTCTTACGGTATACTGGAGTTTGTTACTTAGATGGATTTAAGTGTTATTTAAGTGTTATATGAGTACACACACAACTAGTAAGTACTACTACTACTACACGCAACTAGTAATACTACTACACACAATCTTGGATCTGGCTGAATGGAGAAAGAACTGTGTACTTTGATACAGTGTGTGCAGGTTCGAATCCTGCTGTGGACTGAGAGATGATAATGTTTACCTAGTAGCGACCAGTGAAGAGGCGGGGGCCAGGAGCTATGATTCGACCCCTGCAATCAGTTAGGTGAGTACACACACGCGCACACAGAGGACATCACATATGAAAGGCCAATTGGAGCTAGTGATCACGTGGTCCTGAACTTCAAATACATTGTAGAGTTAAAAGTGGAATGTGAAGCAGCACGAGAAGGACGGGAGAAGGCAATGTACAAGAGGGGACTACACAGGCATGAGGAATTTTTTGCATGAGGTACAGTGGGAAAGAACTGATGGGAAAAAACACGTGACAACAAAATGCAAGGAAGCAGAGGAGAGATTCGTTCCCAAGGGCTACAGAAATATTGGGAAGACCAGAACGAGCCTTTGGTTCACCCAAAGGTGTAGAGAAGCCAAAACTAGGTGCGCAAGAGAATGGAAATGTATAGAAGACAAAGGACCTAGGAAAATAAGTAGATTAATCGAAGAGCCAGAAACGAATGTGCACAGAAGAGGCAATAAAAAAAATGACTAAGCATCAAAAGCCAAGTCTGACCCAAAGCTGTTGTGCAGCCACATCGACAGGATTACAAACAGTAAATAAAACAAACATCTCTACACAAGTAGTGTCATTCTTCATTATTTTAGCTTGTTAATAGTGTTGTAACAGTTCGGGATTACAATAAAACACTCATTTATAATTTTTATTATAAATATATTTTGTATAAAAGCAAAGGAGTCTATCTTTGGTATAGCTACATATAAACAATATTTACTATAAAAATACTATACATAAAGATCTTTGGTTTAGCTACACATTTAAATACAAAATCACATAAAATATCAAGTAAGTAAAAGTAATATCATAATAATCCTAGTGCCTAGGAGTCAAATGTCGCTGCAATCTTCGTGTCTTACGACACTTCCAAACACAGAGTTATGACTCCAACATCGTGTCTTACGACACCACCTTGTCTCCGCGTTATGACACCATTCTCTTGTGTCACACGACACCCTGTTCACAGTGTTACATACGACACCCTTCTCTGTCACACGACACCCTTCTGTGTGTCCCACGACACCCTTCTGTGTGTCCCACGACACCCTTCTGTGTCCCACGACGCCCTTCTGTCACACGACACCCTTCTCTGTGTCACACGACACCCTTCTCTGTGTCACACGACACCCTTCTCTGTGTCACACGACACCCTTCTCTGTGTCACACGACACCCTTCTCTGTGTCACACCCTTCTCTGTCACACGACACCCTTCTGTGTCACACGACACCCTTCTCTGTGTCACACGACACCCTTCTCTGTGTCACACGACACCCTTCTCTGTGTCACACGACACCCTTCTCTGTGTCACACGACACCCTTCTCTGTGTCACACGACACCCTTCTCTGTGTCACACGACACCCTTCTCTGTGTCACACGACACCCTTCTCTGTCACACGACACCCTTCTCTGTGTCACACGACACCCTTCTCTGTGTCACACGACACCCTTCTCTGTGTCACACGACACCCTTCTCTGTGTCACACGACACCCTTCTCTGTGTCACACGACACCCTTCTCTGTGTCACACGACACCCTTCTCTGTGTCACACGACACCCTTCTCTGTGTCACACGACACCCTTCTCTGTGTCACACGACACCCTTCTCTGTGTCACACGACACCCTTCTGTGTCTCACGACACCCTTCTGTGTCTCACGACACCCTTCTGTGTCACACGACGCCCTTCTGTGTCACACGACGCCCTTCTGTGTCACACGACGCCCTTCTGTGTCACACGACGCCCTTCTGTCACACGACACCCTTCTGTGTCACACGACACCCTTCTGTGTCACACGACACCCTTCTGTGTCACACGACACCCTTCTGTGTCACACGACACCCTTCTGTGTCACACGACACCCTTCTGTGTCACACGACACCCTTCTGTGTCACACGACACCCTTCTGTGTCACACGACACCCTTCTGTGTCACACGACACCCTTCTGTGTCACACGACACCCTTCTGTGTCACACGACACCCTTCTGTGTCACACGACACCCTTCTGTGTCACACGACACCCTTCAGTGTCACACGACACCCTTCAGTGTCACACGACACCCTTCTCTCCTGTTATAACACTCCTTCACCGTGGTACACCCACGACACTACGTTATCCCCAGTCATAACACTCAGTCTCTTACGTCCTTTACAACGCGTCATTTGACACTTCAACACAATTAGTCACACGACCCGACTTTTCTAACTTAGATGTCGTGTCATCTGACACTCACTGGGTTACACACACCCTGGCTTCCCACGTGTCCGTGTCACCTGACACACGCTCACCGGGTACAACACACCCTGGCTTCCCACGTCCGTGTCTTCTGACACAGAGACCCCCACAGGTCCCTGTCCTCTTCTACAGAATAGCAGATGTCCTCCGTGAGGCAGTCTGGTGAACTCTCAAAGGCCAGTCACCAGCAGGTTCCATGAAGTCTGCAATACACTGTCAAAGGCCAGTCACCAGCAGGTTCCATGAAGTCTGCAGTACACTGTCAAAGGCCAGTCACCAGCAGGTGTATTCCGTGAGAGTCAGCTGAACACTGTGAGAGTCTGGTGTACATTCAACTGCCAGTAACCAGCAGGTGTATTCCGTGAGTCAGCTTAACACACTCAAAGCCCGTCTCCATGAGAATCAGGAGTACACTGATCATCAGGCCAGCTCAGCAGTCCCCACATTGGGTTAGACGTACCCAATGGTACTGCTGGCCGGCAGGTTAACTACTTAACCACCAGTTGGGTAGGGGGCCGCAACAGGCAGGAAAACATCAGTCAAGGACCAGGTAATCAGGCTGAGGAAGGAAGGAGGGGAGTTCACAAGAAACGACCGAGAAGTATTTGATGACTTAAACATGAGATTTAAGGAAGTATTTTCAGTGGAGATAGAAAGGACTCCAGAAAGCCGGAATGGTGGGGTACACCAACAAGTGCTGGACACATTACACACAACCGAGGAGGTGAAGAGGCTGCTAAGTGAACTAGACACCTCAAAAGCAGTGGGACCGGACATCACTCCATTTGTCCTGAGAGAGGGAGTAGAGGCGCTGTGTGAGACTAACAACAATCTTCAACACTTTTATCGAAACAGGGCGACTAAATGAGGTGTGGAAGACAGCAAATGTAGTCCCAATTTTTAAGAAAGGAGACAGATACACAGAATTAAACTACAGACCAGTGTCACTGACATGTATAGTATACAAAGTCATGAAGATTATCAGGAGGAGAGTGGTGAAGCACCTAGAAAGGAACGAGCTTATATACAACCAGTACGGTTTTAGGGAAGGGAAATTCTGGAGTTCTATGACAAGGTGACAGTGGTAAGGCAAGAGAGAGGGATGGGTAGACTGCATTTTTTTGCACTGCAAGGCTTTCGACACAGTTACACACAAGAGACTAGTGCAAAAGTTACAGTAAATCAGGCAGGTATAACAGGAAAGGCAATGGATCAGAGGATACCTGACAGAGGCAAAACGAGTCATGGTACTTGACAAGGTGTCAGGTTGGGCACTTGTGATGAGCGGGGTTCCACAGGGGTCAGTAATAGGACCGGTGCTGTTTCTGGTATATGTGAATGACGTGACGGAAGGGATAGACTTAGAAGTGAGTTCATTACCTTTGTAACTTGTGAGTTCATTACCTTTGTAACTTGTGAGTTCATTACCTTTGTAACTTGTGAGTTCATTACCTTTGTAACTTGTGAGTTCATTACCTTTGTAACTTGTGAGTTCATTACCTTTGTAACTTGTGAGTTCATTACCTTTGTAACTTGTGAGTTCATTACCTTTGTAACTTGTGAGTTCATTACCTTTGTAACTTGTGAGTTCATTACCTTTGTAACTTGTGAGTTCATTACCTTTGTAACTTGTGAGTTCATTACCTTTGTAACTTGAGTTCATTACCTTTGTAACTTGTGAGTTCATTACCTTTGTAACTTGTGAGTTCATTACCTTTGTAACTTGTGAGTTCATTACCTTTGTAACTTGTGAGTTCATTACCTTTGTAACTTGTGAGTTCATTACCTTTGTAACTTGTGAGTTCATTACCTTTGTAACTTGTGAGTTCATTACCTTTGTAACTTGTGAGTTCATTACCTTTGTAACTTGTGAGTTCATTACCTTTGTAACTTGTGAGTTCATTACCTTTGTAACTTGTGAGTTCATTACCTTTGTAACTTGTGAGTTCATTACCTTTGTAACTTGTGAGTTCATTACCTTTGTAACTTGTGAGTTCATTACCTTTGTAACTTGTGAGTTCATTACCTTTGTAACTTGTGAGTTCATTACCTTTGTAACTTGTGAGTTCATTACCTTTGTAACTTGTGAGTTCATTACCTTTGTAACTTGTGAGTTCATTACCTTTGTAACTTGTGAGTTCATTACCTTTGTAACTTGTGAGTTCATTACCTTTGTAAATTGTGAGTTCATTACCTTTGTAACTTGTGAGCTCATTACCTTTGTAACTTGTGAGTTCATTACCTTTGTAACTTGTGAGTTCATTACCTTTGTAACTTGTGAGTTCATTACCTTTGTAACTTGCTCAGATATCAAAACTTTGAGGTCCAGTCCCTGGACCCATTATGTACCTCTGTAATCTTTTGACTACCGCCCACAGGATGGGTATGGGGTGCATAATAAAGATATCAAACTAAAACAAACTTAGAAGTGTCCCTGTTTGCGGAAAAACTAATGAGGATAATTCAATCGGATGAGGATCAGGCATGACCACAAAGGGATCTATCTGGACAGGCTGCAAGCCTGGTGCAGCAACTGGATCCTGGAGTTTAACCCCCACCAATTGCAAAATCATGAAGATCGGGGAAGGGCAAAGAAAACCGCAGTCAGAGTGCACGCTTAAAAGCCAAAGACTGCAAACCTCACTTAAGGAAAAGGATCTTGGGGTGAGTATAATACCGAGCACATCTCCTGAGGTGCACATCAACCAATTAACTGCTGCAGCATATGGGCGTCTGGCAAACCTAAGAATAGCGTTCCAACACCTCAGTAAGGAACCGTTAAAAACTCTGTACACCGTGTACGTCAGGCACATATTGGAGTATGCAGCACCAGTTTGGAACCCACACCTGGTCAAGCACCTCAGGAAATTAGAGAAAGTACAAGGATTTGCAACAAGACTAGTCCCGGAGCTAAGGGGCATGTCCTACGAGGAGAGGTTAAGGGAAATAGACCTGACGACGTATAAAATTTTGAGTGGAATTGACAAGGTGGACAGAGACAGGATGTTCCAGAGATGGGACACAACAAAAAGAGGTCACAGTTGGAAGCTGAAAACTCAGATGAGTCACAGGAATGTTAGGAAGTATTTCTTCAGTCATAGAGTTGTCAGGAAGTGGAACAATCTGGAAAGTGATGTAGTGGATGCAGGATTCATACATAGCTTTAAGAAGAGGTATGATAAAGCTCATGGAACAGGGTGTGGACCTAGTAGTGACCAGTGAAGAGGCGGGGCCAAGAGCTGTGACTCGACCCCTGCAACCACAATTAGGTGAGTATGTACACACACACGCGCACATGCACACACACCATACATAGTTTTAAGACGAGGTTTGATAAAGCTCATGGAGCAGGGAGAGAGAGGACCTAGTAGCAATCGGTGAAGAGGCGGGGCCAGGAGCTATGACTCGACCCCTGCAACCACAAATAGGCGAGTAAAAATAGGTGAGTACACACACACACACACTGTCAGGAAGACAGCAGCGAGTCATAGTATGTGGCGAGGTGTCAGAGTGGGCGCCTGTGACGAGTGGGGTTCCACAGGGGTCAGTCCTAGGACCGGTGCTGTTTCTGGTATTTGTGAACGACATGACGGAAAGAATAGACTCCGAAGTGAAGTTGATGAGAATTCAGTCGGAAGAGGACCAGGCAGAACTACAAAGGAATCTGGACAGGCTGCAAGCCTGGTCCAGCAATTGGCTCCTGGAGTTCGACCCCACCAAGTGCAAAGTCATGAAGATTGGGGAAGGGCAAAGAAGACCGCAGACGGAGTACAGTCTAAGGGGGACAGAGACTACAAACCTTACTCAAGGAAAAAGATCTTGGGGTGAGTATAACACCAGGCACATCTGAGGCGCACATCAACCAAATAACAGCTGCAGCATACGGGCGCCTAGCAAACCTAAGAACAGCATTCCAACATCTTAATAAGGAATCGTTCAGGACCCTGTACACTGTGTACGTTAGGCCCATATTGGAGTATGCAGCACCAGTTTGGAACTCACACCTAGCCAAACATGTAAAGAAACTAGAGAAAGTGCAAAGGTTTGCAACAAGACTAGTCCCGGAAATAAGGGGTATGTCCTACGAGGAGAGGTTAAGGGAAATCGACCTGACGACACTGGAGGACAGGAGAGATAGGGAGGACATGATAACGACATATAAAATACTGAGAGGAATTGACAAGGTTGACAGAGACAGAATGTTCCAGAGATGGGACACAGCAACAAGGGGTCACAGTTGGAAGTTGAAGACTCAGATGAATCACAGGGATGTTAGGAAGTATTCAGCCACAGAAAAGTCGGGAAGTGGAATAGTCTGGGAAGTGATGTAGTGGAGGCAGGATCCATACATAGCTTTAAGAGAAGTATGATAAAGCTCATGGAGCGGGTAGTGACTGAGTAGCGGCCAGTGAAGAGGCGGGGCCAGGAGCTGTGACTCGACCCCTGCAACCACAACTATGTGAGTACACACACACACGTGTACATGTTAACAACACATACGAGTATCATTATTGCATTATTGTTAGAAAATACTTCTTTAGCCTTTGGGAGGTAAATAAATGGAAAGAGACGAGGATGTAGCAGAAGCACACATCATTCACAGTCTCAGGAGTAGGTACGATAATTCAAGCGATTGCAGCTTAAGAAGAGCCACTTGTAAATAATGATCATTTACCTTCTTAAACAGTTTCAGACAGAAGTATTTTCATTACATCTTCATGTCCCTGGCCTCTCCCACACTATACTAGCCTATCCCAAACTATCCTAGCTTATCCCACACTATCCTAGGCAAACCCACCCTATCCTAGCCTATTCCACACTATCCTAGGCTATCCCACACTATCCAAGGCTAGCCTAGCCTATCCCTCACTATCCTTGCCTATCGCACACTATTCTAGGCTATCCCACACTAACCTAGGCTATCCTAG
Organism: Cherax destructor; assembly: GCA_009830355.1. Classification (NCBI taxonomy): domain Eukaryota; kingdom Metazoa; phylum Arthropoda; class Malacostraca; order Decapoda; family Parastacidae; genus Cherax; species Cherax destructor. The sequence continues at coordinate 18,906 of WNWK01000337.1, read as the reverse complement.
CCTATCCCACACTATCCTAGCCAATTCCACACTATTCTAGGTTATCCTAGCCTACCCCTCACTATCCTAGGCTATCCCAGCCTATCCCACACTATTCTAGGCTATACTAACCTATCCCACACTATCCTAGCATATCCCACACTATCCCAGCCTATTCTAGAATATCCCACACTATCCTAGGCTATCCCAGCATATCTTACACTATCCAAGCTTATCAGACACTTTCACAGCCTATCCCACACTATCCTAGAGTATCCTTGCCTATCCCACACTATCCTAGAGTATCCTTGCCTATCCCACTCTATCCTAGGCTATACCAGCCAATCCAAGCCTATTACACACTATCCTAGGCAATCCTAGCCTTTCTTATACTATCTCACAGTATCCTAGCCTATCTTACACTATCCTAAGCTATCCCCGCCTATCCTAAGCTATCCCAGTTTATCCCAGCCTATCCAACACTATCCTAGGCTATCTTAGCCTATCCAAAACTATCCTAGCCTGTCCCACACTATCCTAGGCTATCCCACACTATCCTAGGCTAACCCAGCCTTTCCAAGCCTATCCCACACTATCCTAGGCTATCTCAGCCTATCCCACACTATTCTAGGATATCCTAGCCTATCCCAACCTATCCTAGGGTATCCTAGCCTATCCCGCACTATCCTACGCTATCCCAGCCTATCTCACACTATCCTAGGCTATTCCAGGCTTTCCTGGTCTATCCCACACTATCCAAACCAATGCTAGCCTATTCTACACTAACCTAGGCTATCCTAGCTTATCCCACACTATCCTAGGCTATCCCAGCCAATCCTAGCCTATCCCACACTATCCTAGGTTTTCGTAGCCTATCCCAAACCATCCTAGGCTATCGCAGCCTATCCCACGCTATCCCAGCCTGTCCTAGCCTATCCCACACTATCCTAGGCTATACTAGCCTATCCCACACTTTCCTAGGCTATCCCATCCTATCCTAGCATATCCCACACTATTCTAGCTTATCCCACGCTATCCTGGGCTATATCAGCCTATCCCACACTATCCTTGGCTCTCCCAGCCTATCCCACACTATCATAGGCTATCCCAGCCTATCCTAGCTTATCACTCACTATCCTAGGCTATCCCACACTATCCTAGCCTATCCCAACGTATCCTAGGCTATCCTTGCCTATCCCACACTAGTCTAGGATATCTAAGCCTATCCCTCAAGATCCTAGCCTATCCCACACTATCCTAGGCTATTCCAACAAATCCTAGTTTATCCCACACTATCCTAGGCTATCCAAGCCTATACTAGCCTATCCCACACAAACCTATTCTATCCTAGACTATCCCACACTATCTTAGGCTATATCAGCCTATCCCACACTATCCTAGGCTAACCTAGCCTATTCCCAACTATCAAAGTCTATCCTAGCCTATCCCACATCAGCCTAGGCTATCCCACACTATCACAAACTATCCCAGCCTTTCTCACACTATCCTAGGCTTTCCCACCCTATCATAGGCTATCGTATCCTATCCTAGGCTATCCCAGCCTATTCCACACTATCCTAGCCTATCCCAAACTATCCTGGAGTTTACCTGGAGAGAGTTCCGGGGGTCAACGCCCCCGCGGTTCGGTCTGTGATCAGGCCTCATGGTGGACCAGGGCCTGATCAACCAGGCTGTTACTGCTGGCCGCACATAATCTAACGTACGAACCACAGCCTGGCTGGTCAGGTACCGACTTTAGGTGCCTGTCTAGTGCCTGCTTGAAGACAGCCATGGGTCTATTGGTAATTCCCCTTATGTATGCTGGGAGGTCTTTGAACAGTCTTGGGCCCCTGACACTTATTGTGTTGTCTCTCAACGTGCTAGTGGTACCCCTGCTTTTCATTGAGAGGATGTTACATCGTCTGCCGAGTATTTTGCTTTCGTAGGGAGTGACTCTCGTGTGCAAGTTTGGTACTAATCCCTCTAGAATTTTCCAAGTGTATATAATAATGTATCTCTCCCTCCTGCATTCTAAGGAGTACAGGTTTAGGATCTCCAAGCATTCCCAGTTATTGAGGTGGTTTATCGCAGTTATGCGTGCCATGAAGGTTCTCTGCACATTTTCTAGGTCAGCAATTTCACCTGCCTTGAAAGGTGCAGTTAGTGTGCAGCAATATTCCAGCCTAGATAAAACAAGCGACCTGAAAAGTGTCAACATGGGATTAGCATCCCTGGTTTTGAAGGTTCTCATTATCCATCCTGTCATTTTTCTAGCAGATGCGATTGCTACAGTGTTATGATCCTTGAAGGTGAGATCCTCTGACATGATCACTCCCAGGTCTTTGACATTAGTTTTTCGCTCTATTGTGTGGTTGGAATTTGTTTTATACTCCCAAGAGATTTCAATTTCCTCACGTTTTCCATATCGGAGTAATTGAAAGTTCTCATCATTGAACTTCATACTGTTTTCTGCAGCCCATTTAAAGATTTGGTTGATGTCTGCTTGGAGTTTTGCAGTGTCTTCAATGGTGGACACTGTCATGCAGATTCGGGTGTCATCTGCAAAGGAAGACACGGCACTGTGGCTTATATCCCTGTCTATGTCCAATATAAGGATGAACAAGATGGGAGCGAGTACTGTGCCTTGTGGACCAGAGCTTTTCACCGTAGCCGCCTCAGACTTTACTGTGTTGACTACTACTCCTTTTGTTCTACTTGTTAGGAAATTATAGATACATCTACCAACTTTTCCTGTTATTCCTTTATCATGCATTTTGTGTGCTATCACACCATGGTTACACTTGTCAAAGGCTTTTGCAAAGTCTGTGTATATAACATCTGCATTCTGTTTGTCTTCTAGAGCATCCAGGACCTGTCGTAGTGGTCCAGTAGTTGGGACAGACAGGAACGACCTGCTCTAAACCCATGCTACCCTGGGTTGTGTAATTGATGGGTATGTAGAGGAGTGGCGATCTTGCTTCTTAGAACCCTTTCAAAGATTTTTACGATATGGGACGTCAGTGCTAATGGTCTGTAGTTCTTTGCTATTGCTTTACTGCCCCATTTGTGGAGTGGGGCTGTCTGTTGTTTTTAGTAACTGCGGAACGACATCCGTGTTCATGCTCCCTCTCCATAGGATGTTAAAAGCACGTGATAGGGGCTTCTTGCAATTCTTGATGAACACGGAGTTCCATGAATCTGGGCCTGGGGCGGAGTGCATGGGCATGTCATTTATCGCCTTTTCGAAGTCATTTGGCATCAGGATAATGTCAGATAGGCTTGCATCTACCAAGTTCTGTATCCCAGCCTATACCACACTATCCTGGGCTATCCAAGTTTATCCTAGCCTATCCCCCAATATCCTAGGGTCTCCCAGCCTGTTGTTATTCCGTTGTGACGTATGAGATGTTATGCACAAGTTCATGAGACTATCTGTAAGAAGAAAGGCTGTCTCACCATGGGAAGAGTGGTGTCGAACCTTGTCTGGCGTTAGTCCTGACAGCCGTTTGAGCAACGGTTCAAAACCAATTTATAATTATGTATTTAATAATTTACCAGCAAGGTCACAAGCACTGTAAGCTTCAACATAAAATCTTCAAGTATTATCATGATTCACACAGTAAAATGATTCCCTCTGCAGATTTAGTGATGCGACATTACTCACATGATGACATGAGCCATCACGAACTCAAAGCAAACTTTAGACATGACAACTATTTTTAATAACAGACTAAATCATCTCAACCTAGCATCACAGTTGATATAAAGAAAGTTATAAACAGTTAAATCACATTTAAATGGTTTGTGAATCTTTGTAAGTGAAGAGACAATCGAGAGTACGGTAACAAAGCAAGACTTACACTTGCACTACAGGTGGCTCCCAACTTTCTGAACAAGTTGTGATACTCTTCCAACTGGGAACGGCATTTGTAAGCAAGACTTACACTTGTGACTCCCAACTTATGAACAAGTTGTGGTACTGGTGTTCTAACTGGAACCAGCATTTGCAAGCAAGACTTACATTGTATTAAAGGTGGCTCCCAACTTAGAAACAAGTTGTGATACTGTTCCAACTGGGAATGGCATTTGTAAGCAAATTTTTTTTAAAGGTGGCTCCCAATTTATAAACAAGTTGTGGTACTGTTCCAACTGGGAATGGCATGTGTAAGCAAGAATTACACTTGTATTACAGGCGGCTCCCAAATTTTGAACAAGTTGTAGTACTGGTGTTCTAATTGGAACCAGTATTTGTAAAAATTTCATTGATTTGTAAGTGTGGATGTTAGTAACTGCCTGTTTGTAACTTGGGGACTCACTCTCACATGATTCCATTGGCAGCTGATGCAAGAGTGGCTATTTCATGGGACACGGGCTATTCAAAAAACTACAAAATAAGCAGAGACAATACAAGCATGAAAGCAGTCAATAAGAGGCTTATCACTGGGAGTGGCATGGTTTATAGTCACTTCACATCTTCATACACAGGTTCATTTGCATCAAGATATACAAATTACAATTATACGAGTACATATTACAAATCATGAACATTTCTTGAGGCAATTAAGCTTTATTACTTAATGTCAATAGCTACTATGAGAGTTGTTGAAAGTTGCAACTACCACTCCTGACTGACTAGATCACATTGCAAACACATGCACTGGTTAACATTGCTAATATTATAGTAAATTAGAAACTCGTCTGCGTCGTTGACCCCCGGAACCCTCTCCAGGTATGTCTGCAAGCAACTGGCCATATAAACTCTAGAATGAGCTCCGATATGTTGTGAGACAGCGACCAGAAGTATTAGCTGTAACAGGAGTAGGGTGACTGCAAGTGCACACTGGGCTGCAACAAAGTGGGTTTGGGCTGCAACAAAGTGGGTTTGGGCTGCAACTCAGCAGGTCTGGGCTGCAACTCAGCAGGTCTGGGCTGCAACTCAGTGGGTCTGGGCTGCAACTCAGCAGGTCTGGGCTGCAACTCAGCGGGTCTGGGCTGCAATCATGGCAAGGACATGCATCTCTTCTTCTGCACTGCACTGAAAAATCAAGAATGATCAAATACAAATTTTCAATATTTTAAAAACCCCGTATTTTTCAATGGGATCAATGAAGCTCTACATTCACCATGCTAAAATATAAGTAGTAATTAAAATTAAAATCCTTAAACTACCAAAATAATTAAGTGAAACACTGAACTTGAATAATTTTAATCTTCTCTGAAGATCTTATATTTCATATCATAATACTGACCCAATCAAAACTACTTCAGCAACTTGCATATTTGTTTTCATATTTATCAACATTACCCTATTTCATCTAGCTTCATCAATTCTGATGATGCACATATAAGCAAAAACATTTCATGCAATGGTTAATGACACACCAGGGACTCCCCAACCTCTCGAGGTACATTCACAGTGCTCTAACTTACAAATAAGTTGTAACCAAATGTTCCTACATAAAACAAAAGTATGTTCATGTTCTATAACATGTAAGTGCATACTGCATAAAGAACCAAAAGGCACAATACACAAGGAACAATACACAAATAACCAGCACATAATTGACTTGCACCATTTACAAGTGACATTGTGACTTGGTCTAAGTCAGACTGAAACATTGTCACATAATTGTCTCTTGTACTCACCTAATTGTGGTTGCAGGGGTCGATACTCAGCTCCTGGCCCCGCCTCTTCACTGTCCACTACTGGGTCTCTGTTCTCCCTGCTCCATGAGCTTTATCATACCTTGTCTTAAAACTATGTATGGTTCCTGCCTCCACTATATCTTTCTCTAGACTATTCCACTTGTATATGTTGGTTATGTGAACATGTTGCATATCAATGTTATTATATACTGACAATATGCAGGTTATGTGTACATGTTGCATATCAATGTTGTTATATACTGACAAGTACATGTACATATGTTTAAACACAACTTTAGCCACATTGCTTGCATACATAGAGCAGCCATGTGTGGGGTTTGGACTAGCTGCAGATATCTCTGGCACATTCTTCAAAAGACTGAGTGAAAATGACCATTCAAGGAAGGCCAACCATTCCACAGTGCTAATTCAGGTATATATGACAAATGACTGTCATAGAAGTTCTCTGGAAATGCCAGTTGTATGTTAAGTGTAGCAAGTCTGAAAAACATCCTGAATGCAGATAATGCATAACTAGTCATGTGAAATAGAGAAGGTGATACCATGGTATGCATAAGATATGACAGCAAACTTGTGTCAAGGTAGACTCATAGCTAAAATAAGAATCTAATAGTCTAAACCAGTAGGTAGATTTATTTATGCAAATGGAAGTAGAAGTTAGAAGTGGTAGACACACTGGACTGGACAGGATATAATAATTTCTTTGAGAACAATAAAATGAAGCAATGTCTGGGGAAGCTCAGGTGTTTGCTCCACTACTCAGCTTCTTCAGCTAGGTCTGTACCTTGTACATGTACTTGTAGAAATAAAGATTATCATTATTATTATTTTTCTAACACATTGGCCGTCTCCCACCAAGGCCGGGTGACCCAAGAAAAAGAAAGAAAAACTTTCACCATCACTCAACACTTTCACTATCATTCCCACATAATCACTGTCTTTGCAGAGGTGCCCTGATATGGCAGTTCAGATGTCACTCCAAACAGTAAATAGTATCCCAAACAGCAAATAGTATCCCAAACCCCCTCTAGGATTCAAGTCCGGCTAACCGGTTTCCCTGAATCCCTTCACAAAATATTAACCTGCTCACACTCGGACATTGTTATTATTATCACCTTATCTCACCTTCAAGGACCATAACAAAGTAGCAATTGCATCTGCTCGAAAAATGACAGGATGGATAATGAGAACCTTCAAAACCAGGGATGCCAAACCCATGTTGACACTTTACAGATCGCTTGTTCTATCTAGGCTGGAATATTGCTGCACACTAACTGCACCTTTCAAGGCGGGTGAAATTGCTGACCTTGAAAATGTGCAGAGAACCTTCACCACACACATAAGTGCGATAAACCACCTCAACTACTGGGAACGCTGAGTTCCTAAACCTGTACTCTCTAGAGCATGGCGGGAGAGATACATTATTATATACACATGGAAAATTCTCGAGGGCTTAGTACCAAACTTGCACACAAAAATCACTCCCTACGAAAGCAAAAGACTCGGCAGGCGATGTAACATCCCCCAATGAAGAGGAGGGATGCCACTAGCAAGTTGAGGGACAACACAATAAGTGTCAGGGGCCCAAGATTGTTCAACTGCCTCCCAGCATACATCAGGGGGATTACCAACGAACCCCTGGCTGTCTTCAAGCAGGCACTGGACAGGCACCTCAAGTCGGTACCTGATCAGCCGGGCTGTGGTTCGTACGTTGGACTGCGTGCGGCCAGCAGTACCAGCCTGGTTGATCAGGCTCTGGTCCAACAGGAGGCCTGGTCACAGACCGGGCCGTGGGGGCGTTGACCCCTGGAATTCTCTCCAGGTAGACAACCAGGTTTCTTAGAATGGTCCAACAATGAGCCATTTAGCAACAAGGGATTTGGAAACCTAAAACAAAAACCTGTAAAAATAAACAAAATTTTGCCAAGAGCAATCAAAATTAAAGTATTTGCTTTAAATCACCCACCTGACTGCAACTCCACTGCCTGGAAAGCTGCATCCTTATTAAAACAAATGGGATTATTATACTGCACTCGAGCACTAATCAGATATCCCACAAGTAAGACATAAGAAAACCAGCAGCAACAATAATTGCAGAATGTCAATTACTACAGGTGAACAAAGTTTCTCTTTAACAAGTTCTTCCCTCAGTAGCCTGAAGGCTGATGCTTCCCTCATTGCTCCCCTCAACTTCTTTAACAAGTTCTTCCTTCAGTAGCCTGAGGGCTGATGCCTCCCTCATTGCTCCCCTCAACTTCTTTAACAAGTTCTTCCCTCAGTAGCTTGAGGGCTGATGCCTCCCTCATTGCTCCCCTCAACTGACCAAGTCTCAACCACAACTAAAATGTCCAATCAAAGGAAATCACCTGTTAACTCCCTTGAGAGTTTTGATTAAGCTCTTCAAGACAACTCAGTTTCGATGAAGCTCTTCAAGACAACTTAGTTTTGATGAAGCTCTTCAAGACAACTCAGTTTTGATGAAGCTCTTCAAGACAACTCAGTTTTGGCTGAAAAGAAACAGAATGGGTGGAGTCTGAACTTATGACTAGTGAGTCCTAAAACTCCAGTCCACTTGCCATGGGTTCAAACCTTACTTGTTTCATGGTTTGTCTAGAATCATGTTATTACGGTTTTGTGAGTCAGCTTTGGCTGATTTCATTGGTGACCAGCAACTGAAAATAAAGTGCTTGAATAAAAAAATTGAAACTCTCCGTGAAGCCTACAATGACTGCCCTTGAAACCTTGGCTAGAAGTGATGAGCTAAGTAAAATCATCACATGCCAACAAACTATCCAAGACACATTCACTCAGCACTGAAACAAATTAACCAGTCTTAGAGATGTCAGAGAAAACTAGACATGAAAACAACAGTCCTAAGTTAGTGGAAGTGAAACACACTGAAATGCAATGAATGTTGCAGTTTTATAACTGTAGTGTAAAGCACCCCTCTGGCAAGACAGTGATGGAGTGAATGATGATGAAAGTTTTTCTTTTTCGGGCCACCCTGCCTTGGTGGGAATCGGCTGATGTTAATAAAAAATAAAAAAAATATATTAAAACATGGTTTATTGATCTACACAAAGAAGCAGATCAAAGGAAACAGCAACAAATAGTTGATAATGTTGTTATAAATAGCAAGGCAAGCACTGAAAAATAATAAACACAAATATAATTGAAAAAAAGTGAATTAGCTAAGCATTGTAAAGCGAGCGCCGTATTAACGAGGTGTGCCTGTATTATTCAGAGTAACTGCTTACTTTCTGCTGGACTCCAAGTATTGGCCAGATGTGCCATCTCTTCCTGCTGGCGGCAATACTGCTCATCAGTGAGAGCATTACAATGGTACTGCTTCATTATATGTATATGAGAAGGATGCAGTCTTAACCTCTCATTATCTGCAAGAGATCTACGCAGCTCTCGAATAAGGGTTCGCAGGGTTTGAATCTTCTTTATTGAAGTTGCCATTTCTAAAATATAAACTTGTTGTAAAGATGCTGAATCTAAAAATATTGAATTGTATAATACAATAGCTATTGGTGTTTAAGTTTCAGAATGATAGGTGATGAATGTAACACAGGAGCAAACAGGATAAGAACTTTGCCTGATACCCAGTGAATTTTGGCCATTGTATTATAGTTTGATTTGTGCAATTTTAAACTTGTTTTACAGTTTAGATATTATTGTGCCTTTTTATTCTCTATTATTTTGCTATACAAATGTATAAAATGTAACCTAACTAACTGAAACCCACTCAGCCCAACTTAAAATAACCTAGCATAACCTTACTCAGCCACTGTTAGATGTGTGTCTTGGATTAGGTAAGGTTTGTCAGGAAACAGGACAAGTGTTTCCTGATGTGGGTCTTAGTCATATGATGACCCACAGTTGGAGCTTTCGGTCATCTGACCGAGGCCTTCCTTTGGCTTACCTGTAGACCCCTTTAAAAATTATGGTCATAATTACAGTCACTGCTTTGGAAGTAGAGGAGAGCATGTCTCACAACTGCTTATTAAAAACATACACAAACAATGTAAAAAAAAAAAAAAAAAAAAAACTTGTACTACCAAGAATGCAGTTGCCCAAACCAAGGAATGGGTAGGTTTGACCCCATGGCCAGTGAGTCTTAAAACTCCAGGCCAATGTGTAAGACACTTGGCCAGGTGGTCAGTGTGGGGCCCATGCTAACTTTCCTATGGTGTATAGAAATATACTTAGTTGAATGAATCTCCTAGTGGCCAGCTGGCCCAGTGGCTTACACACTGGCCTGTAGTTTTACCACTCACTGGCCATGGATTCAGACCCCACCCATTCAATAGTTTGTTTGCAATCATGTTATTACGATTTCGTGAGTCATGTAGTTGCCCTGTCAGTCGAAGGATTTACGTACTTAACACATTCTTATTAATTTATTCATAAACAAGAGTGTGGTATAGATCGGCAATCACTAATCCGGCATCATTGGGACCTGTAGTGTGCTGGATTAGTGAGTTTGCAGAATTACAGAGTGGTTAGATAAGAATACACTTAATTAACCTATCAATAGAGACTGCTACAGCTTCCTCATTTTCATCACTGCTTTCTCCTCCACTGGCTTGCTGCTGTGGATTTAAAACCATCTGCATAATTTCTGAGTCAGTAATATAATGATGAAATTTGGGTCAGTAAAATGATTTTCGTCAGTATAATGATGAAATTTGAAATTATGCTAGCTGAAATTATTGCCGGATTACTGATGGAACTGGATAACTGATTGCCGGATTAGTGATGGCTGACCTGTATTGTTGAAAATTGAGATGGAGAGAAATGTAAGTTCCATTACACAGTAGTTGAGGTAAGTAGAGTAGTAAAGTAAATTTTATTTCTTTGCAATTTTACATAGATATTGGTAGTTACAATCATAAACTGAAGTGCAAGGAGAGCCACTGGCATGCCATGGCATTAGGGGCAGCTTAATATAATGACTTATAGACTATGTACATAATACTAGAGAAATTGATTGAGTTTATTCTAGTTATATATTTTATTTCAAATTACAATATGATGATATTATACTGTTAAAATTACAATATGATGATATTAAATTGTAACAAGTGTTTAGGAGGATGGTAATATAAAATTGAGATTATCTTAAGGAAAATAACATTGAGCATTTTTGAAAGTAATTTATAGTATGAGTATTTAGTTTTGGGTGAGTAGGGGGTAACATAATAGTAGCATATTAGTAAAAATTGAAATTATCTTGTAGGAAAATAATATCGAGCATTTTTGAAAGTAGTTTACAGTATGAGTATTTAGTTTAGGGTGAGTAGGTGGTTTTTGAGAAGTCATAAATTAATTTTCAGACAAGGTTATCTTAATATTTACTGGTAATGAATTCCAGATTCTGGGGCCCTTTATGTGCATAGAATTTTTACATGGGTTGGTATGGACTCGGGGTATATCAAAAAGTGATCTGTGTCTTGTGTTGTGGTCGTGGGTCCTATTAGAGTTGTTACCTAGCAGTAAGTAGGTACCTGGTTGTTAGTGGACTGGTGTGGGTGGCAGCCTGGGGGACAGGTTTGAATCATCACAATGAAAATAAGATAGGCAGTCCTTGATGATGACTTTCTTGGGTTATCCTGGGTGGCTAACACTCCCTACCTTGGGTTATCCTGGGAGGCTAACCCTCCCTACCCTGGGTTATCCTAGGGAACCAGGTCCAGGTTCCCTACCCTGGGTGGCTAACCCTCCCTACCCCAGGTGGCTAACCCTCCCTACCCCGGATGGCTAACCCTCCCTACCCCGGGTGGCTAACCCTTCCTACCCCGGGTGGCTAACCCTCCCTACCCCTGGTGGCTATCCCTCCCTACCCCAGGTGGCTAACCCTCCCTAGCCCGGGTGGCTAACCCTCCCTAGCCCAGGTGGCTAACCCTCCCTACCCCGGATGGCTAACCCTCCCTACCCCGGATGGCTAACCCTCCCTACCCCGGGTGGCTAACCCTTCCTACCCCGGGTGGCTAACCCTCCCTACCCCTGGTGGCTATCCCTCCCTACCCCAGGTGGCTAACCCTCCCTAGCCCGGGTGGCTAACCCTCCCTAGCCCAGGTGGCTAACCCTCCCTACCCCGGGTGGCTAACCCTCCCTACCCCGGGTGGCTAACCCTCCCTACCCCGGGTGGCTAACCCTCCCTACCCTGGGTGGCTAACCCTCCCTAGCCTGGGTGGCTAACCCTCCCTAGCCCGGGTGGCTAACCCTCCCTACCCGGGTGGCTAACCCTCCCTACCCGGGTGGCTATCCCTCCCTACCCGGGTGGCTAACCCTCCCTACCCGGGTGGCTAACCCTCCCTACCCTGGGTGGCTAACCCTCCCTACCCCGGGTGGCTATACCTCCCTACCCCGGGTGGCTAACCCTCCCTACCCCAGGTGGCTAACCCTCCCTACCCGGGTGGCTAACCCTCCCTACCCGGGTGGCTAACCCTCCCTACCCGGGTGGCTAACCCTCCCTACCCTGGGTGGCTATCCCTCCCTACCCTGGGTGGCTAACCCTCCCTACCCGGGTGGCTAACCCTCCCTACCCGGGTGGATATTCCTCCCTACCCGGGTGGCTAACCCTCCCTACCCGGGTGGCTATCCTCCCCTACCCGGGTGGCTAACCCTCCCTACCCCAGGTGGCTAACCCTCCCTACCCTGGGTGGCTAACCCGCCCTACCCCGGGTGGCTAAAACTCCCTACCCCGGGTGGCTAACACTCCCTATGCTGGGTGGCTAACCCTTCCTACCGTGGGTGGCTAACCCTCCCTACCCTGGGTGGCTAACACTCCCTACCCTGGGTGGCTAACCCTCCCTACCCCGGGTGGCTAAAACTCCCTACCCCGGGTGGCTAACACTCCCTATGCTGGGTGGCTAACCCTCCCTACCCTGGGTGGCTAACCCTCCCTACCCTGGGTGGCTAACACTCCCTACCCTGGGTGGCTAACACTCCCTACCCTGGGTGGCTAACCCTCCCTAACTTGGGTTATCCTGGGTGGCTAATCCTACCTACCCTGGGTTATCCTGGTTGGCTAACACTTCCTACCCTGGGTTATCCTGGTTTATCTAACACTGCCTACCCTGGGTGGCTAACCCTCCTTACCCTGGGTTATCCTGGTTGGCTAACACTGCCTACCCTGGGTGGCTAACCCTCCCTACCCTGGGTTATCCTGGGTATCTAACCCTCTGAGGTTAAAAATCCCAACAAAATCTTCCCTGTATTTATATAAACTTACCCGTCACTTGTTTGTTGTTGGGTTTATGAGGACCAATGATGACTTACACAGCATCGAACCCAACTTCCCGATGTAAGCAAGCATGCAAGTAAGCAAGTTATCAAGCAAGCAAGCAATAAAATTTATTCAGGTATACACAGTTACATTATCATACATAGCAGCTTATGTGTAGAGAACCTAGGATAACCCAAAAAGAGTCAGTGACTTATTTCCATTGGGGTGCTTGTGATAATTATTTATATTTAAAAGTTAAAAACAGGTAAGTATCTTAACTATGTAAAGGCAGTTACAATAAAAGAAGATATATTAGGGAAGAGATAAAATTAGTTATTTTCATACAAGTAATCACTTGCCTTCCTTTCTGTAGCCTTATTCATGAGGTACATTTTGGCTCTCTTCTTGAACTGGCTTTATGGTATGACTGGCTTTGACATGTGCAGGCAGTCTATTCCACTCTTTTATTGCTGTATAGAAAAATGTCTTTGAAGCCTGACCACTGATTAGGTACTGCAAAATTGTTCTCCCTTCCCCTAATTCTGTAATTGCTTGGGTTCCCAGCCTTAACCCTTTGGGGGTCCAAGGGGGGTCTCTGAAACTCGTTCTCAGGGTCCACGAATTTAAAAAAAAAATTATTTTTTCTTATGGAATGATAGAGAATCTTTTTCTGATCATAACGCCACAAAAATTATGAAATTTGATCGAAAACTAACGGAATTATGCTTTCGCGAATTTAGCGGTAGCCATGACACTTACGCATCCGCGATTTCGCCCACTTTGAGCCCTATTTTTAGGCAAATTCAAATGTTTCAGTCTACTAAAATTATAGCTATTTCTCTAGAACTCCATTTCTTCTATCGATTGAGTACAAGAAACCGCCTATTTACCAATTTCAACTACCCAAAATAGTGGTCAGAAAATGGCAATTTGGCCAATTTCACACAAATTTCAAACGATGCCAATTTCAAAACAGGATCCATAATAAACAGGACAGACATTCCTGGCACTAAAATAACACCTTCTCTGTTCATTAGTCACGTCTCCAGGCCCCTCTTACATTACTTTTGCTTTCCATTTTGAATTTTTATTCTCACAAAAAAATAGAAGATTTATTGTTATGTATACAACTGCATCATTGTAAAAATGGTATAAATAATATCAGAGCACTTGTGCATGAATATTAGACTCGCCAGTTGATGTGTATTGGACGCATGGTGAGATTTGTTTACTCTTGAACATCGTCAAAAATCGAACATTTTCGCTACTTTGAGCTCAATTTCAAGGTACTTTTTAGTCAAACCAATCAAAATCATCTCTATTTCTGTAATATATCTTCCATTCTATCAAATGAGAACAAGAAAACGAGAATACAACAATAAATACCATATGAAAATAGACTGCAAAGTCCCTGTTTTAAACCAAAAACACGGTCAGAGTTTTTTTTCCTCATTATGGACTGTGGTGCAGGAATTTTTTTATACTGCGCACACTGACCGCACAGACCCATTCTATCACATCTAGGCCTAACAGCCTGTTTCTCCTTGATTTGAGGGCACTAGAATTTAGGCGTACTAGTACGTCAATAACCCCAGTGCGTAAGACGTACTAGTACGACCAAAACCCCGAAAGGGTTAACAAAATTGGCAGTAAGATATTGGGGACACTGGTTGTGAACAATTTTATAAAACGTAATTTAGCTGTAGTTGATTTACTCTGTCTTTCAACATTCAGCATGTCCAGTTGTTGTAATTCATTTTGGCCTACATGCTCTCTTGGACCCAGGTCCAGAATGAATCTTACCATTTTGTTCTGGCTGATTTGTAGCCTATCTTTCAGTTTTTTTTGTTAAACCAGAGTACCATGAAGATCAATAGTAGTACTAGTCTATAATACATTGTATAAGAGCTAGACATAGGGTGGTGCGAGCCTCACTGCTGTCTTTACTACATCGTTCCTTATTAGTTCTCCTGACGTGCTTGTGTCAGAGGAGATTCCCAGATATTTCACTGAATTTACTAAATTCACTTTCATAGCCCAAAACTGGAGGATGAAAGAAAAAGGAACAAGAGTTCCTTTGTAAATAGAAATAGGAATTAGAAATTCCCAATTAGATCAGATGGACCACCTTGCACCAGCAGAGCCAGACGCCCACAATTTACCCAAGTTCAGTAACCAACTTCCCACTAAAACAGTTAAAGAATTATCCACAAAGGAAAAATGAAACCCTTCCTGTAATGTACCCAGCAGGCAAAGTAGATGAGCATCCCAGAGACAGTGGGGAAATGTTACTGATATTCAGGCGAGAGCAAGATGTCCACACCTGACAAAGTCTGGAGCAGAAATCCGGAAAGGGTTAACAAAATTGGCAGTAAGATATTGGGGACACTGGTTGTGAACAATTTTATAAAACGTAATTTAGCTGTAGTTGATTTACTCTGTCTTTCAACATTCAGCATGTCCAGTTGTTGTAATTCATTTTGGCCTACATGCTCTCTTGGACCCAGGTCCAGAATGAATCTTACCATTTTGTTCTGGCTGATTTGTAGCCTATCTTTCAGTTTTTGTTAAACCAGAGTACCATGAAGATCAATAGTAGTACTAGTCTAAAATACATTGTATAAGAGCTAGACATAGGGTGGTGCGAGCCTCACTGCTGTCTTTACTACATCATTCCTTATTAGTTCTCCTGACGTGCTTGTGTCAGAGGAGATTCCCAGATATTTCACTGAATTTACTAAATTCACTTTCATAGCCCAAAACTGGAGGATGAAAGAAAAAGGAACAAGAGTTCCTTTGTAAATAGAAATAAATTGAAATTCCCAATTAGATCAGATGGACCACCTTGCACCAGCAGAGCCAGACGCCCACAATTTACCAAGTTCAGAAACCAATTTCCCACTAAAACAGTTAAAGAATTATCCACAAAGGAAAAATGAAACCCTTCCTGTAATGTACCCAGCAGGCAAAGTAGATGAGCATCCCAAAGACAGTGGGGAAATGTTACTGATATTCAGGCGAGCAAGATGTCCACACCTGACGAAGTCTGGAGCAGAAATCCCACGTTTTAGTTTTAAGTGGTTTTGGGTCCAGTGTACCATAGTGTGAGTCATCTCCAACTTAAGAAACTTGTCTATCACTTTCCACTCACACACAGCTAGCAGGTAGTAGCAGAGGTACTGGTATACACTCACACATAGCAGGTAGTAGCAGAGGTACTGGTACTAAACACACATAGCTAGCTGGTAGTAGCAGCGGTACTGGTACTACACTCACACATAGATAGCAGGTAGTAGCAGAGGTACTGGTACTACACTCACAATAGCTAGCAGGTAGTAGCAGAGATACTGGTACTGCACTCACATATCCAGTGTATGGGGTCATACACTGTATGCCCCATAACAGTGTATGACCCTACAGTGTATCACCCATACTAGTGTATGGGACAAAAAAAAAAAAAAAAAAAAAAAAAAAAAAAGGTCGCAAGTTAGCCTTGAAATAGCATCATCTTTTTGAAGCATGGCTAAATAAAAATAGAGAAAATTTAATAAGAATGATCAATGAAAAAATAAAGAGTATTTCCAAAATGCAATACAGTATTATACAAAATTCTTTTACATCTAGTAGTCATTTTGTACAAAAGAGCTGTTATGAAATTAAGAAATGTTGATGACTGGTTAGAGAATTTAAGAGATGCTTTTTCAAGTTTGACCAGCCCACCACGGTGAGGTCTGCACCAATGGGCTGGACCAGGGTTATTCGTCCAAAAGTTCTCATAGAGAACCTTTGTTACATGGAACCCTAAACCATGCCCAAGGGGTACTTGCTGATTACCAGTGGTAGTGAGGTTACCACCAGAAATCGCTCACCAACTTCCAGGACAAGAGGCTGCTGATGATATGCTGCTGGCCAGCTCACTGCATGGAGCGGCGCGAGTGAGAGAAGGAGAGGGAGGCAAGGTTGTGGAGCCCCAGCAAACACTACATAACTTACATTGTACCAATGTTGTGTCAACATCAAAATGTGGAAATTACCAATTATGACGTTTAGACAACATCACTGCAACACAATGTTATTTAGTGTGTATGCTAGGAAGGATTTAAATATATTTGACAATGCAATAATACTGGACAGTTCAATAAGTTTGCATAGTCCAATATACATATACAGATAATGAACAAAGCCCACAGCATCAGTCATTAGACTGAAAATAACCCAAGAACAGTCGATTCAGTGGCTTGGATAACTAGACAGTTATGGAACCCTCAGTGATTGGGAGCAACCCTGGAAGGGGCTCTCAAGGGACTGGGAGTAACCCAGTGGGAAAGACCCTCAAGGGATTAGGGGGACACCCAGTGGGAAAGACCCTGAAGGAACTGGGGAACACCCAGTGGGTAAAACCCTCAAGGAACTGAGGGACACCCATTGGCAAATACCCTCTGGCAAACCAGTTCGGAAAAGTATAGATGAACTGTGTCAGACTCAGCTGGCGAACCAGTTCAGAGAGCATAGGATGAACTGTGTCAGACTCAGCTGGCGAACCAGTTCAGAGAGCATAGGATGAACTGTCAGACTTGGCTGGCGAACCAGTTCGGAGAAGTATAGATGAACTGTGTCAGACTCGGCTGGCGAACCAGTTCAGAGAGTATAGATGAACTGTGTCAGACTTGGCTGGCGAACCAGTTCGGAGAAGTATAGATGAACTGTCAGACTAGGCTGGCGAACCAGTTCGGAGAAGTATAGATGAACTGTGTCAGACTCAGCTGGCGAACCAGTTCAGAGAGTATAGGATGAACTGTGTCAGACTTGGCTGGCGAACCAGTTCGGAGAAGTATAGATGAACTGTGTCAGACTCAGCTGGCGAACCAGTTCAGAGAGTATAGGATGAACTGTGTCAGACTTGGCTGGCGAACCAGTTCGGAAAAGTATAGATGAACTGTCAGACTCAGCTGGCGAACCAGTTCAGAGAGTATAGATGAACTGTGTCAGACTTGGCTGGCAAACCAGTTCAGAGAGTATAGGATGAACTGTCAGACTTTGCTGGGGGCAAATCAGTGGAATAGACCCTCAAGGAACTGGGGGACACCCAGTGGTAGACCCCTCAAGGAACTGGGGGCAACCCAGTGCAAAAGGCCCTCAAGTAGGACGAATCCTTTTTGTGTTAGGTTGAGATACCCAGTGGGAAAGACCCTCATGAGACAAGGGTTCCACACTGGAATGCCCATTTTCATGGACAAAGGGCTGCATACTGGGATGCCCTCATGGGCAAGGGCTGCACACTGGGAGGCCCTCGTGGGCAAGGGCATGGCTGTAAAGGGACTGGGAGGCCCGTGCAAGGCTGAACAAGGGCTGTACACTGGGAGTCCCTCGTGGGCAAGGGCTGCACATTGGGAGTCCCTCGTGGGCAAGGGCTGCACAGCGGCAGTCCCTCATGGGCAAGGGCTCCACTCGGGGAGGCCCTTGTGGGCAATGGCTTTACCTAATTTGCAGATGGCGCTCATTCCTTGCTCTAATATTCAAAAGTTCATTTATCTACCCAATTATCAGACAACGTTTATTCCTCGTTTTACTAAATTATATACAGGTTCATCCCTCTTTTACAGTTGAAGTTAATTCCTATTTTACCCAATTATCAGTAAAGACCTATTCACTGTACGATTCTTAGCAGAGGTTCGTTCCTCAATTACAGATATCCAACAAGGGGCATTGCTGGTTATACAACCTACAGATATCTCAGACCTTCGTCAACCCAATGAAACTCCCCATGGAATGGGGGTCACCTAATGGGAAAAGGTTATTATGGGTCTAGGGAAACAGTGGGGGAAAGGGCCTCATGGGACTGTGGAAACCCAATGGAGAAGGACTTCATTTTATCCAATTACCAAGAGATTCATTCTTAGTTCTACACTATTCTGCAAGGTTCATTCCTTGTTTTACATCTCTCAGACAAGGGCATGGCAGAATTTGAAATTTAAAACATCTTGCTCCGGTGTTTCCTGCAGACCTGTATCAATCCAACCAAA